>VZTR01012318.1:40041-93269 GCA_013400775.1 Chaetops frenatus | reverse complement strand
TTTTTTTTTTTTTTTTACAATGTACACTCTGCCTTTTTTTCTGGTTTTTTTGAGGGGGTTTTTTGGGTTTTTTTTAAGGAAAGCAAAGTTTAGGGAACTAACTTATTTGAAGGGTAGTTTGAAAATTCTAAGCATTTTGAAATTTCTAAGTTTTTGCTACATTAATGAATTAGTGATGTAGTTAATTGAAAGGTGTAAGAGTGTATTTCACATGCTGATGTGATATTTCCTCTCCTGCAGATTTGCAGTGCTTCTGGAATAGTGGACATGCGAGCAGGAAGTGGTGTGAGCGATACGGGTCGGACAGCTCTGGATAACAAAACATCATTACTCAACACGATGCCTCCCCACTCCTCACCACGCTCACGAGATTACAACCCATACAATTATTCTGATGGTATCAGTCCATTTAATAAATCTGCTTTGAAAGAAGCCATGTTTGATGATGATGCAGAGCAGTTTCCTGATGGTAAGATTCAGATTACATTCTGTGCTAGAAGAAAAATGATGACATTTTTCCATCTTTGAGTTCTGTTTCTGAATTTATTATCAGGAATATATGTATCACTTCTTTGAGAGGTTTTTACAAATGGTATATTTTGAATAAATTTGTTAGTAATGTCTTTGAGTTACATTCTTGGCTAACCTGGTGTTTGTTGAGACTAAGGGTAGAAATGAAGGAAATGCTGAACTATGTTGTATGCTTCTGGTAGCACATCCTGTATCAGTATTACCAGTATAAATTTACTTACCAGATTGTTTTATGATTGAAATTTAAAAGGGGAGGGTGGAGAAAAGATTTACAGCAAGCAAGTAAAACTGGCTCAGACCAATTTGGGAATTAGCTGAAAGATTAAGATTTTTGTTAGTAATGTATTTGTATTTGAAACATGACATTGGCGTTTCTATTGACTAAACATTATTTTTAAATGAAACAAAACAAACCAGCTTTTTACAAGGAAGGGAGTTCATCTAGCCCATGTAAATCTAGGAACGTGCGTTGCTGTTTTGTAGGCTTCCGGAGCATCTTTATGATAGTTCTCCCTATATCTTTGGGTATTTTTTTATATCTCTATATTGAGAAGGTTCCAAAGCACCACTACTATCATTATTTTAACAAATAATCAGGGGTTCTCATAATCTGGTATTCACTGTTGTTCAGCTACAGATTAAGTTTTTAAGTAAACACTTCTCTTAGTAGCAAGGGCCAAGCTAATCATCTCTCTTCTGCCTGTTTTGCTTTGTCATCCTGCAAAAAGATGTGTTGCATAAACTGTTGAAAAACGAAGTTTTTTGACATGGTGTTTAGTCACTTATTCTATAAGTTGGCTTTAAGTTTGCATTAAATCAAAACCAAATCCAAGTATGATGCATTTCTCTGTTTTTTCTTACATATCATGAAGAAGCATATACTGTAGCCAATTATTATCTTCTGAAAAAGATTCAGGGAAAAACAGTTTTACAAATCATGTCATGTGCATCTTGATAATTGAATAGCTTTGCCATCCACAGGCAGAGCCAGTTTATGTTCAAGATTCTGTATGAAGGGATCTTGTTTTACATGGGAGAAGTCTCCTTCTACCTTCTGACAACTTATTTTTTGATATCACATTACACCAGATGCAGTCTGTGCTGCACCAGCCTGATCCAGTTTTGTAAAAGCTCATGACTGGCTGGAATGAAGCATCCCTATCCAGTATTAGTTTGTCCCAGTTGGAAGAGTAGTGCAATGCATTATTTAGGTCTGCTCTTTAATAGACCTTAGTGAAGTACTTGCTTTCATTCCTGTGTTGTTCACCCTTAGTATTTAGATATATCATGTACATTTTGTCATTTGTGTGTTACTTTTAGAATTTCATCTGGGATTACTTACAAAAAGTCCGCATGAGAAAATACACGCTCGGCAAAATTCTTTGTGCCTACAGTTCCTGTGTTGAGAGTTACACACTTGCCCCATAAACCTGAAGGGCTCTTTAGACTTCAGTTTTTAGCAACTCCGCAGAATTGTTGCTTGTTCCTGACACAAAACTGTGTTAGTACTGGATTCCCAGCTATCCTGTCATGTATTACTGGGAGAAAGATGTGGAAATACAAGGCTAGATGGGGAAACCTTAGCTGCTTATACAGTCCTGTCAACAGCACTGGGAGAGGAATGTGTATTCTGCAGATGGTTTGTCTGGCAGCTGAAAATTTTCAGTGGAGGAGATGCCACAGTGTGCCTCACATGACTCACATTTGAGTGTTTTGCCTCTGTTACAATAAAAAGGTTTTCAGAGTAACAGCCTAAATCTCCCAACCAACTTTGTTTTTTCCCCAAGGGAAATGCTCTTTATCTGAAGCATAAGGAAATCTGGCTCTCTCAGTCACTTCCAGACTCCTTAAAAGCTGTTCACAGTCCCTGTTTGAAAAACAGTGTTCTTTTCCAAAGAAGCTTATTTATTTCAGCTTACTTCCATGGATTACTCTTTCCAAACATCTTCCTTTTTTACCTCCCACTTTGTATATGGGCTTAAGATTCCTGCTTGTGTGTCTTGCCTTCCACTTGGCATCTTTTTTCTTTCCTTCTTTTTTCCTTCCATCTTTTTTCAGATCATTCCTTTCACGTAACGTGATAGTTTTCGGTTCTTACCCTGTTCTCCAGAATGTTTGTGATTGCTCCTAAAGTGATGTCATCTACAGATTTTCTGAGTTGGCTCAATGTTCCTTAGATAGCACTAACAAATGCATCCAGCAGAACCAGTCTGCACGCATCCAAGCAAGGACATCACTCATATCCTCATGTATTAATAGAAAGCCATTTATAATCCAGTCACCCTGGAAATAGTTCATCAAGTTTTGCACTTGCTTTGTTTGCTTTTTTGGCCATCATGTTTGCATAGCTTTTATATTAAGATGCTGTGAGTGACAGTAGGAAAATCTTTCCTAGATTCAGGACATACCTCCCTTTTAACCCCTACACTGTTTATTCTGTGGATAAAGGATATCCAAATAAGAATATTATTTGATTGGTTTGGAAAGAGCTATTCTTCATCAAATATTTATCTCTCTAATGCATATTTAAATTAATTCAAATGAAGGGGTTGCATCTGCTCCTCTTCGTTTGTGTTTTGTTTCCTTTCTGAAAAAGAAATTTTGAGAGCAGACTTTGGACATGCTTCCTTCATGCTTCTCCATTCTTATCTGGATAATGTTTGGAAATGAAGCACTGGGTGCTATGTCATACAAAAGAATGGAAAAGGCAAGCTGTAAAGGCACATCCCTCTTGGCTATCTTCATGTTTTTCAGTTATGTGGTCTACTACTGGAGCTTCTTTCCTCCCCTTATTCCTGCTTGACATGGCTATTACCTTCCTCTCTCTTTAACCCTTCTCTCCATACATTTAAGGTGACACCACAATGAAAATACTTTATTTAAACAGATATGAGTAGTTTTGCTAATGAAGTGTCAATATGCATTTCCTGAAATAGGATTTACTATAGCTGTAATCCTTACAGTTTGGTAGAACAAAGGGCAACAGTGCTGCCAGTAAAAGTAATTATCTTGCTTCCATAAAAATGATTGTCCATTCTGCTCATCTGCTTTAAATAATAATTCACCTAATGCAATTTCAGAGTGCCCTTTACTGAAACATTAATCATCAATTAATATAGAGGCATCAGAAGTGTTTGTAGTTTGCTTTCAGGTACTTGTGCTCCTGTTTATTCATGCAAAACAGAATGCAAATAGGAATGTGGGGTTCAAAACCAGCATGATTTTTTCAGTAACTGATGTGTGACATTAAGATATTTAGTTCCGTGGTATTGAGCTTTTACTGTTTTCTTTGTAAAAGTGCTTTGTATAGCACTTACAAGTTACAGTATTGAGTATAGTAATACACAATGTTCGAGGGCTGTGGTTTCTCAGTGTATGATACAATCAATTTGTTATGGAGGATGTATTTCATGTGTTAGTTAATACATGCAGTCATTTCATGAAAGGTGCTATGCACTTGCATTTTGTGCCAGAACTTCCAAATTATTGCCATTAAAAAATGCATGTTTCTGTTAATTTATCCAGAAGTTTCAGAGCAAAGGTGGAAGCTATATACTTGCCTTTCTTAAAGGCTAAATGGATCTCTATGATGAATAAAGACAACAAGCTGATACTAAAGTTATCATTAAGATGATATTTAAGTTTCTTGACTGTTTGCAGTCCAGTGTTTACAAATATAGGTTGTGTTACTAATGTGGTTTTCCATTATCATGGAATCCTCTCTAATCAAAACTAAAATCCAGAGCCGTCTCTTAGTGAATTGCTTTTGGGATCTATGCAACTCATAGCCCTGGTTTGTATTTATCCAGCTCTTTTATACCAAGAACCATTGTTTTACTTTTTTTTTTTTTTTTCCCCATTTGTAATCACGGCTTACAAAAGTCTAAACAATCTGTAATACTAACAGAGAAAACAAAATTTTTCATCTTGAATGGAAGGGTCATATGGGAAAGATGGCCCTTTGTGTACAGATCAGATTTAAAAGTATGCAGGGTACATAGTGGGTACTGCAAGCCTAAAAACTCCTGCAGTAGAATAGCCTGCAAGGGGGGGTTTTGCAGTAACACAGAGGACTTTGGGGCAATTGTAAGCTTGTTCAGCAGCATTGACTGCACTGAAAATGTAGTAGCCAAGCCGCAGTTTTTGCAGGCAAATGCGAGGGAAAAAAACAAAAGCATGCTCGAAAGCGAGCAAGTCATACTAGAAAATATCCTTCAGTTGTACAACAGGAACTAATATTTATTTGCAATAATTGTGTTTGTGCATTCCTTTTTCACAGAGCCTCCCATGGACCATTCTGATCTGGTTGCAGAGCTACTGAAAGAGTTATCAAACCATAATGAGAGAGTTGAAGAAAGAAAGGCTGCCCTGTATGAGCTGATGAAGTTAACTCAGGAAGAGTCTTTTGGTGTTTGGGATGAGCACTTCAAAACAATACTACTACTGCTGCTTGAAACACTTGGAGATAAAGAGGTAAATTCAGAAACATCCAGTTAAGAATGTTAACAAAGCACGTGGCTTACTTTCAGTACCTTTGACATTTGTGTGAGTTGTAGAAAGGGCAGAAATTCCATTTAGTGATGGAAAACCAAAAAAACTATGGAAATACAAAAATGCCTTGAAGTCTGATTGTGAAAAGGGCATCAGTGATACTTAACTTCTCCAGGATTCCTATTTGTGGATTCCGACACAGTGGATTGAATGAAACATTTTTGCACTGAGATTGAAAGTTTATCTGTTTATACCCCCTGAATGAATCTAGAATATCAAAACATCATGTGTGGCAAAGCATTTAAAAATTTATTTCTAAAATACAGTAATGGTCATTGTGAAGAGACTGAGTATATCTATGTAATAGTTTTCTAGAAAGGCCATGTTTCTGAAGCTACTGAGGATCAAAAAGACACTAGTACTTGTGTTTGATTTTTAAAACAATTGTAGAAAGAAAAAGTAAAATACGTATTTGCATGATGGTTTTATCAGCCCTTGTGTTTGCAACTTAACTTCTGGGTAGCATAGAAAAGTCCAATTAGTTTAGTAGTGTGTTTATGTCACCTGAATTTTCTACAAAAAGAGATTGAAGAGATTTTTTTTTTTTTTTCTACTTTTATTTGTTAACACTAGATTCAGACTGTATATATGTGCAGAGCATAATTGGTATTTTTTCCATTATTAAAGACTTTTCCAGCAGCTGAACAAATGTTAAAAGCATATGTCTGTTTAAAGATGCATAACTCATTTATTTTAATATTGAATCTTTAGCATGCAATTAGAGCTTTGGCATTGAAAGTTCTAAGAGAAATTCTAAGAAACCAGCCAGCAAGGTTTAAGAATTACGCAGAGCTCACAATCATGAAGACATTAGAAGCGCATAAGGATCCTCATAAGGAGGTCGGTAATCAGTTATTTTATTTAAGGTTACGACAAATTATTGCAAAATGAAAGAGCTGTCCTGAAAATGTGAAATTGATCCATTCTTACTGAGGAAGTAATTTTTGTGATAACAAGCATATTATTATATGTTTAATAACAATGATGTTATTAGTTAACATGGGTAGGCAAGGAAAAAAAAAAAACAAACCCTGCCGTTCTAAAAGCTCTTGAATGGTTAATATCATCCCTAATAACAGTTGCCTTGGGTGCCATCCCAGAGGACTGTAACCAACAGTGTGTCACCATAGCGCTTCAAAGAAAACTCAAAGGAGCATTTTCCTTGTTTGACATCTTAAACCAGATATAAGTGTCCTGGAGATCTAAAACAAGCTTTTGGATTTCACTGAGGTTTACAGTTGAGAGATGAGACTAAACAAGACAAATTGTCAGCCCTTTCCATTCTGCTCCATTTGAGAACATGGCTTTGAATGGTGTTAAGGGAAAATGCTCAGGAACGTCAGTGTGGGAGGTGCTTGTGACAGGAGTAGCAAGGGGATTCAGGAGAAGGGTAAATGTAACCTTGCTCAGAGTTGTTTGTAATGCCTGCATACACAATAAAGGACAATGCGTGTAAATATAGGAAACGCAGATACAGTAACCAACCCAATATTCAACATCTGACATTAGTATCACCGATGCTGTGGAAAGAATCCATGTTTATTATTAAATGAGTACATCTTCCCCACGCAAGGGCACTTCGTGGAATTTACTGTGGAGTTTCAGGCCTTGAAGTCAACTTCTATTCCTCCCATCCCATGACTTTATCATTCATTTGATACTCATTTCTCTTTTCCATGTGCTCTCTGGATTTGTTTCATACACTGTATTTATTGCAGTGTTATTTCCCCAGTGTTCCTTCTCTGTTCCTGTGCTTTTTTCTCTCTCATGGTTTTGTGTGTTTGGAGTGAGAGAGTAAAGGGGACAAGGATGGAGAGAAAGTTCTGGAGGTTTTTGTACATTACTGGTGTACAACTACTCATTCTATACAGTGGTTTCTCTTGCTAGATGGCAGATGCCACCACAGCACTAATGTGAGGATTAGATGTTAATTTTCTGTGGTACCCTTGTTGTGTTTTGACCTTCTGTACCTGTTGATGTCCTACCTAATTACTCTTGTTCTGCATATTCTTCAGGCTTAAAGTACTCCCTTGTCATAGTTTTTTTCAAAATTATAGGGGAAGAAAAACAGCTATAGATTGGCTTCTACAGTTAGCAATCTAAGCATGTCATTAAACATGCTTTTGAAATGAATGTGAAAACATTTTTTTATCAGTGATCACTGACCTACCATGCAATAACCAGTGACAACACAAGAAATTACAGGTTTACAAAGGCGGTGATATTTCAGTATGTAGTTGGAGGGTATGCAGAATACAGAAATTTCAGATCCTATTAAACAAGCAGGTTTGAAAAACTCGTGTGTATTGCCAAGGGCAGAGTAGCCACAGAATATTGGGAAGAATTATGTTTTTAAGAAATTATGTCCAACGGATGGACTCTTTACTTATCTCTATAATATTGCAGAGGTCCTGACAGGAAATGTTTATTCAATCAAGACCATTACTGCCAGAAAACAGATCACAGAGTAAGAGTCTCATATAAATCACTTTTCTGTGTCTTTTTCTTTCAATAGGTGGTGAGGTCTGCTGAAGAAGCTGCTTCCATGCTGGCCACTTCCATTAGCCCAGATCAGTGCATCAAGGTTCTCTGTCCAATTATCCAAACTGCAGATTACCCCATTAATCTGGCTGCAATCAAAATGCAGACAAAAGTTATAGAAAGAGTATCTAAAGAAACCCTTACTCAGCTTTTACCAGAGATTGTGCCAGGTCTAATACAGGTAAGGAGAGAAGAAAGAAGAAAATAGGGGGGGAAAAAGACCAAACAGACTAATAAAAAGAAACTGTATACATATGAATTGCAAAGACTTTTTAAAAATAGTACCACTTGGTTCTCATGAAGGATTTGACTTGTCCAATAATTGATGGCTGCCTTCACCCAAAATACCTTGGATAGGGGGAATAATCTATTTGATTAGCTGGGAGCTAAATTATAACCATGATTAGGACTCAGGAAATCTCAGTAGCATATAAAGTCGTGGTTATAGGTAAGCTTGGTAGACACTTCCAAGATAGTTCTTTCTTGTTTGTACCTTTTTCCAAGTTAGATAATTTGGTGTGAAATTGTCCATGTTTTATTTAGGTATAATTCTAGGATTTTATCAGTTGGGGCTTTTGAGAGGCAAGAGGAAAGAAGCCGTTTTATAAAGTTGAATAAAATTAGAATTATATCCAAGTTTTCTATTCCTTTGCCTTTAAAACTGTATTTTTTACCATCTTTTTATCATATCAAGAACCAAAATACATTGATTTCCTTCTGATGGATCAAGACTTTTTAGAGTTGGCATCTGCATTCTGCAGATTTCTGTCTTTAATGGATGTGATCCAGTTGTACATCTTCAGAAAAAGAGGCAGAGAGTGGCCCTCTGAGAAGAGACTCAGAGTGAGACAGCCAGGCATGGATTGATAGAAAAATGGCAAAAGAAACAAATCATTGAAGAATGAGATGGGGGTTAACAAAAGAATCTTTAGCTGTTAAGAGAGTTTTTCATTCAGAGTCTAAATTGTGAGGGGTCTTTTGCTTTAACACCCATATACTCTAGAAAAGTTCTCTTATGTTCTTCACCTATTGCATGGCAGCAGCTCTGTTTTCAGTATAACTTATGCACAGGACTCTTGTGTGTTTTAAATTCAGTCTGGAAAATGATTATCAGTGGTGATTAATACGCAGCCTGCTTTTTAACTGCATGCTCTGTATTTGCATGTTTTGTTTTTTTGTTGGGATGCTTCATTGGGCTACGCTGGCAATAATTTACTGTAGACTTCAATGTATTTGTTATAGTAAATAAGTAAATAGCTTTCTGGGGCTTTTAATCATTAACAGATCAGGTATTAATGTTAATTTTATTGCTTTCTAGGGTTATGATAATTCAGAGAGCAGCGTTCGTAAGGCATGTGTTTTCTGCCTTGTAGCCATTCATGCAGTAATTGGTGATGAACTAAAACCTCATCTCAGTCAACTCACTGGCAGTAAAGTAAGTAAAAGATACCATGTAAAAAAATCTTGACTCATAATTGCATCTATGCATTTGGATTTTGGTTGCTATTGCCAGGAAGTTTCAATGAAGTGTATACTTGAAAGAGAATATCAGTTGTATTAATACAACTTCACCATAAAATATTCAAAACTGAGAGTCCACAGATCTTTATTGATGCAAGTGTACAAACTTTAGCATTAAGATAATTACTAAACTATGTTTCTTACTGCTTTTTAATGCATTCAGTTCCTTGTATGCTGGTAGTAGTGATAATGGCTGTATTCAGCAGGCTTTTCCTATCAGTGTTTCTTGTCTCTGTTTTCATGCAAATTCTGATTGAAAAAAAGGAACAATATGTCCGTGTCACATACGGCAGTTTCATTTATTCTTTGTCCTTGTTATTTTGCTTTCACCAGTCTTTTCAGTACCTCTGATTTGAAATAATAAGAACCAATCTGTGGTCCTTTTTGTTTCAGGATACTTACAACTTCACTGACATCTTTTTCATGCAGTTTTTCACATGTAAACAGCTATATGGTAGTTGTGAATCTCTTTGTCCTTGGGAGTGAAACAGGACAATTAATTCTGTGTGTCTGTGAATAAGAATTCTGTCTTTAAAATAGTCTCTGGCAGTGATTGTATTTAAAGTGACTCTAGACAGTATTGGAAGCTTTAGTAAATACCAGCATCAGCAACTCTGACTAGAGGCTTAAACTTCAGCATTAATTTAAAAGAAAAAGAAAACCCCAAACCACTACCATATTTAGAAAAGCATTATAATTGAAGGAAAATATTCCATCTATGTTAATCTAGCTATCTTATATCATACTCTTCTTTACATCCTTAGAGAAGCTTGAGCAGTTTCCTTGTGAAAAATTTTACTTGTGTTTGACATTTTCACTGGCATGTATGCTCCTTTTGAATCAATTGTGTAAAGTACAATTTTGCTTGTAGGGAAAATAAAAAGCATTAATGTCTGTTCTGTTGTACCATTCCTGTAGTCAGTCTGTATAGTTTGCAAATACTAAACAGAGTTTATTTCTGGCTTAAATTTGCAGATGAAATTATTGAACCTTTACATCAAACGTGCACAAACAGGCTCTGGAGCAGGGGATACAGNCTGCATGAGACTGTTGCAATAGAATTATTCCAAATAGTACAAACAGTATTAACATCAGTTGATCAAAGCAGAATAAAATTTTAAAATAATCTTATCCATCACTTACCCTGTTCATAATCCTCTGTGTTTTCCCANTCCCTCTCTCAAGGTGTTACTGTATTAAAAAAAAAGATTTTTTTAATGCTAATTAAAAAGGTATGCTTTAAGCTTCAGAAGTTAAAATACAAATTCTGTTGCTTTTCTTCAGCTGCAGATAACATTACTTTTTTATTGTTGTTTTGTTTGAGTATCATGTCCTTCACTAGAAACAAGAAGTTATGTGAAACAAGGCTGAACTAGTCTGAACTGCAGTGAGACTCGTTCACTGTGTTGGTGGTTCATCGTCTTATTTACAGCTTGTTTGGGATATTCTGGAGATTGAGAAATATGCCTATAAAAAGAAAGCTGGATTGATCCAGTTCTGTCACAGTGATATTGTTCATTGGTTGTATGTTTGTTGCATAAATAAGAATTTAGTGTGCGCAGTAGAGGACTGGTACAACCAGTACCTCTTAATGTGGAAGACAGCCCTGCCAGGGCAGCACTGCTGACCTGGTGATAGTGTGGCAGCCTGCTGGTGAGCAGCAGAGTTCATGGTCACTTGATGGACGTGAACCATCCTTGTCACCTTTCGATCTTCAAGCAGGATGCTTCAGAATGGAGTGCTCTGCCCAAGCATGCTCAGTATGTATTTATCACTAGAATGTTTCCTCTCAACCTAATTGATGGAACAAGTAGTCTTGTATTGTAACTCACATGGGATCTTATGACAACAGTGCAGAAAACTATTTATTCCTTACCTTCCGAAAAGCACCAAGATTTTCTGCATTGAATTTAAGTGGGGGGAGGGGGGAATAGTCACAAATGCTATGGATCTTGCCACCTTTTAATTTAAAGAAAAATATATATTTTGGATGAGTAGGAAAAGTTGCACCAAATTATTTGCATGGTTTTCTTGAATAGCATCCTCAAGACCCATCTGGATTAAGGTGTGGAAATGTTTCAAGGGTTTGTTTTTCCATTTTTGAAAAAGAGTTAGTATATTGTGAATAATGGTTCTTTGTATTTATGAAGTTGATAATGGAAAGAGAACAAAGATAAGTAAATGTGTCCCTAAATGTTGTCTTTTCCTTTTTTTTCCTTTTTTTTTCCTTTTTTCTTTTTTATATAAGCAGCAAGCTAATTAAGTGAGAAATGGGATGAAACAGTGCCCTTCCCAGGAGGAGTGGAACTTTTTTTTCCTGACTTTTTTTTCCTTTGACTGTGATGTTGTCTAGTTGTAGGAAGTGTATCCTGATAAGAGAGAAAATAGTGGTGCCAAGGATGATGATCTATGCTAGGCTAAAATTCTCTCTACCTCTTCAGGGTGACTAATTTTTGACTAAGCTGCTGCATATAGCACCCAGTAGAAGAACTATCTACAGAAAAATCTTTATTTTTTTTTCCAAATTATCACTTAGTATGTATTCAGAACTCTATTCTTCAACACTGCAGCCAAATATAAGAAACTGCACACTTTACCTGCTAGGAACCCTGAAAAACAAAATTGAATAAAAAATTAGGTCCGATGCTTGTAGTTAACTTGGAAGGTTGCTTTTACTTTAGTTTGAAGTGAATGCGATAGAAGGAGCTGAGATGTGGTTATTAAAGAAGCAATGCCATTGCAGAGATTTATTTGGAGGAAAAGTTGTAGAAATACATGTAAAGACTTTAACCCAAGACTGTCATAACTCATTGCTAGCCCTTTTTAGCAGCTACATCAAGAAAATAGTATCTCCTCCTTCTTTCCTTTGTTATGTGTAACATCCTTGTTGTTTTCTACTGTTTAATTACATTGTGTATTTATAGTTCTATTACCATTGTGCATATACTGGCAATAAAATGTACATAACATTACTTAAAAGATTAGCAATGTATACATTCTGGTTTTTCTGTTTTATTTGATCACATGCTATAAGAAAAATTATAAATGTGATCCATACACCATTGGTTTAAAAAAACTATCTTAATCTTCATGCTTTGTGTGTCCAAACGATGTTTCTTTATATAGTCTTGTTATTAAATCTGACTTGGCATTTGAGAACATGCTGTGAACATAGGTATGCTAGACAAATCTTTTAAAACTTGAATAGAATCCTCATGAACACAGTTTCCTTCATCTAGGCAGATTTCTTGTTTATTATTTCACTTATTTGCACATTATACATTGTTTGCATTTTACTTTTTTTGTATTTAGAAAGTACGTTTCAGTCTACAGTCTTGTAGGTTTTACATTTTAATTATACAAAAGGTCACTTTAAAAAATTGCACAAATCCTAAGCCTAATAGCCCTGTATGTTATTCCTGCATTTTGTATAGGTAATATTTATTTTCGGAGAATCATTGCAAGATGACTGTTCGTTGTCATCTTTTTGAAGATGCTATTTCATACTGAAAATATAAGTTATTGAAACATACAGTATATATTCTAGATGAAACCTAGGTTTTTTACATGTAAACAAAAGATACATTTTATATCCCCTATATGACTGAAAAATTTTGCTCCAGGTAGAGGGGAGGAAGATACTTGCCAGAAGTTTCTTCACCAGTTTTCCTTTTAAGCAGTCTTTAAATGTTTTAAGTGAAGATATCCCATGTATTAAAAATCTCCATGTACTGCATTGAAATGAATATTTTACTTATGATATGACTAGTTCTGTTTCCAGCAGAGATGGGGTTGCTATCTTTGTAAACAGATAGAATCTATCTGTATTACATGAAGCCATCAGAATGTAAGAATTTGGTAAGAAAATTATTTCCACAGCAGCCAGGTTATCAGATTCACTGTATTGCTTTTTGCCTTCATTTCCTATATTATAAGTAGATACTAGCTCAGTTAAATTCAAGCAGTGATTAGTCATGCCTTATGTTCCTGCTGGAGATTGTTTCTCTAATGGATTAGCATAAAGATCTGGGAAAAATTAGGACAATTATAAGTTGCTGTTCTTTCAGACAGGGTTTCTATACGTTCCTTCCAATATCCTATGAAGACAGGTCATTGCAGTCATTTGAATACTGAAATGTAATTATTAAATGTTGGGTTTGAGCTTTAAAAAAGGGGAAGAAGAAAAGCTACATGCAGAATCAGGATGGGAAATTGATATCGTGGATGTCTTAGACTTGGATGTCATTTGCTTTAAAGAATTTTGATTAACACATGTACAGGTGAAGTCTTAGCAAGGAAGTTGGGATAATAAATGTGAATTTAAAGGAGAACTGATCATGTAAATTTTCCTGAGTTGGCTTGATTGTTTTTGAAGATAAAGGTTGGAACAGATTGAGTTGGGTTTATTATTTGTGGTTTGAGTCACAGAACAAAAAGAACAAACATCTGGATCCTGAAACACGTATTCTTAGTGGTTTCTATGCGTGTTTGAACATTTAAGTAAATTCACAAGCATACCCATGAAAAAAGTCTATTGAGAATGCTGGCTCGAACTGCTCACAGTTTGAATTTTCAGCAAAGGAATTAAAATGCTGAATGTGACCATCCCTTTGAAAACAATTGTAAAAGAAAATAATTTTGAGAAATAAATCTGTTAAATTACAGAAGTTACTCCCTATGAGAGGTGAGTGAGAATGGTTCCACTGGCTGTAGTAACTTGCACTGTGTTAGGTTGGGAGTTTGCAAACAAAGGAAAGACAATAAACATAGCAATGATGGGGATGAATAAGCAGTTTGGAACTGAAGCATTATCTGGAGATAAAACTGTTGTTTTCTCCAAATTAAAACAGTAAACTGATGAGTTTTGCAATTGCAGTCTACTTCCAAGTAAGATAAAAGTCAATATTCATACTGTGCTCATGTAAGAAAATGTCGTAAAATACCCCCCACATAGGAGTTTTCCAGCTCATTAAAAGTAATGTACTTTAAAGATTTGCTTCATAATTTATATACATTTTCTTCTTTTTTGTTGAAACACAGATGATTTTCACAAATGTGGGAAATTTGAGGAACTAATTGTGCTGGTTTGGCAAAAAAATCAAACTTCACTTGCTCTTTGCCTATATTTTGTTTATGTTTCTGTGTTTTAGTATACTTTGTGAGCTCAGAGTTTCCAAGCTGTGCAGCTTGGATTATCCCAGTTAAAGAAGTCTCTTCATTTGCTGATGGGGTTTTAGGATAATAAGTGTATTTACTAAGGAATTCATGCACAGTTTTGAATACTGTGTGATTTCTGTTGAATAGAAAAATTCTATAACTTTTGATGTATCTTAGGTATATATAAGTGATCCTAGTGGAGATACTTTGAGGGAGTAAGATTGGAAAAAATACTGATGTTGGACAGGAGGTAAAAAGGTAACAGAACTTGGTCTTGGGCATCAAAGTTTTACAAGTTTTCTTTTTCAGTAGCCTTCCTTTCCTAGATCAGGATACTGTCCACCAGTGCTTATCTTTGGACCTCTGTAAACTCATATTACAACCAATACTATTACAACCAGGAGATGGTTCTGCTAACCTTACGTCAGGATAAATTCAAAAGCAGTGCCAGTCTGTCCAAGGCACGCCCGTAGCAGGTAAATTTGTAGATTTAAGCTATGCAGTAGATGAGTACACTCAAAAGTTAGCTGGACTGATTTAGGTATTCCCTCACCATCTATTCATCTCTGCCTGTCGTAGAAACAACAGAGTAGCTTTGTGGGAGCTTCCCTACTCTGTTCCCATATCTGGTTTGTCTGGAACAATCTCAGACTGGTCTTCCAGGAACACCTCGGGTTCATAAACTTATGCCAGAGAATGAATGAATGCCTTTCCTGGGCTGTGAGGGTCTGTCTGTATGGGGAGCAGTGGTGGGGGAGGAAATACAAGGAAACCCACCTGTTTTTTAGCACAGTGTGTTTAGCCTGAGCACGTATAGCTCATATCAAAGTACCAGCAAGACAAGGAAACTTGATTTCAGCTTGGATAAACAGCTGAAGTGCAAGCTTGTAGGGGAATGGATGTGTGTTTCATGTAAAATTGCAGATCAGCATGTTTTAAAATGCTTAATTAATTTATATACTAGTCTGAAATAATACATCTGAAATGCAACTAACAGTGTGCAACTGCAAAAAGTCTCTAATCTGGAAAAATAATTTCTAGCCTGTTACTTTGTGTCCTTTCAGCACAACTTAAACTGATGCAGATAAAACATTTTTACACTACAGTAAATGTCATTACAGATGGTTGTATCTTACATAAGGAATTTCTGATCTGTTTGATGCAGGTCTTGATTTTTCAGATGACAGCTGTGGCCATGTTGGCCAACTAATCAATTGAAATATTTTTCCAAGACAAAGTTACCTGCTTTCCCTAAGAAATTTTCATACATCACTATTTATATAGCCTGTACTTGCCTTAAAGAAGAAACCTAAATTGGGTATTACCTGATTGTTCAGAAAGTAAACATTTTAAAACCTTACTTGTAGAGCTGGTATCATCAGAGGCTGCCTTTTCTCAGAAATGTATTAATTAGCCACTGCTTCTTGAGCCATATAGGAAGAATTTTGCCCTGTGGGGAAAAATGCAGGGTTGATAGAAAATAGGAGGAGAAAGATAAGGTGTATATACTTAATTTAACCCCTTGTATGTTGCAGCTAATGTTCTTAAAAACCTTAAAGCCCCTGTGTTACTTGTAATGTTTTTAGGGAGGGGATTTTCTTGGAATACACAATGTCTTACTTTCTGCTTTGGGAATTGAGAGGAAAATACTGATGTTGGAGGATTTTATTACAAAGCCAGGCCAGCCCAATGCTAGAAAATGTTACAACTGGCAGGGTACCAAAGCTGCCTCAGAGCTGCAGGTAAAAGAGAGTCAGTCCATTAGGACTGAGAAATAATCAACCTCTGTTTTCTGTGTGCCCAGGCAGTCCACATTGCCACAGCAGTCTGGGAGTCCAAATACTGGTTTTTAGGCTACCAAGCACAGAATAGCAGAATAACAACTACTTGAATTTGTCCACCTTTACAGACTTCCGAATAGTCTTAAAAAAAAAAAAAAAATTGATTCCTCCATTTGCCATCCTCATAAAAACCTGCTAACTTAAGTTTAGATTCAGGTAAGATGTGATGGGTTAAATCAAAATACTCTCTGATCAGTGATGCTGTCTAAATCTCAGTGCCTACAAATGATCTCCGTGTGATAGGTTTCTTTGTAGGCCATGGTCTTCTTAGAAGGCAGCAGATGAAACAGAAGAAAGCAAAGGTAGACCTTGATGTGCTCCATCTTGGAAGATGTGAAGTCAGTAAGAAAAGTATTCCTCAGTTCATACCTCGGCACCTTACTGCATCCTGAAATTGAGAAGTAGATAGTGTGAGGAATATGACTGGAGGAATAAACTACAGACCAGGAATACCTTGAAATGGAGACTTTCTTAAAAGGGGACAAAACCCCATGAGGGAAGAAGCGTATCCCGCATTCTTCGGAAGCAGCCAAATCTATGGGTTTTTGTAACCTGACACTTGAGCGCTGGAAGCAATCAGTATTTCTCCTTTACGTGTGAAGTTACTTCTACAAGTGCCTCACTTGTATCAAGGAGCCACTGAAGCAAGTCCAAGCACAGGGTCTGCTACATATCTGATGTATTTCATCAAAATGATCACAAGGGGCTGCTGAAGCATTCAGCATGCTCAGCAGTGTTATGCACCAAGCAGAGTTCTGGTTCAATACCTCGTGATGTGTTGCCTTATCTCTATGCTGCCAGTGTCCTAAGACTTCTGCTGCAACTTACGAGGTCTGCTAAAAATGTTCATTGTGGGTTTTCCCATTTCCCCTTTATTTTTGTTGGCAGGCCTGCTTCTCAAAACTTCTGTATCACAGAAGAAGGACTGGTAAATGCAGCAATTCTTACAGTGCTTCAGCATTCAATAGGCCCAAATTACAATACCTAGAATCATCCAAGAATCCAGATTAAGGGTGACAGGTGGACATGAAGAACATGTGGGGCATTGCTGCTCATCCTTTGCTGCACCCCACACACATGTTCTCAGGCTGTCAGCAGTGACCTTGTACATCACTGGACAAGCAAAACCTTCCCATTAAATAAAACTTTCAGAATAGATACGGAATTCACAGTGTCTTACATTGTATCTGATTAGGTTTTTCCATGTGTTTTCTGTAGAAAAATTTTTACTTGTTCAAAGCAAAGAGCAAAGATGACATTTGGTTATATATAACCAGTTACAATACCAGTATTGAAGGTCATTTGTTGTAGTTCTCAGAAGAGCAATCAGAAAAATTATATGAGGAGTGTGATCACTATAAAAAAGATTAGCAAGTTGATCATTGCCGTAGGAGACCTTATTATTTTGAATGCAGCTCATGGAAAAAAAATCCCATAAAGTTATCTGGTGCCATATGCTAAAGTACTTAACTTCAGTGCATATCCACCCATTAGCAAAACATGAGCCTCCCCACCTTAAATTTCAGGTTGGACTTTGCATGCCATACACAAGCCTTAGAGCAAGAGATGTTTTAAATAAATAATGTCTTGTTGTTTGTGTATACAGTGCACCTTTGCTGGGATCTGTGTACTTACTGGGCAGATCATAAAGCAAGGAAAAAAAAAAACCTCTTAACAATAAACAGTACAAGGTAAAAAACTCACCTTATTTGTCCCCAAACTTGAAGGACTGTGTAACCACATACCTTTATGTCTAGAGGTTAGTCAAGGGCAGCAGGTGTGGGTGTGGGGAATATACAGTGTTTCACAAGGCAAAATACCAGATTTAGACATAACTTACGAAGTTTATTTTGATTTTAAAAACTGAGCTACAGTGTACTTGAACTTGTACTCATATACTGTTTGCCACAGAGATCAGCCAAAGCACAAGACTGTGAATAGGACAAAGAAAAGAAACATTGAATTATTTTGAATAATAATTAGTTTGAATAATAACTTTTTTTTCTACATGTTCTGTCTACTATATTCCATACAAAGATTGATTGATAATCACCTTGTCAACCCTTGGAGGGGTAAAAAAAAGCAAAATTTCCTCTTTCACAGTGCTTTTGCATTGAAGTCCACACGACCTAGTTGTGCTTTGCTTCTTTCATACCATCAAGAACAGTGGTCACGGTAAGATAGGATGGTTTGTAGCAGTAGCTTTTGTGGTCACACTCTGTCAAGTACGAAATAATTTGCATACCATGAGGGGCACCTGTCACACAGGCTTTTGGACTTGTGCTTTTTGTAAGAAGCAGGTACTTGGATCAGAAGGGCTGCCATTATCTCACCCTCCCTACAGACACCCCATCTCCTTGAGGCAGTAGTTTTTTGTATATTATCAATGACTCACTTGTCTGCAGAAGAGTAGTATTTGAAGAACCAAATTAAAGTAAGAGATTGAATGGGCACATATGCCATGATGCGCCTGTGTTTTATTACAGCCTGTTATTGTGGTCAGGAGAGTCAAAGCTCTGGTAACAGCTGGGCAAACTAATGACAGAGAACTGAAATCAGAGAACTAAAGCTCTCCCTATCTGCATTCAGAATACATGGGCTGAACCCAGACCATTAGCTGAATCTGCAACTCCTTTCCTGGGGTCCCATGGCGTGGTTATTTTCAGTGACTGCAAATTGTCTGTCTTGATATTAAGAACAAAACTGCAACACTGGCATATGGTGTTTGTGTTATTTAAAAATATAAAAATTAATTCTAAAAGTCTATGCTAGATAAAAAACGGGTGTCTCAATTGCTTTTGCTCCCAAGTTCTCTCCTGGACGTCACAAAAAAACACTAATCAAAACTGCAGTGTACCCATTTGCGTTCTGACAAATGAGCATCTGTCAAAAGCAACAGGCCGGTTTGGGGAGGGAAAAAAGTGTTGGACAATTTAAAGCCACATGAGCTTTGTGGGATACGCATAGAGAGATGGGAGCCATTTTGTGGTAGAGCTCTTCGAGTGCAAGGGAATCTGATGTTACCCTTTCTATTTGACAGAAATACAAGTCACAGAACAAAATATGTCTGCCCTCTATATGGCAAGCCAAGGGAAGGTTGTGAAAGTGTTTTATGGGATGTGTAGTTCTCTTCTTGAGAATAATCAGCACGAAGGGAAATGGAGCTTCCAAATAAACGTGCTGCACACATTTAAATCCTTTGCTGAAACCTAGGGCTCAAGACAGAGTAGCTTTATTTTACAGGTTACCAGTATATGGGGCAAACTGGATACCAGGATATATATTCTTTTCCTACAGTAACTGAAATCAAAATAATTATTAAAAAATGCAACAGCAATCACTGGGACACATGCAGCCCCTTACATCTGTGAGGGTGCTTGTTACAAGTCTGTGGCTACAGAGATGTGTAACGGGAACAACTAACCTTGGAAAGACTCATCCAACTCTCATCCTTGCTGGAGCAAAGATCAGTTTGTGTACACAAGCAGATCTGTGTCTTAACGGCCCTCCTTGAGGTACATATGTGCCTCTTGGAAGAGAATAATCTCTCAAAATTGCTAAGGCAGCAGTCCTAATTCTTGTCTGCTTTCCTGGACAGCATTGCATGGGGGTGTTTGTTTCTCATCCCAAATTTACAGTTCCTCTACTATTATTCTATATTATTATATGCTGGGGAGATGATTCTGCCTCTTTACTCCACTCTGGTGAGACCCCCACCTGCAGTGCTGCATCCAGCTCTGAAGCCCCCAGCACAGGAAGGACATGGACCTGTTGGAGCGAGTCCAGAGGAGGTCACCAAGACAATTAGAGGGATGGAGCACCTCTCCCATGAGGAAAGGCTGAGAGAATTGGGTTTGTTCAGTCTGAAAATTAGATGGCTTAAGGATCACCTAATTGCGGCCTTCCAGTAACTGAAGGGAGCCTCCAAGAAAGAGAGAGACTATTTACAAGAGCATGTACTGACAGGACAAGGGAGAATGAATTCAAACAGAGACTAGGTTTAGGTTAGCTATTAGAAAGAAATTCTTTGCTGTGAGAGTAGTGAAACACTGGAACAGGTTGCTCAGAGAAATTGTGGCTGCCCCATTCCTGGAAGTGTTCAAGGCCAGGTTGGATGGGGCTTTGAACAACCTGGTCTAGTGAAATGGGTCCCTGCCCATGGCAGGAGGGTTGGAACTACATGATCTCTGAGACCCCTTTCTACTCAAGCTGTTCTATGATTCTGGTCTTTCCTTTTTGTTTGCACTGTTTGATGTTAAGTAAATAGAGTAAATTAAGGGAGAATTGCCAGAGATGCTATTTAAAAAATCCCAACCAATTATGTTTATTTGAAGTTTTTTTGATTGCTACATATTATTATCAGCACCCTAATATGAAATAATTCCTTTCTGTTTCCCAGAATCTTGCTCTCTGATGTTCTGGTTTTCATAGATTGTGTGTTGCCACAATATTGTAATACCTTGTAAAAGCGTGTTTTTATAGAATGAGCTGGTATTTAAAAAACAAAAATAACAAAGCCACCAATGAACTACTATTTGTCAGGAATCCTTCTATTCAAACCGAATGGGTGCCCTCTGCAGGTAACTATTTTCAGATGAGGATTTTGAATGTGTGCCCCCTTTTATTTCTGAGTGTCAAGGTCTTTGCAGGATCGACTAGTACTATTTTGTTTTAAAACTGATACTGCAATCCCGGCTGCAAATCCCAGAAAACAAATGACACTGAGACGTAAGTGCACCAGGCAGCTGGTTTGCATCTGAATATGATTTTTCCCTGAAGTGTGGGTGTGAGGGGTGGTGTTGAGTGCGTGTTGGAGTAAGTATTTTTCCTGCTATTTGACAATGTTTTCATTGTTGGGTTGGGGGTTTTTTTAATCTTGGTTCATGGCAAGAAGGTAACTATAAGGTTGTAGTCTGCCTGCCGCCAGAATGAAATGAACAGGCAAAAAGGATGCAGTCTAAACACTGCTGAGAAGGTATCTTCTTCCCTTAAAGAGAACTTCATGTATTCCACCTTTTTCTTTTTCTCTGCAGTGAGTCGTGCCTATGCAGGTTATAGTGTTCAAGGTCTCTGGACTGTGTGAAGAGGGAACTGTGTGCCTCTCTGAGGCCAAGTGCAGTGAAACAGCCCTTTCTCCAGCTCTCTTAGCACAGGGTTTGCCCAGTGACACTCTGGGACAGTGTGGAGGGAGAGGAGAAAAACAGGGTGCTGGTGAGGTCTGAGCTGCACTTGTGTCACATTGGTAGTAAAAAAGCCCTGCAGCTGGGCAGCAGCAGCACAGTGAGTCTGGGGGGCAGGAGAGCATGTGGGGAGCAGCCAAAGACATCAGTTACATGCTTCTTCTGGAGAGAGGGACAACTTGCTGGCAGCAGCTGAACATAAAGGCCCGAGAGCAACCCAACTGCAACTGTCATCTGAATTTGTGTATTTGTTTTCTCTTTCCTATCTCCCATCACTGCAGTGACCATCTCTTAGCTGAGCACAATGCTTCACATCATCCCAAAATGCTTTTTTGGCACAGCCAGCCTGAACATTATCATCACCACCAGTATCCCAGCAGTAACAACAGCTACCTGCGGTAAGTGAAGAATGGGGGTGACTTTTAATCATTATCACAATAATAATAATAATAACACTATAATACACAAGAATGCAGACTGTATGTGCAACCCTTGCTAATTCACAAGCCTTCAAAGAGAGCTGGTGATTTGAAAATAATTGGAGCAGTAGAGTCAAATGTGGTGGAGGTTTATTTTGCTATATAGCCCTACAATTTTCACAAGCTGTGGCACTGTATGTGCATGCTACTAACAGTGTTAGGAATGTTTTACTGCTTAATATGATATTCACAGATGTGTTTTGGTTGGTTGGTTGGTGTTTTTTTTTAAATTACATTCGCAGTCTGTAGATAAAACTCCATTTATATGAAGCAACACAGACTTAGACATACCTTAATACCTCATATCTACTTTGATTATTTCCTGGAGCTCAACTGAGCTGCAGGACCAGGGCTATGGGCTGCCCCTGTCATATCAGTGCAGGCTAAATGCTTTGCATTGAAATTCTGATGCAATATACAGCTTATTGCATCAGCATATTCCTGTGAGCTATGAACCTACTTTACCTCTTCATGATTGAAATATTATTTGTGTACAGTATTCAAATTTTCTTATAATTAAAAGCGACTGTGCTTTGACAAGAGCTAGGCTCATAGATTCCAGATAATCTTGATGTTAATTAAATTTCAATTTATAATGTGGTTCACTTTTTGTATTGAACTTTAGCTTATTATTTTTGGCTAAATACAATGTACATAAACATGACAGTGGTTAATCACGTACCTTGACGTCACTCTTTCTATATTGGTAGCCTCACACCTATTGCTGCATCACAGCATTACTAGCTCTCTTGCAGAATTGTTGAATAGCATGTTTTTATTAGAAATGTGTTAAGTTTTAGATTTTAAAAGTAACAAAAAACCCAAAAAGAAACCCAAAGGAATTGAGACTATACTTGGGTCCCAAAGTATGAAACTAATGAAACTGCAATGGAGTTTTAGAAAATCAATCCTTCTCAGTGCAAAGGTGAGAGTGATTTGAAATTTAGATTGGCTAACACAAATAGATAGCAAACATAGCGCTGTGTCTATTGACTCAAGCAATAAAGCAGAAATGAAGGACGGGTGCTCAGGTTCCCTGACACAATCTTGTTTACAAGTGACATGCACGGCTCCCAGCACAAAAGGAACCAAACCACAAGGGAAAGTGATGGTGTCCACTCACTCCTCCAGTCTTCCCTTCTTCAGCCTCTGTTCAGCCTTGAGGCTGGTCCCCTCACAGCTTTTCTCAGGGCCTGTTTTTACCATATCCTTGCCTTTCCTTTGCTTCCCTATATTTGTTTCTATTTTCCCACTCTTATCTAAAAATCTGCCATTTGAGTCCCTCTGAAGTTGCTCTTCCCACACACTTTTGAGCACCTGCCTTTAGGTTTGGATGGCAGCCTGCATCTGTGTTTTGGTACTGAAACAGCATAGCGGGGGACCCTTCTATCAACTCCGGGCTGTGTACAGCAGCTGATCTCTAATGAAATTGCCCCTCAAGGCCGAGCCCTTGGGGAGAAAAAACCACAAAGCAGTTCAGGCACGAGGCTTCAGTCTGGTCTTAATCATTGAGTTGCTTGGCTCTGTCCTCAGTGCTTCACCTTTAGTGAAACACCACCTCTGTTCCACATCTGAACATCATTAAAGGCTGACAGAGGAGCAATCTACCTCAGGGGAGGATGCCAGCCAGCATTAGTGATGAGCAGATGGAGAAAGGAGTGTCCCAGGATCCCCACATCCCAGAACTGTACTTGGAATGCTTTTTTGCAGATCTATCAGCGAAATCAGGCTCCCACTACCTGTACTTTCTCTCCCTTGTATCATGTCTCCAATTCCAGTCACTGGGTCTGCAGAAGGGGAATGGCAGGACCACAGGCAGTGTCATAGGCAGTGTCATTTTTCTCTGACAGGTTAGGCTTGTGGATCTGGCCTTCTCAGAAGCAATTTCTGTGCATTGCTGATCCTCAGCTGAGGATGTGAGGATGGGACTGGTCAAGGAACCTGCTCCAAAGAAAGAAACACATCACAGGCCTGTGCTTTAAAAACAGCAAAAACCAAACAACACACACCTCTACAGAAAACGTGTTGTGAATGAGCCAGGAATACAAATAATGCTAAAGAAAAATACCTTCCCTTTTATATTCATGTTTTAACAGAAAAAGGGCATTTTTTGGCCTTAAAATAGCTAAAGATAACATCTTCAGAAATACTAGCAGTCTGTTTATCATGGACAAGCTACACCCAACTTTTAAAGACTGAAATGCAAGAGGATGGGTTTCACTGTAACCACTCAAGATACCCTCAGGAGTGCTTCAAATTCATGTCACAAGAAAACAATTCCCAGTATAAAAATCAGCAATTTATGATCTTGTAACTGCTTTGTAGCTATGTTAACATACGTCTAGTAAGCAGATAAACCAGTTTTGCTATGCATAAATCAAACTGTATGTGGCTTCTCTGGTCTTAGATCCTGTCTTATCTGTCAGAAGTGGAAAGTGCACTGCTTTTAGTTTCCCACAAATCTTCTTTTGCAAAACTTGCAAAAATGGGGTTTAGTGCTATTTCTGCTGCCTTTTTACAAAGTCCACTTTAGTTCTACACAAGGTCTGACTTCTCATTTAAAACTCTAATCCTTCAATGACAGGAGTTTAAGGTAACTTTGTAGCTACTACTGTTGTATGCTGAGTAATGCCTACTAATTTATCAAGTGGACCATAAACATCTCCTAATACTGAATGCAATTAATTAATGCCATCATTTGGGTTGTTGACATTTCCAGAAGTGCTAAAAATATTTCCATCATCATAGTAAATAAATGAAATCAAGGTATTATTGTCATCTTGCCAGGCTTAAAAGAGGAATTTTGACTGTAATAATTCTAGTTCTTCTCACTAAAAGCTGTAACATGGTAGCTAGTGCCTTATCCATGAGCCCATGTGTTCTTCATAAATTTCAATTTTTCTAAGCTTCCCCTTATATGCAGATGAACTGTTCATCTGTCCCCCAGAAAAGCAGAGAACTCTTACAGCAATTACAGCAGGAAAAATACCAGTATTTTTTTTTTTTTTTGAGAAGGTGGCAGTCATATTTTAACTTACAAACTGCTTTTAAAGATCATAAATCATGGTCTGTGTACCTCTCTTTATCTTTGAGGATGCCATATGCACATTTTGACCAACAGCTAGTATTTTGTTAACCATTAATGAACTTAGGGCCTTCCTGCCTTTATCTTTTGCAAAACTTGTGCAATTGTACTTAAAGCATGTTACTACAGGATCAAAATACATTTTACAGTCTTAATACTGTTCTGTAGTTTGTTCTCTGGACATGTTTGAATTAAATGTATAATAAAATTATGTAACTATCCTCTGAATTATTAAATATGAGAGGGTCTTTTTGAGAATGGAGGGGGCTCCTCATCAGCATCTATCACCATCTGAAGGGAGGATGTCAAGAGAACAGAGCCAGACCTTATTGGTGGTGCCAAGCAAGAGGATGAGAAAGGCAACGGGCAGAAACTGATGCACAGGAAGTTCCACCTGAATATGAGGAAGAACTTCTTTACTTTGTGGGTGACCGTGCACTGGAACAGGTTGCTCAGAGAGTCTGTGAAGTCTCCCTCCCTGGAGTTACCCAGGAACCATCTGGATGCAATCCTGTGCCGTGTGCTGCTCTAGGATGGCCTTGCCTGAGCAGGGAGTTTGGACCAGATGACCCACGGTGGTCCCTTTCAACCTGACCAATTTTGTGTTCCTTGTGGATCCCTTCCAACTCAGAATATTCCGTGATTCTGTGGGGTTTGGAGGTTTTTCTGGCAAGGCTCCTCCGCGTTCTCTGGAAAAATTAACCTTTTTGGACCCAGAAGGGACCTTAGAGCTTATCTCGTTCCAGGCCTCCCAGCCTGAAGGGACGCCTGATACCGAACCCGGCTGCTCAGGGCAGTTACCGCCCGAGGTGGCTGGGAAGCGAATGGGGCCCTGCGTAGCCCGAAGGGCGCAGCAGCCGCCATTCGCGGCGGAAATCGGCCGCCACTTCCCGCTCCCGCCTCTCCGGCCCCGCCGCCGCCGCTTCCGGGGCGCGCGCTCCCGCCATGCCGCGGGCCTGCAGGAGAGGGAAGGGATAGCCCGCGCCCGTCAGCGTCGACGTCAGCTGGCGTGAGGAAGTACCCCCTCATTGGCTGCGCTTCCCCCTCACTCCTCCGTGCCCGCCTCTGATTGGCCCTTCCCGCCGGACCCAGCCAATCGGCGGCACCGAACGCAGGCAGGCACCGCCCCGGCAAGCGCCCGGGGGTGGAAGCCGCCGCCATGTTGTCGTGAGCAGCGGCGGCGGCGAGCCCCCGGGGCGGCCGTGACCTCCGGCGGCGGCAGCTCCTCCCCAGCAGGTGCCCGCGGTGCTGCTGCTGCTGCCGCCGCAGCCTCCCCCCTGCGAATGATGCGGCGGGAGGCGCCGCTNTCGTAGGTCGGGCGGCGCCAGAAGCGGCGGCGGCGGCGCTGGGCAGTGTCTGGTCGGAGGAGGAGGTGGCGGCCGCCCGGTCCCCAGCGCCCCGCGGCGGCCGGGCAGGCGCAGGATGCTGAGAGCGACCCCGCGCCCTGATAGCGCCGCGAGGAAAGTGTCCCCCCGGGGCTGAGCGCGGAGTCCCCTCTGACCCCCCGCTCCGCACGTGCTTTCCCCCCCCTTTCCCCCCGTCTCCTCCAGTCCCCTCGCCTTCGCAGCACCGCCTCCCCGGCGGCGCCGGTACGGAGCGGCTCCGCCCCGTCCGGCTCCTCCCGCGGCGGGAGCGCGGCGGGGCCGGCGGAACATGGCGTGGGTGCTGAAGATGGATGAAGTGATCGAGTCCGGGCTGGTGCACGACTTCGACGCCAGCCTCTCGGGCATCGGGCAGGAGCTGGGAGCCGGTGCCTACAGCATGAGGTATCTCGTTCCGCAGCTCATCTCCGCCGCTGGGCGCCGCGTCCCCGCCGGCCTCCTCGGGCCGCGCAGCCCTACCGGTGCTGCTGGGCAGGCTGCGCGGGAAGGAGCCGGCGTTTCTCCATTTCCCACCTTTCTTGTTTTTCTGTTCCGGAAGCTTTTCCCGAGGAGTGGGCACGTGCCCGAGGGGCTACCGCCCTGCCCTCCCGTGCTGCTGGCAGGTGGCCGCTCGGGACGGGCGGGCAGCTGCCTGCGCTGAGGTGCTTTTCCCTGCCTGCTCTTCTCCCTTATATGCGAAATCCCTGCCGTAAAACTGACATTTCGCTGTGCCTGCGGGATGTAACCGGGCCCCGCGTTCCAAACGGTGGTCATCTTACACACGACAAATGTAACTCTTGATGATTAACAATAGGTCTTTTCTGCCTGGATTAAAAATGTTCTTTCTCGAGCAGATAGACGTTGTACTTAATAGGGTGGTAGCAAGGTTGTACTTCCATCAGTCTGTTTATTATGTATTTCTGTGTAGTGATGGGGTTCTTTTCTATGTCGTATGTCTTTAGTGATGGAGATCTTTTTCTTGCCGTGTAGCTCTCTCTGTTCGTAGTCAACTTGGTGGTTTCCTTACCTTTTTATTGTTTTCCAGGTTTTACGAAGTTAGTNCAGAAGCGGCGGCGGCGGCGCTGGGCAGTGTCTGGTCGGAGGAGGAGGTGGCGGCCGCCCGGTCCCCAGCGCCCCGCGGCGGCCGGGCAGGCGCAGGATGCTGAGAGCGACCCCGCGCCCTGATAGCGCCGCGAGGAAAGTGTCCCCCCGGGGCTGAGCGCGGAGTCCCCTCTGACCCCCCGCTCCGCACGTGCTTTCCCCCCCCTTTCCCCCCGTCTCCTCCAGTCCCCTCGCCTTCGCAGCACCGCCTCCCCGGCGGCGCCGGTACGGAGCGGCTCCGCCCCGTCCGGCTCCTCCCGCGGCGGGAGCGCGGCGGGGCCGGCGGAACATGGCGTGGGTGCTGAAGATGGATGAAGTGATCGAGTCCGGGCTGGTGCACGACTTCGACGCCAGCCTCTCGGGCATCGGGCAGGAGCTGGGAGCCGGTGCCTACAGCATGAGGTATCTCGTTCCGCAGCTCATCTCCGCCGCTGGGCGCCGCGTCCCCGCCGGCCTCCTCGGGCCGCGCAGCCCTACCGGTGCTGCTGGGCAGGCTGCGCGGGAAGGAGCCGGCGTTTCTCCATTTCCCACCTTTCTTGTTTTTCTGTTCCGGAAGCTTTTCCCGAGGAGTGGGCACGTGCCCGAGGGGCTACCGCCCTGCCCTCCCGTGCTGCTGGCAGGTGGCCGCTCGGGACGGGCGGGCAGCTGCCTGCGCTGAGGTGCTTTTCCCTGCCTGCTCTCTCCCTTATATGCGAAATCCCTGCCGTAAAACTGACATTTCGCTGTGCCTGCGGGATGTAACCGGGCCCCGCGTTCCAAACGGTGGTCATCTTACACACGACAAATGTAACTCTTGATGATTAACAATAGGTCTTTTCTGCCTGGATTAAAAATGTTCTTTCTCGAGCAGATAGACGTTGTACTTAATAGGGTGGTAGTAAGGTTGTACTTCCATCAGTCTGTTTATTATGTATTTCTGTGTAGTGATGGGGTTCTTTTCTATGTCGTATGTCTTTAGTGATGGAGATCTTTTTCTTGCCGTGTAGCTCTCTCTGTTCGTAGTCAACTTGGTGGTTTCCTTACCTTTTTATTGTTTTCCAGGTTTTACGAAGTTAGTGTCTGAGTATCGTTTGGATGTGCCTTTTCGAAGCTAAGACAAAACTACTTTTTTGAGTAAATTTTGTGTCTCTCATGCGTAGGTTACTGAGTGATGACTTAGAAACTGTTCTGGAGGCACCGATAGACATTTTAAGTCCAAGGTTTTCAACGGGGTTAGTCAGTGCTTTAAGTCTGGAGAAATAAAATAGTTGCGTTTGATAGTTTTGATGGCCTAGCCTTTATAAAAGGTACGTTCTCTTACAGAGGAAACTGAAACTTGTAGGTGACCAAAGCATTCCGTGGGTTTATGGTGGGACATGTATTTGATGGGGGTTTTGTCCTCTATGGGATTGGTTTTTTTATTTTATTTTTTGTTTGTTTGTTTTGTGGGTTTTTTGTTTGGTTGGTTTTGGTGGTGGTGGTTTTTTTATGGTTAAAAATTATATTGAAAACTTGCCAGTTCAGAGAACAAGGTGATTCATCGCTCTTGAGGAGAATACTCTTGATTTTATATTCAGCTTGTCTGGATTTTATCCCACTTCTGTCCCATATCTGTCTTCAAAGCAAACCTTCAGACACTCATTCCATGAAGCGGTGTGCCAGTTTATGTGGGCAGCTGTGTGATTGTTGCCTGGGTGGTTCTTAGTGTGCAGACACCAATGGAAAATATATGTGCTCGTGTTCAAGAACTGCTCTTCTCTATCTCGATTCAGTTCTTTCTAGGATCTCTTATGGTTAAAAGTTCTGCATTTTAACTGTTAGGTTTCTTAATATTTTCCTGTGTTATCATAACTTTATTTGTCATCCCAGTAATGCATGCACTTCAGTTTCTAGGAACTATAGGAATTATATTATCATGCTTCCTGTTGTTGGATAGATTGTTTTTCCTGGTCACATCATCCTGTTGTGGTGGGTAGCAATCCTAAGTGGCTTTTTTTTACATATACCTGTCTATTAGGACATTCTGAATCATCACAGAAAGAGTTGTAGCAGTTAAAAAAAAAAACCCACTTAAAAAGTAATATTGTATCAGCTAAGCTATGTATTAGTCTTGAATCTTGTTACACTCTTTGTCTGCAGAGTTTTTTTGGAAAACATATACAGTAGTAGTAGTATTTGTAACTTTAATCATGGACTCCATAGTTAAAGGGGTCACCTGAATGCCATTAGTGTTTGCTGGATTCAGAGTGATTACACATATGCAAGTTATTCTATGTATTGATTAGATTTCTACTTAGAGAAGTGGCAAAACATGAACAGGAGAGATACTGCTCTGTCACTGCTTAGTATGCCAGTAGCAGTTAATTACTTGTCATTTTCTTACAAATAAAGATAGGAGAAAATGAAATACTGCCTAGAGGAGAGTGCTGGGAGAGCTCCTCAAGGAATATGCCCCCTTGGTTTTGTTAGGAAGATCTGCATGTAATTCTTTTAACAGTTGGGGTTGTGTATAAAGGAGTCAATGATGAGTCAATGCCCTTAGGTAGAGTATATGGCATTACTCCTGTGTTTATTCTTCCTGAGCAAGTTCCACATCTCCATAGATCATCAATCCATTGTAGGATTTTTGTGCTAAGTGCCTCCTAAATTTCCCTGCAGATTCACATGGTTTTAAATAGTTTTCAAAATTTCCTTATAAATTCTTGAAACTTGTTTTTTCAGATTACTGTTCTAGCACCTTTTCATGCAATAAGAAACTGCCTATAATCACAAAATTAAATCAATTGATAGTAACAGTTGTCAGATGTATCAAATAATACCTGCACCAAAACATATATAAGAACATGGTACCCTTTAGTGATAGTGAGTTTTGAGTTAATTTCAGGGAGTTAATGTTAATTTCAGTTGATAATAGCACCCATCATTTCTTATGAAGCACCCATGTTTTCTTATGAATCCCTCATAATATCCATTGTAGCTTAGCAGCAGTTGTGAACTTTTGAGGATCACTGATGGTTGCTATGAACTGCTAAAAACTGGAGGCTATTTAATTGAAAAGGCAAGTTTTCAAAGAACTACCTGTCGTCTTTCTAGCAGAATTCCATTTTTCGTCCATGAATTATTTGATTAATGAATCAGTATAAATTGGGTTAATTGAGCATTAATAGACAAGTATCTTCATGACTGAATTTTTATGTGTAATTTGGAAGCTCTATGGATTTATTTAAATGCTTGCAGTTCCAATGGTGTTTGTAGTGCTACAATTTAAGCCTGTCATGGGGAACTTGATAATTATTTCAGGAGTAGCTGTTTTGGTATATATTTGTAGGTTAAAACATGAAGTTCATCAAACTAAATAAAAATAATTACTTTTGGTCTTGAAATGGGAAAGTCTCTACAAAAGACTGTATAAAAATACATCTAGGCAATGCTCCATTTTTGGATAATCAAGTCAGTTTGACTCTGCTGCATCTCCCAAACTTTTTAGTGTCTTTGCAGAATGCTGCCTTGGTTGAAAAGAAGGAAAGCCTAATGCAGTCGTCAGTCTTGTTTCCTTACCGTGCTGTGGAGAGCCTTGGATGGTGAGGGGACTTTGTGTGCCACTTCTTGAGCACAGTTCAGGCTGAAGTAACCCTGAGATGGTCAGTCAGGAGTTGGGGGAACATTGTCTTCTAACTTAGAGCTCTCTTTTCAAGTGGAGAGAGGGAGAGTGTTGTCTTCTAAGAGGTTTTGGGTCCCTAGAATCCTCTTTTACATTCTGATAAACATGACTGGGTTGTGATAGTTACTACCTTAACTTCGCAGTTGCTGTGCAAAAACGAAAAAGAGTTGTCTCATTCAGGCCCTGGTTTTGGCTGCTGTTACATTATGACAGATGAAATTGCTGTTTATGCTTCCCATAATGTCTCCCACTCTTTTTAGACTCTACTATGGGTTATAGTGGATTTTTGAAAGAGGAATGGATACTGAAGGTATCCTGATTTTTTAAATTTCTTCATTTTTAGATGTACAAAGTGCTTTCTGCAGAATGCATTATAAAGCTCCTCTTTTAGTTTTCTGTTCTATTTTTTTATGCGTTGCACTGTAGGAAAAATATTTTTCACTCAAATCTAGACTCTAAAATAAATTGTTAGGTACTGATTAGAATTGGAGCTTGATTCTTTGTGCAAGCACACAATATGTAAATACTTGTCAGGAAATAGGTATTTGAAGAAAAAGAGAATCCATAAACCTAAGCCTCCTTGCTTTGTTACCACAGATAAAACATGTTGAAAAATAAACCTCATATTCCAGATCGTTGACATTGGCTTGGGGGGGTTTTTTGTTGTTGTTTTCTTTGCTTCCAAGGTGAGTGTGTGAATCCACTACAAAAAGTCAGGGGTCAGTTTAATTTTTAAGGAGAAGACTTCAAAGTGCAGAACTGTCTTCTCTATTCCCCTGTTACCTGTAGTGTTGGATGGACATATCAGATTGAGAGCAGGGCAGCAGATCTGCCTTCATTTGCTCTTCAGGCATTCTCCTATGTAGGAGCCATCTGTACTGGAGCTGCTGCAAGTTACGGCAGCTGCCTCACCTCTCTGTGTCAGAGGAGTGGATGTGGAACTGTGGATTTGTCATGGTGAACATTCTTACTTCATTTCTGTGGTAGGAATGATACAAGTTTTGGTGTTGGCATTTTCTTCTTTCTCTGATTGGTGGTTTCTTGTATTTTGTGCCAGATTCACCTTAAATTTAAACCTTTCACCATCTGAGTTTCTGTGTGATAGTCTCTAGGATTCCCAGGAACAGCATTACATGTACACCTTTGTCTTGTTCGTGCTGGACTTCTTGGACAGCTGCTGCAGAGAAAGTTGGTTCACAGAAATTAATTCCCGGGGTCTTACTGCCCATCAAACTTGCTTTTGTGGACATAGGGCAAGTGTTAGAAAGTACCAGGTCTCCCATTGCCCTACATTTTCCTATGGCTTGCTCACACCTCTGAACAGTTCAGAGCTTGGCCTTGAGATAGTAACTCTTCATTCAAATACTGCTTGGGAAAAATTTTTCTTAAAGGTATTTGTCCTTGTAAAAAACATGCTTTAAAGTTTCAAGAGGCCTGTGTGTTCATGGGATGCTTTAGTACTCACACCCAAAAATATACAGTCCAGAAGATAGATAAGGCAGATGATTGATGGAACATCAGTTTGCATTTTGTTCACATAGTAGTTCCTGTTCTTGTAAGGACAGGAAGTTCTTAATTTATTTTTTGACTCTATTATTATTTTTAGGGATGGGTTTTTTTGTATGTGGGTGTTGGGGGTTTTTTTTAAATGCCTTGGAAAAAGTGTGGAAAGAGGGTTTAAAATTTGTAAGAAGGTGATTTTGAAGTCTTGCAAACACATTTCACAAGCATGGGGGAATAAGTTAAATTTTTCTTGGTCTTTTAGTCCTATGCTCATGTAGGATACATGACATAGGACAGCTTCTCACATGTGATGCATCCCATTGGATGCTTTAGTTCAAGTGGTAACATTCACCTTGCTTCCTCTTCCAAGCCTTCCTGCTTTTGTATGGTGATGTTTCATATATGCATCTCTCTAGCAAAAGTAGCGAAGACTTGTGTTGGAGGATATGTTTACTGCCCGCATTTGGGGTGAAATGAAGACTGTTTCTGTTGGGTTTTTCCTGGGTAAGTGTCCTGGTTTGAAGGACAGGTGTCTGCTAAGGAAGGCAGGGGGCCTCCCTTGGAATGGAAAATGTAAACCCTTTCCCTCTGAATTATCATAATTCTGAAATTAAGGGGCTCACAGGCAAAGATATGGGAAATGGAATAACAGTTCTTTACTAGTATTTATAATAAAGCAAACAAACAACCACTACTATGGCATTAACAACAAACAGAAGCAGGAACCCAGTGAGAGCCTGCTGGCTTGCAGGCACCTTTGGTGCAGTGATGGTCACAGCCGGCAGGGGGCGCTGGTGGCGCGAGCTCGGGGAGCACGTGGCGATGGTGGATCCCCCAGCCGGGAGAGGGAGGGATGGAAGAGAAGTTTTACTTTCACAAACCCCCCATGAGCAGTCGACCTCGGTGTCCCAGCAAGGCTCTCGGGAAAGGAAGGCAGCAGGCTGGGACAGCAGGGTGTCTCGGCAGGCAGGGGGTGCGGAGGCTGCAGCGCAGTGAAACCCAGAGCAGTGACAGATCAGCGGGGGGACGGGGCAGCGGCAACTCGGCTCCCAGCAGAACAGGGAGAGGCGAGCTCAGGGATCCTGAGCGCCCAGATGGTAACAGGTCCCAGTTCAGGGCAGAGACTCACTCCATGGAAGAAGAAACAGCTCTCCGCAAGGGTCCAGCAGCAGCTCCAAAACGTTCTCCCTGGCAGCTCAGAGCGAGAGTGCCAGCCCCTCCTCCAGCCAAGCCTTTTTCCAGCCCAATCCCCAAGGTATCCCCCACCCTGCTGAGAGAAAAACTCTCAGAATTGGACAATTCCCTCTCCCCTCAGCTCAATCACTTCTTTTGTTCTTCTTAAGTACCCGGCCATTATGGTCCCTTAGCAACTGATGGGCAAAAAATTTCAAAGGTGAAGAGAAACAAAAGGGAAGAACACCCAAACCCCAACAGTAAGTTTTCCTCCTCCCTGTAGGAAGAAAAGAATGCCTTTCATTTGAATGCTTTCGATAACAACATGCTGGGGAACTGAGATAAGACTTTTCTTACTAGAGCTAATAGTTTTAAAAACTTGGTCTGAGTTCCTTCCATCAGGGGAGTAAACCTTGGGAGATGGGCTTTCTCAAATGATTTAAAAATTATAACAAAAGATGCTACTTGTCCTTCCAAATGTTACTACTCACCCATACATCAGCTTGCTTGTAGTTCTAAAGTTCATTTAAATGAGACAAGTGAAGTAAACGAGTCTTTACTTCTCAAGATCAAAAGTTAACAATGGCAAAAAAAAGAACACGACCAGTCTCTTCAAGCTCTCTGTTCCTCTGTAGTCTGAAACAATTTCAGCAATAGCTGTTTTGGAGCACCTGGCTTTTCCTCCATCTGGGCTGTTCTGCCAGTGGGCACTTCAGTTTAGGTAGTAGGTTCTTTGCTGTGTGAAATAGCTTAAGCAAAGTTGGCACTACAAGTCCGTGTCTGTACTCTGTACTTGTCTAGCAAAAATAAGATTTTGCCAGGTGAGTAGGAAAATGACTAAAGGATGCCTACATAAGTACAGATAAACATGCTGCCAGGGGATTTACTGTGGGCAGATGATTTATACTGCTGGGCCATTGGCTCATTATAAATGCAGAAATTGTAACGGGGGTCTGAGGGGAAAAAGGCTGGAACTGACAAGGCTGATCTGTTCTCTGTATTGTGCTTGTTTGTGGGATTTCTTTGGGTTTTGTTGGGTATAAGATTAGAGGTGGTAGAAAGACTCATTTAGCATCTCCATAGTTTCTGGGAATGTGATTGATGCAATAGCAGATATTATATGTAGTTTAACATCTTTAGCTTAAGGAATAGAGCACTATTAAAAATGCTAAGTTTCTGTTTCCCATTCTGTTTCGCACAGAGCAGTCTTTGCATCTTTTATTCAGCTGTGTTCTGATGAATTTTATTTCGTTGAAAATCTTGTCACTGTGATATTTAGCTAGTCCCTATTTAAACTGACACTGCAAGTCATAATTTGAAATACTTTACTCATACCTTATTGATTCTTCTAATTGCACCTTTAATCTGCTTTTAGATCGGGAAAGAGTGTATGTTAAAATGCAAAAAACACTGGCATTTTATTCTTTGCTAGTGAATGAATCCAAATGTTATTTAAATGTTATTTATTTAAAGATGCTCTAGGAAGGAGTTTACATTGAATTGGCTTGTCTTTTCCTTTGGAATGTACTAGTACCCAGAAGAGTTTTATAAAAAAAATTGCCTTGTGCTGTCTCTTGGAGTATTTTTTGGAATGGTGGCATTTAAGAATGAACATTATGCTCTCTTTACAGCTAAATTGTAGAGTTGAATGTCTTTATTTTTTCTTCTTCTTCTGCAGTGGCAGTTTGTCATTATGCTTTGTAAGTATTAGCAAAAGCTGTTTTAAAGCTGCTAAATTGGTGTATCTGTAGGCTTCCAATGCCGTGTCTCTTAACTAATTCATTAACCACATCACACTTTTCTTAAGCCAGACCAGCTACATTGAACTTTACATTGAACTTTACATTTAACTTTAAACTGTGACTGGAGAATGAAGGTTTTAAAGATATTTTTCATGAATACACAAAAGACTTCTTTTTAATCTTGTGCATTATGTGAAGGCAAGTGCTGCAGAACATAGTTGAGAATTAGAGGTAATTTATTTGGTGAGATACTTTGCACGCCTTGGTTGCTGCACTTCAACTCGTGTGTGTGCGTATTTTAAACATTGCCATTGTTTCCATGTTCTTGCCCTTTTAAAGCTCCTTCTCATAAAAGCACTTGTGTTTTGTGTCCTGAAGTGTGTGGCGAGCATGGGTTCCTGGTGTAGCAGTCATGTCTTGGGACCACGCTTCCCTCTGCTTGTCACCGCAGTCCCTCATGTGTTGGGCTGCTCGTGCTGCCCTCCTGACTGACATCAGGGCTTGAAGCAGCTCCTTGTTTCTTCTGAGTCATCCTCAAGGAGCAGTCACCAATCTGTGGACTTTGCTGTCCTACACATGAATCCTTGTCTCTATATAAACTCTTCCAAGGGTGTCCACTTCTCCTAAGTGGTTATTTCACATCTTCCTTTGTAACATCTTCCTTTTCCTGTTTGTTTTTTCCTACTTTAATCTTTTCTGGGCTCCAGTTTGGGGAGCTGACATCAGAAGTAGTTAGGACACAGCTCAGTAGTCTTGTAATGCTTTTTTGGACAGTGTGCTGCCTTGTCCTGCTTACATCAGTCTTTGTAGCATCTCCTGTATTTTCTTCCTAGTGGAAGGGAACCTGTATGGGTGTCTTTTTTTGGTCTCTTTATTTAATTCTAGCTGGATTTTTAGGGAGACACTGTACAGTCTCTGCAAGATATAGACAAATGTCTTAGTGTTTAAACTCTTCATAAATATTTTCTTGGTCCAGTCAATATAACTTTTTCCAGGTAGCCTGGGTAATGGCATTCCTTACTGAATATGGCACTTGCTCTGAAAGAAAATTTGGGGTGCCCCACCCACACTGTGTATATCTGAGACTTAAGTAGACCAAGTCTTACATTCTAACCCTACGTGACACAAAAATACTAGCTGTCATTTTATTTTTTGAATTTATTATGATACACTTTTTTGATTCTTCAGATACGAGCTGGAATTTAAGAGGAATTAAGATATTTCTCTTTAAATAAAGCAGACTTGCAGAAATGAGGGACAGTAAAAATGAGCTTTACTTCAAAAACTTTAGGATACAATGTACAGATAATAGTGTAATACAGACATAATTGTTTTACAAAATATTAAATCTGTGTGATCAAGAAAAGAGATACAAATAAGATACATGTTGGTTAAAAACTGAATAAACAGGTGACGTGATGTGCAATCTTAATTTTTAAAGAACTTTGCATGGATTTGCAGATTATTTCATAATGAAAAAAATTCAGTGCAATAAAAACTCCTTGAAGTTTAATTTATGAAGGATTTCTGTATACAAGGAAAATTAATGTATTTCTAATACAGATTACTAATTTCTGTAGAAAGCAGAAGATATGTTTGCTGGTTGTGGTGAAGCTTTTTTACCACAGCTTTTGGACAACATGGATTGCTCTTTATTCTTTAGAAACTTAGCATTTCCAAAGTTTTCCTGGTGGTTGTGAATCTTAGATAAGTGAAATGAATCTCGGTATAAACTTTCTATAGCTTATGTTTTGTGAATGAGCTGCTTAATCATTTTTAGGCTAATCAGTGTGCTAAAGCCTAAGAAAAGATTGATAATGCCAACAGAATTAATAGATTTGATATAATGGTACTAAGTGAGGAGAGAAATACTTTCACAGTGTAGGTAACTTACTTTGGGGAATATATTATTTCAAAGAAGAAAGTAAAAGCCTAGCTTTCATTTGCAAGCTTGGCTATGTTGACAGGTGAAAAGTTCAGAGAGTACTGAATTTTTTAAGTGAACACAGGAAACAAAGATCAAATTTTTAGAGGATCAATACAACTGTTTGTCTGCTTAGGTCCCGTGGTATTGTTTATGTATCCTAGCCTAAAGTTCTGGTGGAAAATGTTTTGGATACTGCTCATATAGATTTTCCTAATAAAATGAATAACAAAATTCTGTATGTATTTCATATGGGTTTTTTAAAGTCACAAATAACTTCTTTTCTTTAACTTCAATCAGAACAGGGCCAACAGTCTCAAAGTTATTTGGTGGTTTTTTTTTTTTCTTTCCAGTGATGTTTTGGCACTGCCTATTTTCAAACAGGAAGATTCCAGCCTTCCGCAAGAAAATGAGACCAAACATCCACCTTTCCAGTATGTTATGTGTGCTGCAACATCTCCAGCAGTAAAATTATATGATGAAACTCTCACGTACTTGAATCAAGGTTGGTATACATATGTGAATGCAGCTTGTGGTGCAAGTCTGAAACTGGAATGATATTTCATATTTTGATACATGTGTGTATTTCCAAAATAAATGCATGTCAGAAATGGGTTGGATGCCTTACTAGTAGTCTTTTTTTTATCCAACTTGTAGGCTCATGGCTATAGTGTGGTATTGCCTCTCCTTTGGATGCTGGTGGACGTGGGGTCTTTCTTTCTTTCTCGGTTTGGTTTTGTTTTTTTTTTCCTGTTGTGTGTTGCACCTCTCCATCCCCTTCATCCTCCAATAGAATCAAGTCAATAGAGCTTTTAGGAGACAAATTTCAGGTAGTAATAGCTGAAAATTCAAGACTAATTTTACATTTCTGTTTAAATTCGATTGACAAGAGCAAGTTATTTGGATATTTGCATGAAGTACACACAAGCAGCCCTCAGAAGTCATAATAAATGTGAAAATGTCATTCCCTGAAGTGTTGTACAAAAGAGGCCACTGTAATTGCTCTCAAATTAGCCAGACATGTCTGTCCAGAAGAGTATTATGTTTGAACACAAACACAAGTGGAGTTTGTATTTCACTGTATACATTTATCGGAAATTAGCTAGATAAATACTTAATGTGAATCAGGCTGGGTTTTTTTCCTCATAGCCTGTGGTTAATTTGCATAAAAATGGATTTTTTTTTCTTCCTAGAGAGAGCACTGACTGCTGGGTAAAATAATCTGAATGTAGTCATTGCCATAGGGTAAAACATTCCTCAGGTCTGTGAATTACATTGGTGTCCTAAGTTTAATCGGCTAGTATTCTGAGCTTAACTAAAATAATTTATCATTTATTTTGGACCATATCAATGTCTTCGTACTCTCCCACCTCTTCATCCCCCTCCTCTGGCTCTAATGCCCTAGGATCTCCGTTCCTGTATCAAGTTCAGCTTTCTTCTTGTGGATTTTGACTTAAATTCTCCATAGACTCTGCTGTAATTTCAAGACAGAGCACAAGGCAGTGGGCTGAAGGAGGAAAACGCTTGCTGTCTTGCTTTTGAGAAGAGCTTGCCATTTAAAGTGACAGTCTCTAAAATGACTGCAGATGTTTCATCTGTCCTTGAAAATATCTTTTAGTACAAGAATTTCATTGGCAAAGAAGTTTCGGTATTTTTAGGGTCCTGGGTAAGTTTTCCTGATGTTGAAAAATGAGGTCATTGGTATACCCTTCCCTTAAATAAATATGGGAAGAAAAGAAGCAGTTGTCCATCTTTCTTTCTGTGCTAGTACTTCAGACAGAAAGGCAGTCCATTTACTGCCTAGGTTAAGACCTTTTCATTAAAATTTCTCTACTAGCTGTTAGTGTGTGTATATGTATATACCCAGAAGGTGGGTGGTTGGGCACTGGAACAGGCTCCCCAGAAAAGCTGTCAGAGCACCAAGCCTGACAGAGTCCAAGAAGTGTTGGGACAATGCTCTCAAGCACATGGTGTGACTCTTGGGATGTCCTGTGCAGGGCCAGGAGTTGGACTTGATGATCCTTCTGTGGGTCCCTTCTAACTCAGCAGATTCTGTGATATGTAAAAATAAAATTGTGAGACATGCTATCTTTCATACTGAAGGCAGCTTAAAATTAAGATCAGTCTGTAACACTGAGTTCTGCTGATAGGTATGTTTGTGTAATGAGTTAGATTGAGTCCTCTAGCAAAAGAGTAATTTACATCCTGGTTATTCTGATATCTGGTTTCAGGTTTGGCCCCATTTTCAGGCAGTGTCTTGCCATAAATAATTCTCAAGAGGAAGTACCCTCTTTAATTTTGTCAGCAGTTGCTTTAGTTTCCTGGTTTGGGAATATCAGAAGCAATGGGAACATTTTACCTATCTATTAAACTATGGTGACATTCCCTATGGCAATATTTAAACAAGCCCTGACTTCACCCTCTGTCTGTAAGTATTTTAATTAGTACAGCTAAGAGTGTCACTCAGAGTTCAAGGAGCATCTGGCTGATGCTTTTAGTCATGTGATTGAGGTTTTGGTAGTCCTAGGAACAAGGTGTTGTACTCAATTCCTGTTTGTTTCTTCCAACTTGATATATTCTATGAACTAATGGAATATTTAACATGATTAGATGTTCATCTGAAGCTGATTCTAGAAATTCAGATCTTGGAGTGATGATGGTTGGTTGTTCAGGGGTTTTTAGGGTTCTTACTGTGAAATCCATTAAATGAGTCCATTGAAAATGCATGTTGGAGTTGTGGGACAGAGTTTTGAGTTGGCTGCAGTTCAGCTAGATGTGTGTGGAATAGCACAAGTGGTATGGAAGAGAATTGCTTTTAAAAGGGAAGAATTCTTTAGGTTGGTTTACACAGTGCAGCAAAGCTTGGAGTTCTGTGAATGCAAAGAACTGCTTGGAAGAGATGGGATCCAGCTTGGAAAGGGCAGTGAAGGTACCTTTGCCAGCTCTTGGCTGGCCTGGTAAAGAGGGCTTTGAACTAGGAACAGTGAGGGAGGGAGAGAGTAACTGACAGCAGCACTGTGAGGGTGTGATGGACATGGCTGATAAGCAAAGAGCATGAAAGGGAACACAGCATCAACAAAAGGAGGCTTAAACAGGGTCATCTCCAGCATTTGGATGTAAGCAAGTGTGTGCCTGTAGAGCATCATTCCAAGGAACCACCAAAGCCCTATGTGGTAAATCAGCATGGTGAGATGCCTCTGAAGTGCACACACATCAGTAGTGCAAGTGGCATTCGAAGTAAACGGGAATTAAGACATCTGTGTGATCTTGGGATCACGGAGACGTGATGGGATGGCTTACAAAGTGCCATGTTACAGTGTGGGGATATTGGCTCTTTAGGAAAGGTAGAAAAAGAGGATAAAGGAGGGGAGGTTAAGCATTATGTGGGAGAACAGCTGGAATGTCTGGAGCTCTGCCTAGGGATAGGTGATGTGCCAATTGAGAGTTTATGGGTAAGGATTATGGATGGATTATGTCATACAGACGACATTGTAGTGGGTGTCTGCTGTAGGCCATCTGACCAGAAAGAAGCAGGTGAGACTTTTTTGAAGAGCTAGATGTAGCCTCACATTCATAGGCCGTGGTGCTTGTTAGGACGACCTCAACCACCCTGATGTCTCCTGCAGGGACAGCACAGCAGGGCATGAGCAACCCAGGAGATTACTGGAGAGCTGATTGACAGCTTCCTGACCCAAGTGATAAAGCATAGCTCTGCTATACCTCATGAAACAGGGAGGGGCTCGTTGGGGTCATCAAGGTCAGTCAGGCTTGTCTAACTTCAAGATGGTGGGCTTTGTGATCCTGAGAGGAAGAAGCAAGGCAGAAGACCAAGAGCACGTCTTTTATCCCATGGGACTCTGCAGTCCTGAAGTTCAAGGTCTGGAGGGAGGAGGGGCCCAAGATAGCTGATCAACATTCAAGGATCAGCTCTTCCAAACTCAAGAGCAGCAAATCCCAATGAAGAGGAAGTCAGGCAAAAATGGCAGGAGACTTGCATGGGTAAGTAAGGGAACTCAAATACAAAAGATAGGCATATAGAATGTGGAAGCAGGGGCAGGTAACCTGAAAGGAATACAGAGATACTGTCCAAGCCTGCAGGGACGCAATCAGAAAAGCCAAAGCCCAGCTGGAACTGAGTCTGGTGAGGAATGTCAAAAGCAAGATGGTTCTGTGTAAGTATGTAGATGGCCAGGGGAAGACAATTGAAAATGGGCCACCTGCTAAACAGGACAGTGGCCGTGGTGACACGGGACACAGAAAAGGCTGAAGTACTGAATGCCTTACTGGCCTCAGTCTTTTCTGGTATCACTTGTCTTTAGTAATCCCAAGCCCCAGAGATGAGGGGAAGTCTAAAGCAAGGAATATGTACTCTTGGTGGAAGTGGAACAGTTCAGGGAATACTTAAACTGAACATAGATAAATCTATGGGTCCTGATGGGATACACCCATGAGTGCTGAGGGCAATGGCCTATGTCACTGTGAGGCCACTCTTGATAGTCTTGAATGATCTTGGTAACTAGGAGAGGTGCTAGAGACTACAGGAAAGCTAATGTTGCTCTGATCTTCAAAAAGGGGGACCCAGGGGATTACAGGCTTCCTGGGAAGGTGATGGAGCAGTGTTTCCCAGGAACCATTTCCTGGTACATAAAGGACAAGATGTGCATCATCAGGAATAGTCAGCACAAATTTCCCCGGGGGGGTATCATGCTTGACCAGCTTGATAAAAGTCTACAATGAACTGGATGGCTTGGTAGGCAAGGGGAGGGTAGTAAGTATTGTTTACAAGTATTTCTTTCAGTAAGGCTTTTGCTGGTTTCTCCCATGAGACACAGAGAAGCTTACTAAGAATGGGCTGGATCAGCATCCTTTGAGGTACTCAGAACCACCCAGGCTTAGTGCTGGGTGGTTGGCTGTAGGTGGCCTTGCCTTGGGCAGCGGGATTGCCCAAGGTGACCTCCAGAAGTCCCTTCCAAACTTGAACATTCTGGGATTTTTGTGAACAAAGTTACCACAGATTCAGTGTGAATCAAGGGGCAGTTACTGTCCATTGCTCGTGTTGCCTTGCTCCTTTGGCTGTTCTCCAGGAAAGAGCAGAGGAAGTAGTGTATATAGGTTGCATGCAGGGATGACAAAAAATCTGTGGTGCTTTTCAGACTTTCTGAGCAGCTACGTGTCCAAAACTCTAAAATGGAATGTATCTGTCCCTCTGTCTTGAAAATTTCTGGAGCTGTTTTTCCATTTTCAAGTCTCATATTCTTTGATTTTTACCTTCATGAAATCTACTGTCTTAATATTATTTTGTACCTATAGAAGGTTAGCCACACTTCTTGAAGAAACTGTCAGAATCTTTTTTCTTCACCCACCTCCCCATGCTCCCAAAAAAAAGGCTGAGAGAGAACAGAGAAATACATGAGAAAGTTTATTAATATTGCTAGATTTAAAAATGCTAACTTTAAATATTATAGTTGAACTTATATGTTGCAGCTGTGTGAGTAGAATAACTGTGGTAATTGAATGAATCACACTTACAGGAAAAGTTCCCTCCTGTTAAATATAGGAGGAGAAATGATATATTATTTACTCAGCTCCACTAGTTGAACATGTGTTTCATATGGATTTATGTCGTCCATGTCTGTATCAATGTTCACATGCTGCTTGGGTAAAGAAAGCCTGTACACGTGTAGAGTAATACATAAATATGGTAATTGTGTTCCAGCAAAAATAACCCCCTGAAACAGTCCATACTTGGAAGTAACATCAGTCTGTGAAAACTTAAAGGAGATGAAGAAATCATTTGCTCATTCACGGGGCTATTGCCTTGTAGGACAAGTCAGAATGTCTTAAATGTGTTATACACTAGGCCGTAAAGGTAGCCTGAAGGGCGGTGTAGTTGATGATTTTACTGCATTTCATCTTGGTGAACATGTTGAAATTTATTTCATCCTATGTTTTAGTTAGAGAAATGTGATTTTGAAAATGAGTATGTGCTGCTCACTCTGGAAGGAAAAAAAATCCTTGTAATTAAAGAAATTGCTACAAGATTTGCCTGTTTTGAAGCACAACAGTTTGTCATATTTACTGGATAGATAGGTTTGCTCATACTGTTGATATAAACAGTAACTATCTCTTTTAAAGGTCTGTTTCTGAAATCATACAAAGCATAAAAATCATACAAAGGCAACAGGTATACGGACAAAATTAAACATGGAAGAATAGTATTAATGTTTTGGAGAAACTATAAAAACTGCAAGAGTTTGTTCTGGAAGACCAGTTAATGGCTCTCAGTATCTTGCCATTCAGCAGTTTTAAAAAAGAAAGGAATTCAGCCTTGAAATGTTTTAAAAAATAGAGAAGCAAGTACTTATACTTGATGCAAAATGAAATAATGAAACTTCAAAGATATCTCTAGTTTTAAAGGGACCAAAAAGTTTCATTCTGTTTTATTAATTTGTATGCTGTGAAGTGCACATTGCTATCTGGATCAGTCAAGCACAAGTTTCAGGTACTGGTATTCTTGTGTACTGTGAACCAAAAGCTAATCTGATGGCATTAAACACAAAATAGCCTTGTGCTCTTACTCTCTTACCGAAGCAATTTTTTTCTCTTTAAAGGTCAGTCCTATGAGATACGGATGCTAGATAATCGGAAAGCTGGAGACATACCAGAGATCAATGGAAAACTGGTGAAGGTGAATTTAAGTTCACTAGATGGTGTTACTAACAAACCAGAGATTGTATATTTTATGGACTTTGTTTTTTCTGCTGTTACTAGATAATGGCCAGAATATGTGGACTAGTGATGTTTACAAATAAAAATATGGATATAGGTACCCAATGCACACTTGTGTGCACTGAAGACCTAAGTATGCAAAGCATAAGATAGTTGTCTGTAGATTTTTGTATCCAGTGTCTTCTGAGCCATCACATTGTCCATTTCAAGTGATTAGGAGAGCTGAGAGCAAGGTAGATGATCATTTAGATAGAAGTGGAGGTATAGTGAGTGTGTTTCTTAAGAAGTGTTACAGAAAACACATGGAGCCAACCTGTGGGTTTTGCAGCAGTGGAGATACATATTGGAGATACTTCCCTAGGAAAATGGATCTCTAATTTTGTTGCTTGTTGAGCAGTTTATTCCACACTTTCCTCAGTTCCAGATTTGTTTCCTTGTGCTTCAATGTTAGTAGAAAGTACTGTGAATCTGAGGTATTGCATGAGGTATGAAAATGAGGCAAGCTGAAAAAATACCCAATTCGGAGTACAGATGATTAAAAGAACTGAAGGAGAGGTTTGGATTTTTCTTCTAAGCACCTGATGATTACTGATTTTATTGAATGCTCAAAAAAATCTTATTCAGGTATTAGGAAAGAAGGGAAAAACTTCGGTTAAAGTCACTTTGAAAGTGGTGCTTATAACTGCACCAGAACAATGTGCCTGTGTGAGGCTGAATCTTTACCTGCCAGCTTTGGGCTGTTGTAATTTGTGAACTTTGGCTTGCTTGTATAGTCCTGTGCCTTTTCTTACTTGTCCGTGGGATGCTTGTTCAGAGATCATTCCAGGAAGAGTTAAGCACAAGTATAAAAGTGGGATTTGAGAGCTCTGTAATTAAACTTTTTACAACTTGGCATGGTGACTTGCTGTAATAAGCATGTGGACTACTTTGCCCCCTTAGGTGCTATTTCCTTGTAGTCTTGGGGTGTCTATCTTCTGTAATTTTCTAGGTTTGTATGTGGGTGATGAGTCATTTGGTAGGTAGGATATGGCAAAACAGTGTAAAAGTTTAGAAAAGTCCATTTTAGCATAGCAAGGTATTGTAATGCTGCATCAATGAATTTTCCATTTCGGACAATCAAATGTTGGAATACCAGTACTTTACCAAAGAAATAATTTAATGGAGGTAAAGATGGCTGCAGACATTTCCAAGTTCCAAAGTTGCCAGTTTGCAGTGCAGAAGGAATGGTGCATTTGTGTCTATGTTTGTTCGTGTACATGCACACACACATTTGCTTTCTATTATCTTTGAAATACACCCAAGGAAGTGCAATCCATCTTGAAGAGGCACTCCATGTAAAAGTTCTTAGGTGTTGTGGACACTTTAGCTGCTGTTAATGCAAGGAAGAGTGTAGGATAATAGAAAAAAATATGCAAATTTGTCTACATTCTATTTGTTGGGTAAGAATAGATGTGTACAGTGTTTTTCCCAGCCTCTGCGTAACAAATTGTTTTGTATATGCATTCATTTAGCAGTACCAAAACTGGCCACAAAAAGAGGTATTGTTAGATAATTGTTTCTAGCTGAATAAACTTAATCATGTTGTTGTTGTTCTGGATTAATATTTCATCTAGAGTAGTTGAGAAAGTTTGGAACTTTTTAATACTATTAGTTAAAACCACAGATTTTTTGTAAATATCTTATAAGTGCTAGAAAGAGAATTTCCTGTTTTATTTTCTTAAATGTCCTGCAAAAGTTCACAAAATTCCCAGTGAAAGAATGATCAACTAATATTCACCACTTTTCATAATTAATGAAATCTTTGGTGTTTACTTTCTAAAATAATTTGGTGTTGCCTACACAGTGTTCATACTGTGCTGTCAATGTTGCTCAGTTCACTGTATGAATTCATAGTGACCTTTAGAGTACCCAGTCAGATGTAGTTCTCCCTTGCATTTTTACCACATTTTCAAGTATCTCCTGCTGCTTAGTTCTATTTATGTGTTCTGGAATATTTTGGGATACTGATGGTAGCTTATCTTTAGGCTGTTTCTAAACATGTGCCTCTGTGGCTCATCACAGGCTTCTTTTCTTCTTTATTAGAGCATTATAAGAGTTGTGTTCCATGACAGAAGGTTGCAGTACACAGAGCACCAACAGCTAGAGGGTTGGAAGTGGAACCGCCCTGGGGACAGACTTCTTGACTTAGGTATAATTGTTCCTGTTTGTTGCCATTGTATGTGATTCAGTTTCCAAATTTAAATTGATGATGTTCACATTTATGCTGGGGCTAATGAAAAAGGACAGACCAGATTTCTAGGTGCTGCTTTGTCTTAGAGTCTGTTTTGAATATAAATGTTCTTACCACTTCCACATTCTTTTCAAACTTTTAAGTGCTATAAAAGTAAGATAGCAACTCTGCAACCCTACACATTTAGTAATCTTTCTAATTTTGATTGCTAAGTGTTGCAGGGATTAGGAGAACACAGACAAAAATAACTTTCCTCTATTAGATTGTGAAAATGGTGCCAACATGGTTTATATTCTTTGTGTAACTTGATCATTTTTGGTGCATAACCTCAGGGTTGGCAGCAGGGTAGAAGAATGAAAAAGCACCTAAAACCTTGAGCACTTCATATGTTGAATCTACTAAGATTCTTTGTATCAGTCCTAAGAAAGTGGTCAAGCCACCAAAGCCCGCATTTTTCCGTCCTACCTTGTGTATGCTGATGGTAACCTAATATTGCAATTTATTTATAGTGCTTACTTGCTCTATGATTGTTCTGAAATATACGCTACTTATTTTAATAGATATTCCAATGTCTGTTGGAGTCATTGATATCAAGACAAATCCAAGCCAGCTCAACGCAGTTGAATTTTTATGGGATCCAACAAAATGTACATCTGCTTTTATTCAGGTTTGAAATTTTATTTGACTGGATGTCTGTGTTTGGTGTCTTTCAGGTCACAAACAGCAGTATATTTGGACTATGAAGCTTCTTGGTTTATTATTTGTGGGATGGCCATTAAATACCATCTTTGTGAAAAAACGCAGATTCATATGTCTATTAGAGTCCCTAGCAAGTTTTTTCTACTTAATCTGTGTTTATAGAAAAATTTAAATAAAAAGCTTACAAAAAGCTCTTTGAAGAAAGCTGTTGTAGTTAAAATATTTAGTTGTATGAAGTATAACTTCTTTTCCTCTCAGTAACTCTTACTACTACTTTCAGCAGAAGCTTGGCTTAAGGATTCAAAATGAAAAGTATTGTCCTACCAAATAAGGGTTTTATATCAGACACTCAAAGATGTTATTATGTCAGGGTTCCTGGTAGGAATTCTATTTGAGTATTTGATATTCAGGGCAACTGATCATGCTTTCTTTGGAAATTATTTAGATAGAATGTTCATATTCACATTGCTTACTTTTGTATCAGATCTGGTTTTATTATAAAAAGTATAGGTGTAAAGTTTCAGGTCTCAGTGTTCCCTTCTCAGGCTGTCAAAATAGATTAAATTCCATATTGTCAGAAAATTAACTTGATCTAATATGTTAGAAGATACCTTTTTTTATATTTTAGTAAGAGTTACATAATTGCTTAATCATAGTCTTCTTGAAGAACTGTGAGATAAAGTATGAAATGGTTTTGGTTTTGCATTTCCTTAGAAGAAATGATAACAGACTGACATGGAACTGATACTGTCAAGTATAGTTCAGTCATTCTAAAGGCTTGCTTAAAATTTCATGAGGAAGCAAAAAAGAAGTGGGAGCATCGTCCAGTGAGATTGTTCATAATTCCTCCTATTGCATTGATTTTCTCCTTAGATATCCTTAAGGGATCTTTATAGCTTATAAATAAACACAGTCTTCATTCTGATGTAGCATCTGAAGCAATTACACACTGATTAAAAGGTCTGTGGACTTAAAGGAGTTGGGCATATTTACCCTGAGATGAGGGTTTATGAGATAAAAAACTCTTCCAGTCAGTGACCTTTTATAGCTTTGCTAATATTTTTTACAAGAAACTGTTAATGTGGTGTGGGTAATATATAATAAAGTTCATGCCTGAAATGCTTCTGAAGGGTCTTTTTGTTTGGTCGTTTTTTTCCAGGTTCATTGTATCAGCACTGAATTTACCCCTCGTAAACACGGAGGAGAGAAAGGAGTTCCTTTCAGGATTCAGGTTGACACCTTTAAACAGACTGAAAATGGAGAATATACAGATCATCTGCATTCAGCCAGTTGTCAAATCAAAGTTTTTAAGGTAACATTAGAAAACAGATCCTTAAGTCTCTAAGTAAATTTCTCATAAAGATATGGGAAATTGTTGTATTACTGCTCATAATGGTTCATGTCTGAGATCAGATTTCAGTTATAAAACCATTTTCCACTTGTGTTCATGTTCACATAACTGTTCATTTTTAGCCCAAAGGAGCAGACAGAAAACAGAAAACAGACAGAGAAAAGATGGAAAAACGAACTGCACATGAGAAAGAGAAGTATCAGCCTTCATATGACACCACAGTTCTTACAGAGGTAAAAAAATAAAAATTGCATCTGCTGACTGAGAAGAGTATACATAGATACAGCACATTACCTAGCTGCAGATTTGGAAGGGTTGGGGAAGAATTAGTTCTGCATAAAGATAAGCATTTTATTTGACAAACTTGTGCAGCAAGCAGCAATGTTAAATTTTAAGATTTTGTTTAGTAAACTTGTATTTAGATACTCAATAGATGCATTTATTAAAACACACTTCAGATTGAACACTGTTTGACTGTCTGTACTGAACCTTTGAGCAAGACTTTTGATGCAGATTTCAAAATTTTACAGTTGAAAAACAAAGAAACCAAAATAATGAGGGGGGACTCTAAAGTTTAATTACCAAATTTGCGCTTCAATATCTATTTTTCAGAAATTACTGAACTTAAGGCCAGAGCCTCAGTAGGATTTTTATTTCAGAACATCAGTGAGTTCTGTGGAGTTTTCTAAATATTTCAGAAGTTTTTAAAAGGCTTTTAGATCTTTCCTCACTGTATAATGAAAAAAAAATTGATCCACATCTTTGGTGTTTGTCCAGATGAGGCTTGAGCCTATAATTGAAGATGCAGTTGAACATGAGCAGAAAAAGTCCAGCAAGCGGACTTTGCCAGCAGACTACGGTGATTCTCTGGCAAAGCGAGGCAGTGTAAGGGACTTCTGCTTACCTTTTGATTATGCAAGATACCTTGTGCAGTGTTAGATATAGGAGAAACTTCCATTATATAAAGTAAAAATACTTTGATTGCTGTCTTAATTTTATTCACTTCTGTGTATCCCAATTACTCCATGTTTGTTTTCAGCAAAGGAATCCTTCCTAAATCTAACACTTAAACTGTTTGCAGAGGGACTGTGTAACGTAAAGTCAAGAGCTTTCCGTTTATATGACTTTAAATGAAATAGCTTTTTGCTTTCCTATACGTGTATAATTAGTGGAAGTAAGAACAGTGAAATTTAGTGGTTTGTTCCTATTTGTACTTATATTCAGTAGAAGTTTTCATGTATATCAGTATTTTTAAAAAGCCATGTTGTATTGCAGATGGTTGTTAGTGATTTTTCCTTTAGCCATCTACATACTGTGCTCCAAGCAGATTTAATGCAGTTCAGAAGAGTCAGCTCATCTTCATGATGTTATGTTAACCTTATATGTGCACCTCAGAGGGAATCTAATATATATCCTGTGCTCTCCCTGATATATGTCCCGTGCAGTTGTCCTGCCAAGGGATAGCATTTTAGATTTCTTAAATGCTGTTCTTCAAGGAGAAACAATTGTGCATCTTTCATTCGGCAAGTCTAAATGTCAATTAATAATGTGACTGTGGAAGGCAATTATTTGAGTGTTCTTGAATGGGCGTGCTGTGCTGAAGCTCTTTCCCAGCAGTGCTTAAGCAGTGACTGACTCCTGTCCCTCAGGCATGATTTGGTTTGTATATATGATCTGTGAAAGTCATGTATAAGCTTTTATATTTAGGTTATAAAATACTTGAGTGTACGCCTCTTGTTGTTCATAACCCATGTAACTAGATGGGAAGGAACAAGCAATATAAGTCAGATGTGTTCTTTGGAGGATATTTGGATTTTTTGTTTTGTGCACCCAAAACTATGTCTGAATTTACCTTCTACTGTTCTTGGCTGTTGGTTTTTTTTTGTTTTTGTTCTTTCTGTTAAGGTGCACCTTTATGGTTCTTTGGCAGTGCATTATTTTACTTGTTCCAGCTGGCCCTGGGGGATAGACAGGAGAAAAACAGGCTTTTATCACTTTTGCTTATAAAGCATCTTTTGAAGCTTATCCTTGGAGAGATTTCTGTGTTTTTCTCTTCTCCTGCTCTTACAAGTATTTCATTGAATGATTGTTGCTTATTGGAAGAAAGAGAGAAAAGTATTTTTAAACAGATCAGACAAATCCATTGTCTAGAGTAGGACAAACTGTAGCTAAATCATACCTAGAAGTTGTCTAACCTTTCCTTTACAATCTCTTGGAATACTAAGCTTCTATGAATTGCCTTAATTCTACATTACCTTCCTTGTAGTGAAAAAGAGCTTAGGCGGGAGAGTACTGGACTTCTGATGCCTTTCCCAAAGCACACAAAGGATAATAACCCACAGTCTACTTTGAATAGCAGCTATGTACAGCTTTCCAGTTCTCTTAGTTGTGCAGCTCACTATTCCTGTTTCTCATTTGCCTGTAATAAAATGCTGTCTTGAGATAATTTGGTCAGTTTGTTGAGACCGTTTTGAATTTTATCCACATTGGATGAAATCTTTTCAGCCTTACTGACTTGGTATTGTTAGTGGATTTCAACACATGTTTATAAGATGATCTTTATCATTAGCAAAATGATTAGAAATCACCAAGCCCATAAAAAATACTAGGAAACACTATTTTTTCTGTATTCATAGTAAAGCCTTGGTAATTGCTATGCATTCAGTACTGGTTTTAGCTATAGAGGTTGAACGTAAAACTTTTTGCTTGATCTAGAAAAGGAGTATCTGATCTACATCTTGAAGGTGAATTCATTGGCCTTTTTCACTTGTCACCAGACAGGCTTATTTCTATGGGCCCTGTAAATATGGACAGGGATGATGAATGTTTCTACATAAAGCAATTCTGTCCTTGCAAATCTGTTTTCCCAAACATGGCCATCAGAAGCTTTGGCTGTTTCCAGACTTCCTTCAGACATGCAAATCAAATGTTTTATATATATGGGACTGTTGTCACAGAGGTGCCAAGACACAAAAAGGGAAGACCTGTTTCCTTACGTTTAAGTATGAGATGGACACTCTTTCTATATGATGGAACTTTTTACTTCACATGTCCTGTAGGAACTTTAGCTCTATTCCAGAAAAAAACCCAAACCAGAATTGTTTGGAATGTATTTTACTATATGCAGTCAAGACTGCTGACTGTTCCTTAGTCAGTGCTGCTTACTAGTTGCCCAGAAATAGTACTCTGTTACCTTTTCTTGAATTCCAGAAAGTAATGTTGATCCAACCTATAATTCTCTTAGTTTTTAAAGTTGTGAATTCTTACCTTCCTGCTACACCTAACCTAATCTTTCCTTGCTTGCTTTTTTATTTTACCCCTCCAAGATTCTCTTTGTTAGATATTATAATTTTTGCTGCTTTTTTTTTTTCTCCTATGTGATTATTTCCAGCTCAGTCACAATTAGATTTAGACAGATTGGTTTCTTACTATGCTTCCTTCAGAAAACATTAATATAATATGTTTTCTTTCCATTTTAATTCGTATCGGTTTCTAACACAATGCAAGGAGTTTGGTGAAGCTTCCTTTCTGAATGGTCGTTCTGCTCTGGTCTTCTGTCCTTTCAAAGAACCAGAGGGGTTTTTTTTCTAACTACCATCACCCATATTTCTCTTATCACTTACTTTCATAAGAATACCATCTAGATAAGCTTTTCCATTACTTCTCAGAATTCACCTGATGTATCAAAATTCAGTGCATTCACTGCAGTTTGTGCAGTGTTTATCTCAGTATTGTCCAAATAGACAAGACACAGTTAAACTGCTCATTAGACTCTTCATCATGTTATAGAGCATTAACTTTTTCTGTAAGTATGAAAGGCTACAAATTTAACCTTGTCTTCTGGATCTGAGAGCGGATGTTTATGTACAGGTGATCTTCATTCAGGGGCCACTTTATGAAGGAGGCACTTCATTTCCCTCTCTCTTGGTATATAAAAGTTATGCTTATCTAATGAAAAAGGGGAAAAAACCCGACCAGTTTCTTTCCCCTGCTTTGAATTTGTGAAAGTGGGAAAATTTGTGTTGTGGTAGTTGGGCCTTTGCACTTTTTTCTGACTGCGGTATTTTGATTGATTTTTATAGCAATGTGTATTATATGTCACAAGCTAGAATATATAAACTTCAGTTTGATTTAACTTGGTCAAATGGTAATTTTTTGCATATAGAGCTGATTACAGAGCACATGGAAGTTAAAAGACTTCCAGGTATAGACCTTGAAATACATTAGAACATTAAGTTGTAGACATGAAAGATTAGAAAAGCTCCGTATCATGTATAAGAAAATAGATGCTTTGTTCTCTAAGGAGGTGCTGTGTGCCCAAGTATATATCAAGTCTAAATTGGAGAAAAAATTGGACTTACTGGATTTTGGTTTTGTATTTTGTTTTCATGTTTATTTGGTCTCTGAATATAGTACAGAGTTCTTTGCCAAGGTTCAGCTTTACTCTCTTGTAATGCATGAATTCTAGTATATTTGAGGTAGGAAGGGATATTACCCTGGCTATAAAAAAGGATAAACCATGACTTAGAAGAACTTGAGATTTTGAAATTCCTCTGCAGTTGGGAGTTTTCTGAGTTTAAATGCTATATATCCTAAATCTGATAAGTCATACTTAGAAAGATTTCTTGTATTTCTGTTTAACTCAGTAAAATTTCATTCATGGCCTTTATAGAAGGCTGTTAAACATCTGAAACCAAAATAGTTTTCTCCTGAATTAATCCATGTTTGGAAATAAGACATAGTTTCTGGAATATAGTAGTATCAGTAGTATTGTATCACTGTGCTAGTAATGGAGGGCAGTTAGTCTTGAGACGTCAGAAACATGATCTTGGTAAATTCATCAGTATATATTGTTTATTACAGGTAAAGCTATAATGCCAGTCTTCTGA
>VZTR01012318.1:14640-30911 GCA_013400775.1 Chaetops frenatus | reverse complement strand
CTCTCTCCCCAGCTGAAATGTGTACAGGCTCCTGCAGTAGGGCTTGTGTGTGTCTTCCATGCAAGGATTGAGGTGGAGGAGGATCTGCAAATAAAATGCTGCTGCTGTCAAATACGTGTTTTCCCTCAGGATATCTTCAGCCAGAAGAATGTGCAAACATGGAGCTGCCAAGGGCTTCTTGCACTGTTAAATAAAGTTCTAGAACTGTAAATACAACATCAAACTGAACAGTTGCTTTGTGTTACCGTTCTCTTTGCTGTGTTGCATTCCCCCCTTGCCACTCTTCATGAAGCTCTGAGGTGATCTGTAGGAAGTCTATTCAGACAGTTGCAAAAGGCTTTATTTACCAAAACCCCAAAATCTACAAGTATTTAAAGCAACAGTGTAGGCATGTTAAGTGTATTACCTGATGTAGGTATTACCTGATTCTTTTGAGACTACCCAAAATTACTTTCAAAACCATCTTTAGGTGACTCTCTAAAGATCCATTTTTAAGTCTGTTTGACATGACTCTGCCTTTCTGTGTAGGATGCAGGAAAAAATGTGGAAGTTGCCTTCAGCCTCAGAGCAAATAGAAGCCTCTCCCTTGTCAGAGTTGTGTTTATGACTTTTCCTTGAAAGAAAAGTTAGGGCAGTTCATGCCTTTAGTGAAAACAGGGAGAGAGTAAACGACAAGTTTTAGGTTATAAAATTTTTGAAAGCCTAGAGTATAAACAAACACAGATATTATTCATATAGTTATTGTTGTCCATTAGTATCATGCTTATGTAAACGATTTTTTTTTTTTTGTAGTTTATCATGCAATCTACTTAGAGGAGATGGCAGCCTCAGAAGTCACACGCAAGCTTGCTTTGGCTTTTAATATTCCTTTGCATCAGATCAACCAAGTTTACAGACAGGGTCCCACAGGCATCCACATTCTTGTTAGTGATCAGGTAATTGAAATTTTATTTTCTTGGCATTTTATTTATGACTTGGAGTGGAGGGTTTTCTTATGCTTGCTTATTTATTACTGTTTTTTCTGTTTGATAATGCAGCCCTAGTATTTTCTGACATTTAGAGTATTTTTTTCCTTTACATTAAAATGACAAGGATTCTTTAAATGTGACTCTTCCTGTGCCTGACTAAACTGAAAACTATGAGAAGACAGAGGAACTGGTTTATGTAGTTCTGAGATGCTGCAGTAATTATTTAGTATGTATTTGTTTTAAGCCCTCCCAAAGGCAGGGAGCATTTAAACAGTTGAACGCCGCGTATTTGAGTGTCTGCACTGCAGAGTTCCAAAAACACAGCCAGCAATAATAGGCTCCCAACTGTTTGTCACAGGAGTGAAAAGCAGCATTTTGAGAGTAATGGATTTTAATTTGGTATCTGCCTGTCACTTGCTGAACAAAACCAAAAATACACAATTGCTCACAAAAGGCTGTTTTTAATATCAGGGTTGTTGAGGGTTGTTTTTGTTTTATTTTGTGTTTTGCACTGGTCATACTCCAGAGGGTTTTCAAACTTTTTTTTTTGTAGATGGTGCAAAACTTTCAAGATGAGAGTTGTTTCTTATTCACCACAATAAAAGGTATGTTGTCTTGTGTTTTCTTACAGTCTAAAAGTTAGTTGTTTATTCCAGCAAGGAGCCTTTAAAAATAATAAAAGATTTGCATACACAGTGGCAGAAGATCTCCCAGAGTTGTTCTTCTCCTAGCTAGATTTCAGCCTGTGTGTAGCATCTCAGGTTCTTCTCCAAACTTTTAGTACAGAACCAGTGCAGGATTCAGTAACAAATCCTTATGTAAAATTCAATCAGCCATCACTGGACAGTGATGCTGCTAGTAATTGTTGAGAATGGTGAAGTTTCAAAATAAGGTTAAAAAAAACCATCAAGTCCTGGCAGTAGTACCTCTGAAGTTCAGAAACTGAATTAGTCCTTAGAGTCAGCAGGACTGAGCATAACATTCTGTTCTTTCTCTGCTCGTCAGTAGTCATCTTCAGGAGGCTGTTGTTGAATCCCACTCTTTCTTAGAACTCCAGTTTATTTCTAGTACAAGGTGCTGGCAAATGGCTCTAATCAGTTGACATGTTTGACTGTGCAAACTTTATCTACAGAAACTGTCCCAGCATTGAAGATGTAAAATCATTAATAGTAACATTTTTGTTTAGCACAAGTAGGAAACTTTTAAGAGCTGTTTTAGTTGTAGATGAGTTTATTTCCAAAACTAGGTCCATACTTGGGTGTTTTGGTGCATTGGCTTGCATTTCTGTGATTCTGTTCAAGAAAGACATACTGACATTTCCTTCTTGTTTTCAGCTGAAAATGGAGAAGGCTTCCATATAATTCTGAAGTGACATCACACACTTGCTAGACTGATACTCCAATGCAGAATGAAGTCCTGCCTAAAAACATTATGAAGATCATCCAAAACCTTAGGATCTAACTTGACTGTATAAGATGTTTCATATTGAAAACACAAAATGACCTTTCTAATGAGCTGTTTGATAGGTGAACTTTCTTACCACTGCCATAGCTAAGTGTCCTCATGAGAGGTATAATGCCGTGACAGCTTCTGTACAGGCATGGAAGACAATGTAAGCAAAGGTGCTTGCCCTTCACTGAAATAAGGCAAACTATGGCCAGTAGATACAGTTTATAGAAGTGAAGCAGTGCTGCTTTTCTATTATCTGTATCCAGTTGGAGATGAATGTAAACTTATTTTGGGGCATTTGCCTTTCTATGCCAGTTTGTCTATTACATGCTTGTACCTTACGCTGGTTTTATTTTTTGATGTTAGCAGAGCACATGCTAATCTGTGTGGAAATGAGTAGTTAAGGTGATAGTGATCAGGTTGTCAGGTCTTTGAGAGTAAAGCTGTCAAAACAGCTTCCTGTGTAAATTGTGTATAAGAGTGTATGTAAGAAGTGTAAATGCCAGAACAGGGCTTTTAAGAAGCCTGAGACAGATGCAATATATGCATGCAGCAAACTGCATTATCAGTAGTACCTTATTGGAGGGATTAATATAAATCCTATGGGGTACCAAGTAATTGTGTTTTGCTTTAATGAATTTAATGGAAAAGAATTGCCTATGCATCCTTTATGTTTAGTTTCCTAGGTTCTCTGCGGAGCACTGCTGCAGTTTAACTCTTTGCTTGTAAAATTGTGGGTTTAAAAATACTGACAGTGAGAGGTGGGGTTTTCAGTGGAATTATGCTGATGAGGGAAGATGACCCACTGGCACCACAGGGCTGTCATAGCTTTCAGCAGCATTGAATAAATTGCTTGAGAAACACTAAATACACACCCTGTAAGTCTCCTTCCCAGCAGGTGAATGCCCTGCTGGACTTCCTATTCTGGACAAATCTCTTCTTACCTTTTCTGTTGACCTTCCTGCACCCTCCATCCATCCATACTGTACACCTGTTACAGTGCCTCTTCCATATGACTAAATACTTTTCTCTGAAACAGGCAATGTTTTTTCTCAGTAGTTTGGATGTGTTTTGGAAAGTCATGGCACAGCATTTCCTAGGCTAACATTAAGTTTCAATTGGTTAGGTACTTAGAGGAGAATATTTCCAGAGGTATTAGGTAACAGTTTCAGAGCTGTCATTCTGTGCCTTTGGAAAGTTCCACCTTTATCTCTGGCTTCAAAGCTTGGGAATAATTTGCTTTTTATGCTGCAGTGTTCCATGTAAACCAGCATGTTCTACAGCATGTAAAAAAGCAACTTGGATTTTTTTCATTTCCCCTTTTATAACTGGCTCAAGTGCTTAGCAAAAAAGCTTCTGAAAGCTGTAGCATTTTGAAAATTTAAATTCATCAAACCTAGAGGTTTTTTTCGTATTTTTGGTATTTTTTCTGCACTGAAAGTAAAATTTTATGTACTTAAACATTTCTGCATATAAGTTGTTCATCTTTGGGTATTGTTTGGTCCGAGTATTTTCCTGAACTGACACTTGTGTCTATTTAGCTCACACCATATTCAAATCCAAATGTTTTATAAAAGTGGAAAAATCCTTGATTGGAGAGTATCCAAATATCTAATTTTAAAGAATATTGAAAGTTGTACAGTAGTTTGTCCAGCTCACTTGAAATTGGAGTTAAATTATGGCACCAGCAAATGGCTTTTGTTTTTTAATAAGATGTACACATTTCAATTTAAGTATAATAAATGTTTTTCAATAATTTTGTAAATGTGCTTTTCTTTTTGTTTACTTCTTTTTTTCTCACACCCACATTAGAGACAGTCCATTGTTAAGACTCAGATTAATTGCAAGACCTGCCCAAGGAAGGGAAGTAAACCAGCCCTGTAGTTTATCCTGCACACAGTGCATTCACATGGATCTTCTGCTTCTAGTAGAAATCTTGCTTAAATTTGAAATAATTCCAACAAATTCAAGTTTGACATCAGCTGATTGTTTATTTAAGTGTCCTATATCAGAGTAGGTTCCATTTGTTTTTGTACATCTTCGTTGCAATAGACTTACAAGGTTCATTATGTTCTTGGAAAAAAAATGAGCCAAGAAAAGGCAACACATCTTGACATATTGGTACCAATGACTGCCCTGGTACAGTTGAGAATAAAATCTGGTTAAAACTCGTTACATCAGCCTCAATGGAACTCTTAAGTATAATTGTAACAGCACTCCACTACTGTGCAAAAGAAGCCCAGGTTGGCTTACTTTGTAGTAAAGAAATCCATGGACTGTAGTCTAAGTGTAATTTAACCCCAAAGCTGAGGTCTTAATTTACTGTCCCCATCCTCTGTGAGTCATGAACACAACCCAGTCATTGCTGGCTGCAGAATTTCATCTTCACACTCCTTTTTAGATGTCATTTAAAATTTGCAGGGGGGAAATGGCAGTACTATCCAGTAGTAGCTTTTCCAACTGCTTTTCAATTTTGAGTAAACACAGGCCCTGAACTCTTAAAACACACACACACACACACACAATCAAACTTACACAAAAAGAGCTTTCTGAACTGTCAAGTAGTTTATCTCAGGTAATTAAATTGCTTAATATAAAAAAGTTTATCCTTCTAGCACTGGAAAACTAAGGATGAAAGCATGGCCTTAAGAGTTAATATATAGATTTTTATCATCATTATCATTCAGAAGTTGACAGCTTCTTAACCAAATTTGAAAAGTTTGGCTTTCTACATTTGAAAACCACAGGTTTGGTTTGGTTCGGTTCAACTGACTACAGACTGATGAGCCCATATGCTTGTCCCTAAAATGGGTGGGCCAAACTGAATTCCTTCCTCCATCCTGTTTTCTGTAGCTGAACCTAATTTCCATTCTGTAGAAACGCATGTGTGCTACACCCCTCCTCCTGGAAGCGCTGCATCCTTTCCTTCCACCCCGCAGCAGTGCTGGAGGACGTGGGGCTGGCGTTACCAGAGCACCGTGGATGGCTGTGACAGCAGGTACAGTAGAGTGCACAGGCTCTACCACAGTGGATTTCTTACCCCTGTTCGAGGCCGATGGCATCACGCAAAACGTGCGTTGGTGACGGGCAAGCTTTGTATGAGCAGAGTTCAACTGAACCAAGTCCAAAAACTTGGAAAGTATTTCTAGTTCTACAGGGATCTTGAGGTACTACCTTACCTTTTGACATTACCTATGATGTCCTGTTACATAATTAAATATGAAGCTGAATCATGAAAAAGAACAAGCTGCTGTTTCACTGTAAGAGCTTATGATTACTTTGCATTTTTTGGTCAACATCTGCTAAAGCTGATTTGTCCTTAAACCTGATATTTGATCTGTGGTGTATATTACAGAACAGCAGGCTCAGTTCCTTGGCTTGGCAGCCTCAAGCCCCACGTTACATCAGAAATTCACACAGAGTAATGCTGACAAATGCAAATTAACTTCCAAATTTCATGAACTTCCACCAAGTAGCTGCTATGCTGCAATGCCCACATGTTTGACACGGTACCGCAGTTCTCATGCCAACAGAAGGAAGGAGTTACTAATACAAACCAAAGCATCACCAACTTAATCCACAGCTGCACATTACGTTAAGATTTTTACCTGGAAAAAAAAAATGCTTTTCTTGTCACAAAACTGGATGACCAAACACCACCATTAGGACTTGTCAGGAAACCGACTCCTTCTGCTGACTTGCCGTCCCCTTCTTCAGCAACATTTTCTGTGTGGCTGCACTCACTGTCAAAGGATAATGCAGCATCTGCAGAGGCGCTGTCCGCTCCCTCCGACTGATGGGGGGGGAGTTACTGGAGCAAAGTAAGCATGAACTTTCACGTGAGGTAGATGAGCCTGTGGGTGAAAAGGCTGCATTGTAATGGGAGAGAAAGAACAGAACTGAAAAGAGAAGCAGCACACCTCAACTGTTGTGCCAGCAAATGCTCTCTCATTAAGGTTAGTTAGCTATAAAGAAAGCATCTACACAGTGGATAGCAACTAAGCTGTCTCCTTCCATCTCCTCTTGACCCATCCAGCTAAGGCACACCAATGTCTGGGCACTCAGCTTGCACAGGGCTCCCCCTGGTTTCCCAACAAAGCACTGATGAGCCCAGACAGCTCTGCATCAGGAGAGGCACATGTTGTGCTGCAGGAGTGACAGGATGGACCCTGGCTACTGAGGGACAGTAGCACTTCTCTGAACCTTGTCTCCTGTATTCCCGCTGTTGCTCTCATCCTGGAAAACAGGATGAAATAGAATTGTGCTTCTGTACTCAATTTGAGTCACTATCAGGGATGAGCTTTCCAGTTGCAAAAGTGTTTGGACATAAATTTGGGATATGAAGCTGCAGACAAATTTAACTTCAAGGCTAAAATGCTGCCTCAGCAATGCAAGTGGTCCCTGACCTAATGGGTGAGATATGCAGGGAAAGGGTCTGGAGCTGGATTCCAGGGCCTGAGGGCCCTACAGCCCATCAATTGAAATATCCGTGCAGATCTTTAATTATTGGCTCTGTGTATTAATATATATTTTTTATTTTTATATATTTTTCAATATATATTAATATATATGTATAACATATATTTAGGATAAAGCATGCCACTACACCATCTAAAAGTGGAGGCCTGTACTTGAAAAAAACCACAGAAAGCAGAAGGTCCCATCTTCCCGACAGCAGTGTCACGAGTCAGAACTGACAATTATTGCTGTTCTTACATGAAAGTTACATACATGGGGACCTAATAGGATAGTCTGACTGTTTATCCAGTCTTCCTTGCCTGGGACACCTGTAGGACTCCTACAATGTCAAGCAGTACCACCAGCTCAGGCATTTCCACGGGAAGCAGCCAGGAAACGTACTCTGATTCGTTTGATTCCAGCTCGTGTGACTTGCTGACAGTCGTACAGCTCAATTCTCTCCAGGTTGTGGCAGTTCTCCAGGTGCTCCAGAGTCACGTCTGTGATGAGGAGACAATTATCCAGCTCCAGCACCTGCAGCCTCTCGTGCCCACACGTACTGTTGCTCAGGTGAAGAATCCCATCATCAGTGATCAGTTCACAGTGAGATAAGCTCTAAAACAGAGAGGCAAACAATTAACAACATCCCTCAGTCCTAGATTACTCAAGCCTGTGGACATCAGAAGTTCTCTTCAACCTCCTTCACTCCAGTGCTTCCAAACAGCTACAAATAATACACAGCTGAAAACCAGAAGAGTAAAAAAGGAAACTCCATTACTTAACAAAACAGCTGTACTTGATTTTAACTTTGCTTCAGAACAAGTAGAGTCCCAAAACACATCACTGGCAAAACTCCTCAGGCCCCTTTGCTCTCTGTGAATGTGGGAATTCTTTTCCAATTGTCCCACACTGCAAACAGCACCGTGCCAGAAACAACTTTAAAGGATGATCAAGAACTTAAGGGAATAGATGAGTGTCTGCTCAGGGGTTACTGTTTCACAGCTGCCATGTTCTCATACATACACCAGGACCAAGCCTGTGCAAGTCCATATAGATAAAGAGCAATCACAATGGACTGATTTGCCAAATAATGATTTAAAGTAAACCCAAGCCCTGAGCATTTGGCACCTCAGGCTGTACAGACAAGGAGCAGTAAACATCTTGTACAGCTGCAGGAGCAGTCTTTTCTGTAACAGCATAATAAACCAAAAAAAATCTGCTCCCCTTCAGCGTATTTTTTTACTCCCTTGAATTTCAAGAACATGGAAAATGATGTTGCATCTCAGGCAGTGGTACCACATAAAGCACTCTACTCATTTCTTTAGGGAATTCATGACTTTTGGAGAAGCATGGATGATGACAACAACAGGAAACAGACATTCCTCAGAGGCAGCTTAAAAAACCACTCTTTGTCACCACTGAAATGAATGCTGTCAAGTCTTCCCCAGTGAAATGTGCAGGATCTGTGAACTCTACTCCTCTTGCCCTGGGCTCTGAGCTAGTGCCTTGCTTTATGCTCAGCCCTTATTTTGCCTGTACTTGTACCCAAGTCTAACAGTTCCTGGTTCTGAAGTAGCATTTCCTTACCCCAAGTTGGTATTTTTCAGACAGCAACTGATGAAGAAACACTTGCATCAGTCCAAAAGCACTTTTTAACTCAGAGCAAGCAAACAGTAGTGCTCAAAAGGACCTTGTGCCAATTCCCCAACTCCAACATGTAACCTTTCCCTTTTCTGGGTACAACCCATCTTCTTTTCATTCCAGCCTGACAAGGCAGCCTTGTCAGGACAACCAAACTTGTTTCATCTCACCTACAGTCACGAGCATTTCCTTCCTGCTACCAGACACGTGGGGTCTGTCTTGCTCTTTGAAACAATTTGCCCTGAACTTTTTTCTCCTTTGCTCTACAGGATAAACCAGGAACCCGAGAAAGGCTGGGACACAGGTCTGCACCTCCTCTGGAGTCTGAGCTGCCTCTGCAGCTTCCCTTCAGCTCCAGCTGGTCCAATTTTACACACCAAGCATGAGCAGCAAGCAGGGACTCCAAGCAGCACCACAACGAGTGCAAACTGTCTCCAAACGACAACAAAAATGAAGTGCTTGCCCCTACCAACAGTGTTTTAACTCCTGACACCCATTCTGGCAGTCTCTGAAGTCTTCAAACATGTCAGCTCTCTCCGGTACCTCCTTTCTCTCTGTATGTGCTCTGAGCACTTGGTTTGGCTCAGATCCTGGGAACAATCAGCAGCTGCAGGGTTAACCAACATTCATAACAGACCTGCTGTTACAAGGAAGGACAGGAAGTTCTGTGAAGCTGTTGGCTAATTAGGAGTAATCCATCCCAGGGAAGTAAGCAGCTTATAAAATCAGCTTTCCTGGGATGCAGTATTTGGTACTGAAAGGACAATACAGGATGTACACCTGAGTTTGTAGAACTTTCATAACAAATATGCCAAATTATACACACTTCATATTAAACCACAGGATTTTTCTGACTTCCTAAGCCTGCTAAAAATCATTAATAAGGTGGAATGCTACAAAGACAATTGCTTGAAATCTTAAGAACAAACAGATACGGTAATTTTTTTTTTTGTTAAATTAACATAGTAAATGCTGTACATAAATCAAGTATGGCATGACATACTATGAGAACTTTACATACTGTGAGGAATTCAATTGTCTTCCCATCTTCAGGACTACCATGAGTATTTCTCTACTAACTTAAATGTACAATTAAATACAAAAAATTACTTAAGCACATTAGGCAATAAAGCACTTGAGTACTCTGATACTGAAGATTTGCCTATTTCCACCATCTACTGAGTCTCCAAACATGACAAAAGCAAATCCAAAGTGGATCTGCAACTCCAAAATGTTTGTTCTAACTGCAAATACACTAAAGCACAGCTGCACAGGAGTTTACAAGACATTGGAAGCACCAAGATTAGTTCATGCAGTGTATTTAGCACCTGCCAGTCTTGTCTTGTCTTTTCCTGTAATTCTCAGCCACTGCTGTTCACACACAATCTCTGAGTATGCATCCTTCCTACCCACAGGTTACATATAAAGATACATATATACCAAAGTAATCAAGTTTTCTGGTTCCCTTAGAAAAGCTGTGAGGTTTTATCAATGCCCCACTTCCCTGTCTGTGGGCAAACACACAAAGGCCAGCAAACAGAAGCAGGATCAGAAAAAAATGCTTGGGATTTATGAGGCTTTACAATATCTCTGCTGAAGCACTGACAGAACTGCTACAAAAGATCTCTTGCAAGAACTTGTGGCAGCTGGGATTACAGTACAAAAACGTGTCCCATATAAATGGTTCCACATCCCCTGACAACTCATTTGGTTTAACATCAAGAATGATTGTTCAGAAATGAAGCTGGACAGTTGATAAGGAAAAATAAAAAACCCAACAATAAAAAGTAGTGAAGTTTTTAAAAGCTCCTTTTAAAAGCCATCTTTCCTCATGTTGCTACCTTAGTAACACTGAGGAGTAACACTAATCATAACACAATTTAATTAAGGAAGCAGAACACCTTCCTTTAATCCCATCTAAGAACAGATTATAAAGATACTTGTTCCTCACATAGATCTAAGCAGTTATAACAAATCTACACTAAGGGGCAACTGGCCTGAAATCCAGGAGCTCCTACTGTAAGAACAATCCAGTAATTTTCATGTATTTTGATTAAAGAACAGACAAATTTATCTCAAATTGGCTTTGATGATCTGAAAGATCAAAGCCACCACTCCCTAGAAAACAGTTCTCTGAAATCCAGTAAGCAGGGTACCCCCCCTCTCAATCCTCTCTAACTATGTTCAAAAGTCAAGTCCAAGGAAACCTTCCATAATTTCTTATGTAAATGTAGTCCTTGGAAAAAAGTGCTTGCATACAAAACTGCTTACAGGGTGATTACATTTATCTTCTTTGGGTGGTTTTGTTTATTCAATATTTGATGTGAAGTATCATCCTCCCTGAGCAAACCATTACTGAACACTTGGGAATATCCATAAAGGATCTAAGAGCTTTCAGTTGAATCAAATATGTTAGGAATCAAATATGAAGGATGTTAACCATAACATAAAAGGATTCTGGTTATTACTCACTGATTTGGTAACCTTTTTTTTAATCAGACAATGCATGTAAATATTTTAGGAGCAATATGCTGCTTTTAGAATACTTACGAAACTTGCACATATTTTGCACAGTGTCACTGTACATCAAGCCTGATTTGTAGACATGGAGTGCACAGCCTGGGTTTGTACTGCAGGAGTTGTCTGTGTGTGTGGTTTGGAGGGAGTATCACAGGCCACAGACCAGGAGTTGCACTTACCAATGCTTGCAGCTTAGGACAGTGTATGGAAAGTTGTATCAATGTGCTGTCTGTTATCTGGGAATAAAAGAAACCGAACATCAGCCATAACCAATAAATGGCAGGAGAGGCAACCCTCAAATGAGGTATCTCTTTCTCTACTAGATGAGGATTCTGTTATTTCTGGAAACCAACCCATCACCTGTTAGTCTCCAAGTATTTCCCTGTATAGAATTTCCCAATCGTTATTTTTATTTCCTACCATAAACACAACACCATTTATAAAAACCAAAGAACATCTAGATGAAGGTATTAATGTATTGCATTCTTACACTGGACATTCAATATTCCTTTTCATATTAAATCTCACCAAAACACACTCTTCCAAGTCCATCTTCTCCAGCTCATGGCAATTCTACAATAAACAAAACATGAAGAGATAAACAAAAAGTGAAATTAAACAACATATAGACATAGAATCATGCACAGGGCTTATAATATGGGATAGCACAGCTTGCAAGAGCAAACTGTGATCTAAATCCCTTCATATATTTGATCAGCATCAAAAGACAAAAAAATTCGTTAAAAAAAATAAATAGATGAATTAACAAGCAATATCCCACCTCCCTCTCAAACATCTACATTTCAGCCTTTCTCCTACTAACTGAAATGTCTCCCTCTTGTCCTGTAAGGTTTGAACAGTGCTCAGCAACCCTGCTTTTCTTCCTCCCTCACTCCAAACCCATGGTATTTACAGCCTGTGCTCTAAAGCCAATCTGCACACACATGGATCCAACTTCTGTGTTTATCAGCTGCACCTAACTCATCTGGAATACACTTAAGCCCACGGGCTTCTCTCTTTGTTGTTATACATGAGAAAGAAGCCTTAACACCAAATTGTTTTGCCAATGAATGCTGAAAATATTAAAATAGGGTCTACTTTAAGGGTGGGAGAAAGCTGCATGTCACACCTACACAAGCAATTTTCTCAACATTCTGAGAGACCCCCAGCCAGCTTTCAGAAGTGCTTTCAATATCTGATCATGACTAATTTCAAGAAAAGGATGTAACCTTGCAGCAGACCACACAATGCCACAGCTCGGCTCAATTCCTAATCCATTGTTTCCAGGAATAGAAAAAAAAAGGTTTAACTTGCAGCCCTCAAGAGCAGGCTTGAGGTGACTACCAAGAGCCTGAACAATTAGTAAACCACTCTGTTCAACCACCGTGGCTACAAAAAAAACACATTTCATACACGTTAAATATCAGCAGCATAAATTAATTCTATTTACAGAGTATAATTTTTGTGTTCAGATTTCCTAACCAGCAAGCACAGAAGTCTCACATGAAGCATTTGTCATAACCAATATGCTTATTGTACATATTTACAGCATGAACCAGGGCACAAGTGCTTATAGTTTATAATGTATAATGTAAGTGTTCTGTAATTTAAAGTTATCTTCAGAACAATCTATAATATGCTGATTTTTTTAATGTAAATATCACAAGGGTATGTGCCATCAATATAAGGGAAGTTTGGCTAGAATACATGAGTTTAGAATTATGTTAAGTGTAATAAATTCAATTCAAACAAACTGAAAAAGAGAGGAAAAAGTGATATATGCAATAATAGATGGCAAATTAGATCAAGTTGCAGATCTAAGTATAATCCAGAAATAAAATAGCTTTTTAGTCCCCTCCTCCACTGGCTTCTTTCTACTTTAATTCTCCTCATATTGCTTCCCAGCAGGACTACATCAATTCACAGCTGCTCAGCAGCAATGGAACAGGGCGAGCTGTAACCTTCTAAAGTGACCCTTACCCGTGCAAGAAGGGTAAATCCAGCATCTGTAAGATGTGAACATCTCGCAGCTTCCAAAATCCTGGAAAATTTTAAATGTTAAAGAAAACATTAACATAGAGAAAAGCCAATGCATTTGAGATATAAATCTGTCTTCTGCAACTTAAAAGTTCAATAGCAAANCCCCCCCCCCATTTTTCATCATGATTTGAAATTAAGAAGCAGAATTTTAATCCAGTTTATCAGAAGGTTCTGACAGTCACAGAACACTTAGTGGAAAAAAATTATACACAGATTCATTTTAACCTTTTGTTTCACTAAAAGCATAATGACCATGTTTTCTCATGTGTTATCTGAGGAAAGATACAGGAAAATAAACCCTGAGTTAAGGAAAATGCCGATGAAGCCTGCATCTCAAATCTGTTATGTAAACAAAGGCAGCTGAGAAGCCACAAAACTGAGAAAGTGCTTACTAGAAATCCCCTCAGAGCCTCTGCATAAAGCAGTGAAGCAAGTTACCAGAAAGTAGAAGCCAAAAATCTCCAAGGCCACAGTAGGAACAATAAACTATACCAACACAACCTTAAAGAAAGTGACAGTGTTTTGGAAAGATAATCCTAACACTCTTCCAAGAGGCACTGGGAAGCAGTACTGACAAAAAAACCCCCAAAAGGTCAACTGCCCCAAACAGCATCACTAGTATGCACAACAGGCCCCCACCCCACTAACATTTTGTTGTCTCTGTTTTCTTTGTCCTTTTTTTAATGAACACTTTCCTTTTCAGGTGGAGGGAGTATCAAGACAAGTAAGAGGAAACCACAGTGCCATGGGATGAGCAGCACAAACTAAGTACAACTTACTGCAGCAACCATTGCTTGTTATACCAGGGGTGGTGGGGAGGAGGCAGGGAAAGAGGGACAAAATAACGTTTTGTGGCAATACTGGGAGGCCTCCAGAGCCTCCCACTGGTTTAGGAGGTCATTAGAACACTAGAGAGACAGTGCAAAGGGAAAAGCTACACTGGGTGCATGAACAAATTACAAACTCACCAAAATACAGGATGTGGGGCTCTGACTTTGCTGGATCAGCCTCTTCCAAACAAGAGGGCAGACAAGTTTAGAGCTGAGCAGCCCCACAGGCTTGAAAAGCCACTTTCAGAGTTCCAGTCCTCAACAAGGTTCAGAAGTATGAGGGAAACTCAAGGCAAGTACAAGAGAGGCACCTCTTCCCAAGCAGATGGTTCTAATGCCTCTGGACTGTCTTTAGAGTCACATTCAGGAATTCTGTGCCCTTTCATCAAGGGCAGTTAGCAGCCTATCATAAAATACTCTCAGCTACTGTGAAAATTGCCTATGATACCAAATAGGAAGGGGAAAAACAACACCACCACAAAAAACCCCACAATTCAGGTCACATTTGTCACCTTTCTAATTCCTTACATCAATTATTTGCTACAAAGCCCATCTCATTACATGGCTGACTTTAAAGGGGGTGTGGAGAGGGAATGACATCTGCACCATCCAAAATAGTGAGGATGCTACTTCCTGCACACCCAGTTGAAAAGACAACTACAGAAGCAGAGGAATAAGAAACAGAAGATTAGCAGCTCTAGCTTTCCTGAAATTGGGTGTGCAGACAGTCAGGGCAGGAGAATGGGGAGTGAGCTGTATACACACATGCTGCATCAACCAGGCCCCAGAATGAAAAAACAGATGGGAAGGCATTAGGCAGCATGGAAATAAATTAGCAAAGTTCTAATTATCGCTTTTGTTTTAGTGACTGTGCTTAAATACAGAGAGCTCTTCTTTTTTCCTGTTATAACTGACATGAATTTCCCACCCAGTGATTTGTGAAAAAGTACCTAAAATAGGAGCTGATGAGGCAAAATTATATCTAAAGCACATTCTCGACTCTTATGAAGAAATGTTCTCTGAGACAGACTCAGAGTTGCATTGATTGCCTACAGCTGCTTTCTGGGCACACCTGGAATGTCTGTGCACTCAAGACCTCCCTACTTCTGTGGAATTAGCAGCCGGTAGGGCTAAAAGGATCCCAACTTTCACGGCCCCACCCAAAGACATTCACGGTTCACAGGTACTTTTCTTGACAAGCCTTGCCAAAATACCTACCAGTATTTTAGCATTAAAAAGTGCTAATAAAGAAAAAACAAAAGAGAATGTACCAAGCACCTGAAAGAGCAAATGTAAAAGAGGGATGACAAGACCCCTCTATGCTGATGTGAAATAAGAAATATAGCTGAAGGGTCTGCTGAAAGCTGGACCTAAGTTTTTATCGAAGGAGATATTTGTGACTCATGGAAATGCAGCAGTATCATGAAAAGCAGCATAGTAGGCCATTCAAGATCCTGAAGTGAGAGTAGCACAGCACAGAAAATACTCAAAAATTTCCTAACAGGGCCAGCAAATCCAACAGAGGCAGCAGAGTTTTCTTTCACACTCAACACTGAAATATTCAGAAGGTACAGAACAAGTGTGGAATTATATTTCCCTTTGATTTCCAACGTAATTTTTATCAAGTACTTTTCATCCATCATCCCAAAAGTCTAGATGTAACCAGCTGTATCCTGTCCTTCCAATGTTCAGTAATCCTCAGCAGTAATCACTGCAAAGGGTAAATTTCTTTTCTTGTGCTGTTCCTCATTACAGGAGGAGAGTGGCAGATGCCTTCCCCCTCGTGGCTGACCGTTTTCCTATCAAAGTCAAAACAATTCCTGCAGCACTTGTACTGCCCTTGGAAAGAACTGCACAACTAACAGCAGTTTAAAGCTCCTTTTATTTCCCATCTGTGATGTTAATTGAGAAAATGAGAGAAATGGTGGAAAAAGACCAGCAATAACAGCACAGCTTTCTAGGGAACACCACTAAGTGTGCCAAGAGACTCCTAAGCCCCTAATAAATATTAACAGTGACACAAAGGAGACTGTCAGCCTGGAATTGTCTTAAGGACAGTTTTTGTACAGTAACAAAAGCTCTTTTTAACCCATTCAGCTAAAGGAACACTGTGTGTCAGCACATGGTACACTGGCATCTGAATGCAGCATCCCCTGATTTTTACAGACTACACATTCCTCCACTATCTGTGATTCAAGGATAATAAGTTCTGACTCCTGCGTGTTCCTGTCATAAATGGCAATTTTTCATCCAAAAATCTTATTTTTTAATTTAATTTACATTAAAATTAGAAGTATTATATGTCTCTACAATACGTCTCCACAACCAGGGAGCTGCTGCATAACTGAGCCTTGGTTTAAAGCCC
>VZTR01012316.1:1667-22947 GCA_013400775.1 Chaetops frenatus | reverse complement strand
AGCATACTTTCTGTGCAGTTTTGCTGTTGCAGAGCAATGCTCAAAATCATGCTAAGGTAATTTAATTTCCTGCCATTATCTTTTTTTGGTCACTTTTTTACAAAATGAAGTTCTAGTTGCTAATAAAATTAAACATAGCTTTGAAATGTCTGCAGTAAGACAGAATGGGATCCGAATTTCTTTCCATTTCCTGCTTCAGACTTTGCTTGCTTTTGTGAAAACTGGTCTCCTTGTCAGTCAGAGGTGATGGATGGTAGTACTGGAAAAAAGTGGGTCAGTGCCGTTGAGACTGGATAAGAAATCCCCTGCTGACCATTACACAGCCTGTTAGAAGTCAGTGACCATGACTTGACAGTGCAGTGTGTCTGATCTCTGCTTTGGACAGGGATGGACATGGGAGAGAGCACAGATGCAGCCGGGCAGGTGTCAATGCAAGCTCCTGTGGTGTTTGTTCTTCCCTTTACCTTTTTTTCCCCAACCCTTTCTGCATCTACCTGTCATGCTATCCCTCATCTAACCTTCCTGGTCTCCCTTGTGGAAATCACTGCTACCTTAACTTGTATTAATCCCTATTAGAGTCTAATCTACTCTTACTGCTCGGCTTTCACAGGGCAAAATAGGCTTTAGAGTGTGGGGGGTTGTTTGTGTGTGAGCGATTAGGCTGAATGTGTAGCAGGGCTGCCTGTGCTCTGGGTGCTACTGCCTCTGCTTCCTACAGGGTTTAATCTTATGGCAGCATTTCCTCTGTGAGTGGCTTCTCCCACCTTGCCATGTATGGACCCTTCCAGGGATCTGCCCCAGACTCTCTGCTGTGAGCTGTCTGGGCTGCTGGGATCGAGTGCTGGCTATCTCTGAGGCAAGGCTGGCTGACCTTGCACTGTGCTGGTCAGTCTGGGAGCTGTGAGTCATGAATAGCCTCTTGTTCCTGAAGTTATTTCATTTTTTCTTTCCCCACTTTTTGTCTCTTGGGCACTGTACCACACATCCTGAGGTTCAAGAGATTGTGGGGGTCTGTGTGTAGGGTTCTGTGTGCATGTGGAAGAAGAGCAACAGCTGAAAATTGGAGGCAGTGGTTTAAGGTGCAGTGACTGGCATTGCTGCTTCTGTACCAATAACAGGGATCGGGCTGGTGGGCTGTGCAGTAGCAGATACTTGGGATGAAGCACAGAGGGCCATTGCTGAGAGCATGGGTTCATCTCTTGGGTAAGAGACAGAGCTGTCTGCACAGGAAGATGGCTTGCTGTTTATCTTTTACATTACCAAGGCTGTATCTGGCACCAAAACTAAAGGAGTTGGTTATCACTGCTTTTTCCTTTGTTTCCAAGACTTAAACAACTGCAGGCTGTTCTGGCAGTTTGTGAGGTGGCTTGGTCCTGTGGGAGTGCTCTGAGACAAACAATTTACTTTGATCTGTTGTAATGGAGCCATAATCCTGAGGCACTACTTCCTCTGGAATCTGCTGTTTTCTACAGCTTGTGGAAGTCATCTTCCAGGACACTGAAGTGTGTCACAAGTGAGTTACAGTCACCTGGTAGACTAAAGGTGTTTTACTTATGCTCTGCCTACTAATCCACCTTGTCCAGGCAAAGCACTCGTATTCTCAAGCCATTTTCAGTTAATTTGAGTTTTGTAACTGATCAAAGATCTGTTTTAAGAACTCCTTTCCTCTTATTTTTTTTCCGCTGTCACTATTTCTCAGGCATGTATCTGTTTGAATTTCAAGGTGCAATATTCAGTCTTGCATTGTACAACCCCGAAAACTGAATTTTACCTGGAGGTGACTGATAAATCCTGAGATTGAGATGTAATGTCATTATGAAAAATGAAGAACATACTGGAAATAACCCCAAGCAAATCTGATGTTCTCTTTCCAAGAACTGGCTTGTATATGGGCATGACCATGACTTCATGTTATTTTCCTGTCTTCTCTGGAAGGTGTAAATGCTTGGTTTAGTTCATAGTTGGCACAATAAAATAATCTCAGCTTTAGATGCATGATGATGAGGTAGGTGTTGCAGGTAGGAAGGGGAAACCCACTAAATGCTCTAAGAAAATGTTGTGGATAAAGCGTATGCTTTATGATTTGACTGTTTAATAATCATATCTGTGAAATAAATTAAAGACGGTCTGTGTTATTTACTTCAAACTCTCTCCAGTGCAGGACAGTACTATTGATCTGTCTTCAATGAAGTCTGTCCTAGGGTGTGTGGGTTCTTTATCTGTGTTTATCTTGATCATAGCATCGGAGGGGTTGCTTTTAATTAAGATGGTGAGAAGGGAAAAATACTTTTTCTTTGTCTGTTTTTTCTCAGAACACATTCAGTAGAACTCAGTGATCATGGATTTATCAGTTAGAATATTCCTGTTAACTTTGTTATGTTATCTATTACTGACCAATCAAACATGCTTTAGTTTCAGTTGCAACCTCCTGAGACTTTCCTTTATAGATGCAGAAGTGCTGACAAGCAGGCAAGGGAGCTGTATTAGCATATTAACCAAAACATTCTTGAAATATACTAGACCTAAGGGGTTTTTAATTGTAAAATAGAAGTTAGAAAAAGTATAATTAGAACAGTTATGGTGCAGTATTTCTTGTTAGCTATATTGGGGAAAAAAGCAAATGCAGCTGGCTTACAGGATGATGACTTCCAGGAGGTAATGATTGTAACCCTTTACATAATTAGCTGTTGTGGGAAACAAAACTGACTAGAGATTCATGTAAACTATCCAGACTCCTTAACTGACTCAGTGCTTACTCATCTGAATTACTCTGCATGTAAAATCTGCTAGCAGTTTGTTGGTGCTGTCTTTGTGGGGTGTTTTGGAGATGTTGCTAGTTTCTTCCAGGGTGTCAGAAACGGAGTGGTGCACACTTTTGGCTCTGCTCTGTGTGTAAAACTAAATAAGGAGATGGGCTGATCCCCTTTCACTTTCCAGCGTACATTCTTTCATGTGGGGAAAGAAAGCACACTCTACAGTTTTAGCCAGTTCCAGAGTATCTGCTTCCTAAAATCAGAGGAATCTGTTCATGTTTACAAAGTACAGAGTACACCAGAAGTCTAATAAGATTCAGTGATAGCTCTTGTATGACTCTGTTCTTTCAACAACCTGTCTATTTTCAAACCTTGCTGTTCTCTGCTTTCCCCTTCTGATTCTTTTTTTAAGCGGACAGAGGATAAACAATCTAAAGCATCAGGTCAGAGGCAAGATAAGCGTTCATTCGGTACCAAGACCAGCAGGCATCTCAACTGAAACTTTCTAACTCAACAATTAAGTTACTGTTTTACACAATAATGGAGAAATTGAAATGATTACAAGTCACTTAATTGAATTTTAAAATATAGATCAGGATGATCTGTTATTCTGCTTGTTCTACTAAAACCAAGAAAAACCACCCCAAAAAGACTTTTGCCTTTTGTCATACGCTTCAGTACTGGTCTCTGTGACTAGTTGCTGTGACTAAATTGTTGGCATAAAGTTACTTTTATTTCTTTGATAGTATTTATGCAGGCATTCAAAAGGTGTACTAAAAAGAAAAACGTTCTTAATCCTTATCATAGGGTTCTTTCTATGCTGAGGTTGCTGTCAGTGGTTAGACAGCACAGCAGGCTCTACCTCTTGCAAATCACTGATTAGCTGATGAGTAGAAATGAAAGTGTATAAGCTCTTGTCCATAGGTGCCTTGTGTATTTTGCAAATTGGTGTCTGCACTCTTGGCTTAAATAATACCAGTCCCTTGAGGAACCAGGTATGTAGCAGAAAGCTGGCTTTTGTGCATGTTGTGCATATGGATAACTGGTATGTTTAAGAACTTGACAACTGTGCTGCCTGGCAGACTACTTGAGGTTAAGACCAGTGTAATAGGGTTGTTCATATTACGTACCTTTTTTTGAGGCTGTCTCCATGTATTTGTGCCTTCCTAATTTCCAAGTAACAGTGCATAAAATTAGTGGGATTCTTAATGTAATGACAGAAAATAGAATCCAAGTGTTAACCTGCTCAGATACCTTAGCACTGAAATGACAATCGTCTGCAGAGTAGGGGAAGGTTTCCCTCTGCAGAAGAGATGAGGGAGCCCAGTGCAGGTAGCAAGTCCCCGTGTGCTAGGTGCTCCTGTCCTCCCAGGGTGCCATGGAGGAGCCTGGTGGCAGCGAGCGTCTCATGCACCCCCAGTATCATCTCTTCCCTGGCAGCCTGCGATGAGCAGTCTCTGTGCATCTGCAGCCGGGCTCATCGGATTATTGTGGACTGTATTGTAATCCTTTAATTGCCAGCCACTTCTGATGCCATGATATTGTAGTTGTGGGTCAAATCCTGTGCTTCTTAAGCAGTATTCCCACTTTACTGTGGGATGGTGGAATAGACTACTTTTACAGTAAAGAATTTCTTCCTTATATCTAATCTAAGGCTTCTTTCTTTCAGTTCAAAGACATCACCCCTTCTATGACTACATGCCTTTGTAAAAATTCCCTGCCCAGCTCTCTTGTTCCCTTTAGGTGCTGGAAGGCTNTACAGGAGTGGGGTGGAGTGCAAGGATCACCTTCCATGACCTGCTGATCACACTTCACTTGATGCACCCCTGGACACAGTTGTTCTGGGCTGTGAGTGGACATTGCCAGCTCATGCTGGGCTTCTCACTGACCAAAACATCCAAGTCCTTCTCAGGGCTGCTCTCAATCCATTTTCTGCCCAGCCTGTATTTGTCCTTCGGACTATTCTGACCTACATGCAGGACCTTACACTTGGCCTTGCTCAGCTTCATGAGGTTTGCAGGGTCCCACCTCTCAAAGCAGTCTAGATACCTCTAGATGCCTCACTTCCTTCCAGCGTGTCAGCCACACCACACAGCTTGGTGTCATTTGCAAACTTGCTGAGAGTGCATTCAATCTCCTTGTCATTGCCACCAGTAAAGGTGTCAAAAAGCCCTTGTCTGAATACAAACCTCTGAGGAGCACCACTCAACATCACTGGTTTCCCTCTGGATGTCAAGCCATTAACCACAACTCGTTGAGACTATCCAGCCAATTCCTTACTGACCAAGTGGTCCATCTGTCAAATCCATGTGGCTCTGGGTTAGAGACAAGGATGTCATGTGGGATAGCATCAAGAGCTTTATGCCAGTCAAGGTAGGTGACGTGTTGCTCTTCCCTTATCCACTAGAGCTGTAACCCTCATTGCAGAAGACCACCAAGTTTCCCAAGCACAGTTATTACAAAGTCATGTTCACTAGTCACAGTATTTTCCACCTGCCTTAGCATAACTTCCAGGAGGATCTACTGCATGGTCTGGCTAAGCACTGAGGAGAGACCCACATCTCTGGGAAACCTTTCTGGACAACCATAATGATGAGCAAGAAAAACTCTCTTTTGCATATCAAAAGGGGAAAAGCCTATGAAAAGAAGAGCCAAAGTGTAATTCCTCCAATATCTATTCCCTGACAAACCAGCTAGTAGGTTGCTGGTGAGAGGGTATGGGTGTTCAGAGCGACTGTCCAATGAGATAGTAAGAACATGCTTTGATGGTGGCCTGCTGGGCAGTTCAGTGTAGCTTTGTGTTGTTCCATGGTGATTCCAGGATGGCCTCTGTACGTGGGTTTGGGTTAGGCTCGGGCCTAAGAGGATGGACTTTCTGGCTACAGTAGCAGTTTTCAGTTTTCTGTGCAGGCTCAAAGAGGCTTACAGTGTAAAGTATCGCTTGGGATTAAATTAATAAAAGAACTCTTGCTCTTGTGTTTGTATTTCAGATGCCACACTTAATTCCACTTTGGTTGCTGCCTCACTTCTGAGGTGTTGGTGTGTTTGTGTGACTGCATATACTGGCCTACATGTTTATTCTGTAGTGTAGTTTGAAGTGCAGCATCTCTAACATTTATAGACCAGAAACTGCCTTGCCTGCAGCTGGCAGAGACAAAGTGCCAGCCTCATCCATGCTGATGTCATCTGAGTTGCCACCAGAGTAGACCTAAAAATGTTGCTGTTTCTGCTGAGCCATGTGAAAATATGAATAAAATTGCAACATCAGGAATTTGATCAGAGCATCCATCCTAGGGATCAGAGTATTTGCATGAGGAGTTTAGTTCTGTATTTTGCTACCTTTATCTTATTCAAAATTGAGTCTTGAGTACAGATCTCCCACCTTGCAAATGGCTGGTCTGAGAACTAAGGAACTCAGTATTCTTGGACAAGTCTCCCTGGTTTCTTGTTTGTTGAAGCTCTCAAGCTCTTTCCCAGGCTTAATGAATATTTAATTATTTACAGGGTGATTATTAATCCATTGCCTGGTAGTTAGAGGAGGCACCAGAGAGATAGGGTTCTCTATAAATTCCACCAAGAGTGTGTTCCTGCTTTACTTTTTTAAAGAAATGGAAAAGGAGGAAGACTGTAGAATTGAGATAATTATGTGACCATTCTAAATTGAGAATACTTACTTTATTAATCTGGAGGGGGGAGTATTCAGAGGATACTTTATTTACTTATCACAGTATACAGAAAGAACCAGCTTTTTCCTTTACAATGATTTTTAATCTTAAAGCCCTTCCAGGATTTGCACCAATGTTTGGCAGATTGTCTCTAGTTTTGCAGGTAATCTGTGAAAGAAATGTTTGCTCAGAGTTATCTGAAAGGTTTACAGATGAATGTCTGTTTGCCTGAGCCTTTGCTTCGATGACTCTTCCTGTAGCACTCCCTCCATAGAGCATAATCAGTCCTCTGTCCCATGGCAGTTCTGCTCCCCAGGTGCCTGAGTTGCAGATTCACAAACAGCTTTTTTTTTTTTTTTGCAGCCACCAGAAACTTACTCAGCAAATATTCCTGACTTATTTCATATCTGTGAAGAATAGGGTTTTGGTTTTTTGTTTTGTGTGGGGTTTTGGGTTTTTTTTTCAGTTTTTTTAGGGCAAAAAAATTGCTTGAACTGATGTTTAAGGAGGGAAGAAGGGCAGTTGGTCTGCAAATATTACCAAGGCAAACCTCCAGTTTTTAGTCAAATAACAGTGAGTGTTCTGGAGTTTAGTGACTAGAGGTGAATTATTACTGTGCATTAATATAGCTGTAAGGAGGAAAAATGATGACTCTTTATCTGTCATGACAGCTGATCAGGTTATTTCCTTTGCAGTACTGTTTCATAGGGCAGCAGACAGTCCTTCAAGAAGCCAAGCTACTTGTTACTGATTTGGGTCTTTACTTGGTGTATTAATGGGGCTGTTCTTCACTTGTACTGCTGCAGCTGTATGTGATGAGGTCAGGTTGTTTGAACAGCTGTATGCAGTGCCATAGCTGAGAATCAGGCAAGAAGATGGAAATGTCTGAATTCTTTTCCACCGAATTTATAAGTGGATTTAAGATGAGCCTCCAGGTATGCTTCTGAACTTGTGCACTGGCATGTTTTGCATTGGAAAGGACAATTTGTTCTTAGTTCTGTTCTGCACTCCATTCAGTTATCTGATAAATTATGTAACTATCCATACGATGATTTTTTTTTTACTTGCAATTGAGTGTTGGGTTAAATGAATCGATAATGCATCATGAATCAGTAGCAGTTCCTACTGGATAAGAGTATGCTTAGAAGTGTATTGAAGATACTGTAAATAAGGAGATAGCATATATGTGAAGACTTAATAGAAATTTTAGTTCCCTAACTATATATATGTAATCTGTTGGTTTTTTAGTTGTAATATCTGACTTGCAAAGCACATGCTGTTTACATTATGTGGTTTTGTTTTGGCTTAGCATTGTTTGTGTTAGTATATTTGAAAATTAATTTAATTTAATTGCTTTTTTTACTTCCATCTCTGCAATTACTTTTTTTTGCACTTTTTGAAATATCAGTAGTGTGGGAGATCATGGGATTAGCTATGATCACTGAAAACTCCATCTTACTTGTAGGTCTGTAGCAAGATGCTCTGGAAAAGAGCTTCTAAGGTTTCACCTTAAACCGTGTGTAGTGCAGAGGGAATTCAGACCTGTTACTAGGATCACACAGGCCATTATTCCTATTACAGTGTGTTTATAACCTTGGAATTACCCCATTGAATCTCATCTGAAAAGTCTGTGATTTTGGGAAGATATACCTCTTGTATAGTTCTTGTGCAAACAAACTTGACTTAGTGAAAAATAAAACAACTTTTGGCCTCTCCTAAATCAGGGACAGGACTCTGCTCTAACTTAAGCAAGAGGACTTAATTTAAAGTGAAGAGATATCTTAATTCCATGTGACTGAATGGACAGACGAGAGTCGTCTTAAGTGTAGTGAAGGTAGTTGTACTTTAAACAAAAATGGAGTACCAAATTCCTTGTTCACAACAGTAAATGAGTATTGATGAAACTGGTGTTTCTCTTTGGGAATTTATTTTTCCTATAATGGGTAAGATTTTTGCTAAGGTCTGGTATTTAGGTGGCTTCCTAAGCAATGAGAAGGGCTTTGCTAAAGCAGTGCTGCATGTGGATGGGGTGGAGCTGGCGATGGTAGGTGCTGAGGAAACTTCTCAGTTGTGTAAAGACATGTCAGTGCTCTCTAATGTGCCTAGGATACAGGAAAAGCTTGAAACCCACAGCAGTAAAATTTCAGTCAGTTAATGGAATAGGCTTTGAATGCATTCAATGCACTGAACAGTTGCTAACTAGTGCAGAGTGTGAGGGATGAATGAAGTGGTACTGCTTTTATGAGCAGAATAGTTGCTATGTGTCCTGTTAAGATAGCCTTGCTTACTTCATACACATCAATTTGTTGACCTCACTAGAGCTCTTAACCTTCCTAGGGCTACTAATCTCCGTAATGTCTGAAGGATTGGGCTTAATTTTGGCATGGGAATGTGCCAAACAAATCCAACTATGAGTCATCATTTTTGTAGTAGAACATTCAGACCTAGTCCCACAGTCAATGTGTCTGGCTGATACTTGCCTGAGAACTTGCAGGATCTGATCCCTGCTTTTAGAATCCTGACTTCTTAAGAGTAGGAGAGACTGTTCTGAAACAAAGGAAATGTAATGCAGAATATACTGAAGCAAAGCAAGAACTGTCACTTGGCTCAGATGCAATTCAGGAAATAAAATTAGCGTAGGTTGTGGACGGGATTATACACGCATTACAGAATGTTTCAGTAGTACTCAAGATGCCTTGTGAAAACTGTAGAGGTGATGTTTTCAGGTTACTGTCTTACTTCCTTTTTTGCAAATAGCTTAACTAAAGCATGCCACAATAAAATAAAGTCACTTCTAAAATTTATTGGAGGCACTGAATTGTGGAGGTAATAGAGAATGATGAGAATGTCACTTTCATGTCTGCACTATAAAATGCAAAAGCACAAACGTAGTAACCAGAAGGCTCTTTTTGATGTTTTAATCTTTTAAACCTTTGAAATGGTGGTGTACTTGAAAGGGCTTCTAAATCCATTGGTTAGTCTGTGCTGTTTCATATTGTGTTCAAAATCATAGCAGATAAAGGAAGAGTGATCAGAAAGCTTAATGCAGTCAGAGCGTCACGACCTGTTATGTAAAGCAGCATTTGGCAGGGCCTTCCCAGCTGCTGTAAATGAATGTTAACAGCATTTTATCATCTGCTTTCACTGTCTTTATTACATAATCTGAATATTTATGACCCTATTAATATGTTTAGCCTTGAAATTGCAATATTGAAGGAATGAAGGTTTCACAGAATATTGAACAACAAGAATGATTTTATTTTTTGCCTCATGAACAAAAGTTGTGTTAATATTAAAAAGCTTTGAGTTCATATTTCAGATAAGTTTACTGAATTGCTTTACAGGTATATTATTTATTCCCTAAATGATGTATTTCTCTAAACACTGTCATAAGAAAAGTACTTTGGTGACAGAATTTCATTGTTGAACATGATGTGTCTGTGTGTATATGAAATACAGAGCACTAACCAAAAAGTGATGACTTTTGTTTTGTAATGCAAGTCCTTGAATCCATTGTGATGCTACTCTGTAGCCTTGAACAAACATTGCCAACCTACACCAGTTCCAGGCTATCAGAATCACTTATATCAGAGAGCTGCTCCAGGTAAGGTTCTGGGGCAAGTTGTGGGCCTAGTTATTACTACAAGGGTTTTTGTGTGGGTGGATTTTGTTGTTGTTGTTGTTGTGGTTGGTTGGTTGGTTGGTTGGGGTTTTTTTTGTAACCAAAATCTTGCTTTCTTCTGTACTTCCTCACAAACCTGCATGCCCTCTGTCTGTTGTGGCTAGCTATACTGTTGTCTTGTGACCTGAAATGCATATTGTATAACTAGGGTATGTGTGTACCACGTTACATGTCTGAGGACTGGTTGCAGATGCTGTCCCACTACTGAATGCACACTTGCCTGTATTGTGATTGTACTTGGAATTATGTGTAGGATGGTAATATGCTTGGTCAGAAGATGAATGAGGAACTGTAAATCATTTCCCTTGGGAGCTTCTTGGGATATATTATGTCCCCAAACAGAACTGAACATCACCATTTCAATAGTCATCTGCAAATTTCTAACAAGACAGTGTGTTCAGCAAGTGGCTCTCACTGATGAAATTTACAAGTGACATTGGTATTGTGGTTCTTTACCATCCTGTTAGCTAAATAGCTCTGTTAGCTGCAGGCTCATATTTGCAGGTTGTCTTCAAAAATCCGAAGTGGAAAATTAAATTTTGCATCTGAGTGGAATGAAGTTCTTGGTCACTTTTATCTTTGTGTGCAAAATCTATAGCCTGTCTGAAAGCTGCTGTCCAAATGTCTTCCTGCTGATTGCCAGGGCTCGAGTTTGAGAGATGTGGGTGTTTGTGGAGGTAGGTCCCTTTTCCTAAAAGTCTCATGGTTGTAGTGCAAATCCTGTGGTGTGTTGTGACACTATACCTAACTCTGAGTAACTCTGACTCGTAATGGTCTGTACTTCTACCCTCTTCACAGCTCACACCTCATGAGCTGGTACAGCGGGCAGCTGCACATGACTGTAAGTGTACAAATTCTTGGAAATGTAAAGATAGTGGTTACAGGATGTGGAGTGTTAGAGTCAGGAAGTAAGTTTAGATTAACACATATTTTTTAACAGTATTTTATCCCCAAGCAAGGTTGTTATAGTTACTGCAGAACTCCTAATGGACTCCCTTCCCTTGTGGGGATTAGAGATTTAAATATGTATTGTTCTTCTGGGCAATAGTATTGAGCAGTCAAGCAAGGTTCATAATAGAACAAGGAAACCTTTAATTAGGACAGGAGTTTCAATTGCATTCTTTCTTGCTTTGTGTAAGAGAAACTTGCATTAAATCAGATAAATAAAACAATGGAAGGGTGAAGGAAGTTTGGAAGAAGCATATCTATTTGCAAAGTTAAGCGCTGAGTTTACAGTAAACCAGTAGTTTTTATTTGGGAAACTCTTAAAATATGATTTGCCTTCTCCCAGTCCCTGAGCATCCAAGTCAAGATATTTTAAGGAGATGCTTTTCAGCTTATTCAGTGGTTTGGGGGTTTCTTGCTGTCTTTGGTTTTTCATCCAGGAGATACCTTTGTTGCGATGTAAAATTAATAGCAATATTTACATGGTTCTAATATGTTGGGTTAGGTTGGTACATGCATTGTAATTGCATTCTTCCCTTACTCAGCTTTGTACTTACTTTGTGTGACCTAAATATAATGCAGTATTTCAATTAAACATAAAGAATGACAATAAATCTTTTCTGGTGTGTTCTGGGGTGTACATTGCTCCGTGTTGTTGAGGTCTCAAAGTCAGTAATGTTCTCTACAGCCTCAACAAGTTGCCAGTGTGCAATAAATTATAAAACTGGCACTTTTAAGGAATAATACCTGATAGCTTCAAGGGTTTCTTAATTTGTTTCTGAAATTACCTCTGGCAGAAAAACCAAACTAGTCTCCTCCTTCCATCAGACACTGGTAAGAGGAAGCCTAGCAGGTTTGAAGTTGGCTTTCTTTTGCACTGGCTTATTTAATTTTTACTGGCTTATTATGTGCGATGATGCAGTGGAATAATCTGTCTTAAATGAGTTTTTTAAAGGAAAACTACAAAAAGATGGTGATGGTGAATTTGGTCATCTGTCTTATGCCTGTCCTCTGCAGTTTTAATGCCAAATCCAACAATGCCAAAAGACTGCCGTTATCTGGGATACAATTGATTCTACTCCTTGTTTGGGTAGAAGAGCTCTCAAGACATGGCTCAAGGTAGTCCATTTCCGTAATTACATATCTCTTTGGGTATTTTACAGCCTTTTGCTCAGTCCTATCAGGAGAACACTTTCCAGAGCAAAATCCATGTCCCTTTAAAGGACCTAACCAAATTTGCTAAATTCAGAAGAAAGCAGCTATTGACTTCATTGGACTTTGAGAAAGGAAAGGCAGAGCCCTTTATGTTAAATAACTGATGTGATCTTCTTTGCTCAAAATTTTCTTTTGTGGAGTGTTCTAGAAAAATGTTCCTGTTTTACTGGATGAGTGGTAAATTCCACTTCAAGTGCAGAATAGCATCTCAGTTGTGGAGGTGGAAAGGATACTTTGTAGTAATGGTATACTTTAAACTTACTGAAACCTGCCCTTACCCACCTCTTGCATCCCCTTTAGGGCATCCCATATGAGTAATTATTTGCCGAATAAAGCTACTGTACTTCCTCCCCTTGGAACAACCTCAGCTGACACATGGGATTCTTTACCAGGAAGGAGAGACAGGGACATTGTGTTTGTTGCATTTATAGAATGTGCTACTAAATGGCTCTTCCTGTTGCCTGACTTGATCATGACTGGTTCTTGTTTGTCACAAGGATCAGTACAGTAACTTTATGTAAGGAAGATATTAGTAACCTGAGAGTGGAAATTCAAAAAAGTCTTTTTTTCCCCCTGAATATCAATTAGTGCCTGTTACCTCTTGTTCTTTCAATGGCCATTGCTGAGAAGAGTCTGGTTCCATCTTCTCTCTTCTTTCCCTCTGTCCCCCATTAAATATTTTTACTCATTAAGATCTACCTTGAACTTTTTCTTCTTCAAGATGAAAATTGCTTTAATAATTTTTGTGGTCCTTTGCTGAACTCACTCTGATACTCCCATTGGACTGGAGAGCCCCAAACTGGACACAGCACTGCAGATGAGTTCTTACCAGTTTTGAGTAGAGACTAAAAACATCTTCCTTTACCTGCTGGCAACGCCTTCCTAGTGCAACCTAGGAGGCTGCTGGCTTTCTTTGCCACAAGGACACGTTGTGGACTCATGTTTAACTTGGTGTTCATCAAGACTTTTCTTGTCAAGCTGCTTCCCAGCCTGTACTGCTTACTGGTGCCTACAGGTGCATAACTTCTCTTTGGTAAATGTTACAGTGTTCATGTCTGTCCATTTCTCCAGCCTATTGAGGTCCCTTTGAATGGAAGTTGATTCAGTCATATGCTGTATCAACTTGCTCTTCTCAGTTTTGTATAATTTGTAGCCTTGCTGAGGATGCCCTTTGACCCTTCATCTATGTCATTAATGAAGACGTTAAGAGTAGTAGCCCAGTATCAGCCCCTGGGGTATGCCACTAATGACTGGCTGCCAGCTGGACTTCATATTGCTGATTGTAAATTTTTGAGATTGACAGTTCAGTCAACTATCAGTCCACCCCAGTGTTTGTTCATCTAGCTCATACTTATATCAGTTTTTCCATGAGGATATTGTAGGGGAACAGTGCTGAAAGCCTTACTAAAATCAAGATTGACAATATTCTGTGTTCTTCTATCCTCTGTCAGGGGAATCATCTAATTGTAGAAGGTTATCAGGTTAGTCAATACTGATTTTCTTTCATAATTGCATACCAACTATTTGAAATCACCTTGTCCTTAATGTGTTTGGAAAGTATTTCCAGAATTACTTTCTTTCACCTTCCCTAGGGTCCTGGTGAAACTGGCTGAACTCTAGTTCCTGGATCTTTATGCTTTTCTCTCTTGAGTATGAGTTGCCTTTGCTTTTCTCTCGTCCTGAGGAACCTCTCTGAATAGTTACGACCTTGTGAAGATATTCCAGAATTGCCTCGTCATGGCATTAACCAGCTCTCAGCATTCAGTGATGTGTTCCATCAGGTCTTGTGGACTTAATAATGTCCAATTTGTTTAAGAGTTTGCTAGACTAATTCACTTGTACCAAAGGTAAGTCATGCTTGCTCCTGACTTTCCCATAGGTCTTGGGAACTTGAGAATGCCAAAACCAAATCTTGCCACTCAAGTCCAAAGCGAAGATGCCATTGAGCATCTCTGCATTTTCTCTGTCCTTTGTCACCACATTCTCTGCTCCATTCAGCAGTGGTCTCACATTTTCCCCTCATCTTCCTTTTGTTGATGATATACTTGCAGAAGCCCTTCTTGTTGTCCTTCATGTCCCTAGCCAGATGCAATATCAGAAAGGCTTTGACTTTCCTAATTTTCTCCTTGCATTTTTGGATAGTGTCTTTGTATTCTTCCTGGGCTGCATATCCCTGGGGCTTCCTCTCATATGCCTTCTTCTTGTGTTTGAGTTTTGTCAAGAGCTCCTTGTTCATCTATTGAGCCTTCCTGCCACTCTTGCTTGATGTTCTGCTCACCAGGGTAGAGCATTCTTGGACTTGGAGGAGGTGATCCTGGAAAACCTATCATTTGTCCTGCTGCTAGCAGGTCCCTGAACAGACCAGAGACTGCTCTCCTGAAGTCCAGGGCTTTTGTCCTGCTATTTGTTTCATTCCTTCCTCATACTATCCTGAATTTCATCATTTCATGGTCATTGCAGCATGATTGCTCCAGCCTTCACATTCCTGGCCATTTTTTTCTGATTTATGAGATCAAACAGAGCATCTTCCCTTATTTGCTCCTTAATCACCCATGTCAGGAGGCTTTTATCAGGGTCCTCCAGACACCTGCTGGATTGCTTGTGCTTGCCATTCCAGCAGTTGCCTGGATGGTTAAATTCTACCGTGACGACTGCAGTCTGCAAACATGAGGCTTCTTCCAGAAGTGAAGAAGGCCTCCGTGTTCTGCCTCCTCATGATTGAGTGGTGTGTAGTGGACACTCATCACAGTGATGTCCGTGTTGGTCTGTACACTAATACTGAGCTGTAAGGTCCTACCTGACTTGTTGCCCATTTCAAGATAGAACTTCATGCATTCCCATCCCTTTCTCATATAAAAGGCAACTCACTCTCCTCCCTGTTCTGGCCTGTCATTCCCCAAAGAACCTATATCTGTTCATTGTAGCAGTCCAGTTGTGTGAGCCATCCTGCTACATCTCTGTAATCCTGATGAGATTTGTAGCCCTGCAACTGCAGTCAACCTTCTTAAATCCTCCTGTTCTCCACCCTCCAAATGTTAGTGTACAGGTGTCAGAAAAAGTATCCCAGTCATGTTGATTTCACAGAGTAGGTATGAGCTTGCCGTGATACCATTCCTGTAGGTACTTTCTTATTTCTGTCCATACACTTGAGGTGGTCCCCTTCAACCCTCTTTTGTTGATTAAAGGTCTCTCTTCTCAACATTAGGCTGGCCTTTGCTTGTCATCCTGATCTCCTATTTCCTCACTGGATTGTAGTTTTCTTCCCCCACATCATTTCAATTCAAAAGGCCTCCTTACCACGTTAGACAGAGATCCCTTTCCACTGTTTTATGTGGGATTTGGATACAGGGGTTCATATTAGGCGATGGTGGCATTATGACAGACTCATAGAATGGTTTGAGTTGGAAGGGACCTTAAATGATCATCTAGTTTTAATCCCCCTGTGATGGGCAGAGACACTTTCCAAGAGACCAGATTGCTCAGAGCCCTATCCAGCCTGGCTTTGAACACTTTCAGGGATGGGGCAGCCACAACTTCTCTGAGCTACCTGTTCTCATGCTTCACCTCCCTCACACTGAAGAATTTCTTCCTTATATCTAATCTAAAGCTGCTTTCAGTTTGGAGCCATTTCCTCTTGTCCTGTCACTACAGGCCTTTGTAACAAGCCTCTCTCCATCTTTCTTGGGGGCTCCCTTCAGGTACTGGAAGGCCACAATTAGGTCACCCCAAACCCTTCTCTTTTTCAGGCTGAAAAACCCAATTATGGCAGCCTTTGCTGTCAAGGGTTTCTATGCTGCTCTTCTGGATACATTTTGACATACCAGGGCAGTTCTAACATGAGTTGTCCCAGCTGCTCTTGGGTAATTTCTGAAACTGCACTGTCCAGGAAGAAAAGAGAAGAATGTGTTTTTTATAAAACTTCCTGTGACTTCTCTTCAAGTAACCAGTGCAGACTAGGAGCTTTTGTTTGTTTGCTTGTTTTTCCCTAGCTCCAATATAAATCAGTTTCTCACCTTGATCCAAATAGGACAGATCACATGGTGAGGTTGTACCAGTAGTGAATGTGTACTTAGGATGCATGGATTTCTGGAGCTTATTAACAAAATTTCATACATCTTAGATTACATAATTAAATCAACTAGGAACAAAATACTGGTATATAGCTATTAAAGCTATATACTGCACTGTTACTAAGGGTCCTTGTGAATTAACCTTTTTGGTTAAGCAGTGATATTCCTTTCTAAACTTTTTTAACCAATCTTGCACTGAGTAATTTTAGATTAAATTCTGTAGGTGGATTTAGTACAAGAATGTCCTAGGTTAGTGACACATGCTATAGTCTTTGCAAGAATTTTTTCTGTGAACAACCAAAAGCAACAACAACAAAAAGAGGTGCATCTTCCATCTTAATTGAAGCCTTGAAATTTGTGCCTACAAACCAAATGAAAATGGAAACTAGATGTCTTGTCAGCAAATTGCAAGCTATCAGTCACGGCTAGGGATGAAAGCTAGCACGACCTACATCTGTCGTGTTGATACAATGGTGCCGGCATTACAGTTTCATTGTTTAGGTTTAGGGTCAAGCCTGTTGAGACCTCTTTTTATTCAGCTTTGAATGTATCCATTTTCATTAAGTTTTTCAAAGCGGTATGAAAGACTCAGCAGGGCAAGATGTGGCGATGCTGAACCTACGTTAGTCTTGCAGCTATCAGACTGTCTGGTAGTCACAGATGGTGACAGTGATTGTCCACACCAATCTACCTCCGGAGCTGCTTTTGAAAGGGCACAAAACTGATGGTACAAAGCGATGCCTTTTTTCCCGCCAATTAATGAAGTTAGTGTTGCTGTGAGCTGGCATTGTCGGAGGTTTTGTGCAGGAGAAGAATGGTTGTTGACAAACCAGTTTCCATGCTGAAAAATGCTACTCTTATTCCTAAACTTAGAGATCTTGCCTTGGTTGAGTAACTGCTAATATCAGAGTGGCATTTTGCAAACTATTTTAATTGAGTATTTGGATGATGGTTGTAGTGGGAAGCCTTAATACTGACAGCAGTAAGTGTGAGCTTCATAAAGTAGGCATGTTTCTATTTCATATCTTCATTAGAAGAAAATCTCTTTGACTGTACACCGTTAAAAATATTGGAGGCTTTAATTGCTGCATTTCTGTGTTTAATACTCAAATGTTGGTGTCCTTACATACACTGAAGGAGCTTGGACTGAAGGAGTTGTCTCTTTCAGTTAGGTTACCTGGTTAACTGAGTACCAAATATCTTGCTTTTCATGCTATCAAAATGGATCGTTTCAGAGCTAGTAAATAAATCTTCCGAGTCTTTCTTATTGGCAGTGTGAATGTGTTTTTTGTTTTGTTTGTCTTTAAACAGAACTGCTTTTTTTCATTTTCCTACTACCATTTTCCAAGTACCTTTTCTTCCTTTCAGGGTGGGGTGAAAGCCTCTGTACAAATGACCTGCCTGTTTGTTAACAGACTGGAGAAAGTTTTTGTGAGATTAAAACAGTTCTTGCCTGAAAGAACAATAAAAAGCANTTTCTTATTGGCAGTGTGAATGTGTTTTTTGTTTTGTTTGTCTTTAAACAGAACTGCTTTTTTCATTTTCCTACTACCATTTTCCAAGTACCTTTTCTTCCTTTCAGGGTGGGGTGAAAGCCTCTGTACAAATGACCTGCCTGTTTGTTAACAGACTGGAGAAAGTTTTTGTGAGATTAAAACAGTTCTTGCCTGAAAGAACAATAAAAAGCAGTAAAGCTGATTCTTATTGTATGGAATCCTCTGTGGCCTCTGATAGATCCTTTTACAAGTGGCGGAGGAACCTTTAAAATTCAAGTGACCACAGCAATGAAATGGATGCTTGTTCCTGGATGGGAAATACCAAGCTTCTGTGGAGACCAGTTGAATGATTGACTGCATAACAAAGTACAAAGTAATAACAAAGTACAGTTTAGAAATCGTGCTTTAATTATTATAGTATGGGGATTTTGGGGTGGGTTTGCCACCCCCCTTATTTCACTGAAGCTGTCCATTGGTTAGCCTCCTGTGCTACAGTGGGGTTTTTTAGCCCACTAAGGCCCTGAATAATTTCTGAGTTGCCTTTTGCCCTTGTAATTTCATAGCTCTCTGAGTACATGAATGTTTGTTGCTTTTTTTTTTTCTTCATCTGGTCTGTCAGTCTGTAGCTACATGAAATGTCTTAGGCAGGTATAAGTTAAAGAAGAGTACATTTCTACATGTGAGAGGTAGGAAAGCTGGTAATGTGCTTAAATTTGCAGTCATGAGAATGAAATACTTCTGTGCCAAAGACGGAACTGAAAAAAAGGAATATTTTTCCCATAAAATGAAAATCACTTGCAGAGGGATGGATTTGACTGTCCCAGAAAGAAACTTCCAACTTCTTTTTGGCTTGATCATTCTGTTAACAAGGGAATCTAAAGAATGAGACTTTTTGCCAGGAAAGTGATGAATATTGATGATTTTCAGATTTTGCAAGAACTGAAAGGAATTTGACACTGACCTAAAGCTGAGTCACTTGTGTAACTAATGCTTCTTAATGACTTCAGTCAATGTGTCCTTACTTCTGTGATCATGCTTTCTGCTGCCTTGCTTGGTCTCAGCTCTGGTATTATTTTCCCATTTTTGCCTTACAGTACACTACATGAAAATAAGTCCTTAAGCAAACATGATGTAAATTATGAGAATTTCTCAATAGTGATTTCCTGGAAGCTGTGTCCTGTTTGAGGAGTGGTTTTTAGGCTTGTGGTTTCCTTTCTCATAGCTAGTCTGTGTTTATTATGATGTCAGTGTAACTTATGCTGTGTATTTTTCAGGCAGAAGCTTTTACCTGTTCTTTCTGGTGTATCAGATGCTTGGTAGAATAAGCCATAAATGTGTCTGAGCCAAGTAGTACAATTTCACGAATTGAAAGCCTTGTGCAAAAACAGTCGGCCTCTGCAGCCCATGTACTGCGGAGCTCTGAGGAATGGGAGCAAGGAGTGGTGGGGGTGACACTCTGGTGATGTGATCTCATAGCCTGGTCCCCCCAGTGCAAGGTGGGACCAGCCATAGCTGCTGCAGCAGCCTCTGTGCCAGGCAGTCCTTCCAAGTCCTGCACCTACATGATACACAGAAAGGCTTTTCTGACTGTGGGTTGTTCTGGGACCCTACCAGCTACAGACAAGCAACCTGTCAGTGAACTGGTCAGGTTTAATTAATTATTAGTTTGAATAATACAGAAAAAGAACTGGTTTGGATTTTCCATTGTCACTGTCAGAACAGAAATAGCACTTCATCTTTTTTCAGCTTCAGTTTAACTTCACATCCAGAAAGAAATCAAGATCTTGCCCTGTCAAATGCACTGGAGTCAAGCAGATTATCTTTAAAGACAGGTCCACGAGTGTGCCAACACAAGTACTTGCCATGTTTCATTTCAAGACATTGTTTTCTGGCTTTGCACACAGAGTCATATTTCTAAGAATAAAAGTAAAGGAAAAATGCTGGAGTTGCAGTATGCTCTGCTGAGGGACCAGTTGTACCTTTTTAGTCTGGTTTCCAGTGCAGCTGTAAGTTAGATGAAACAGCAAATCCCAATAAACTGTTAAAAGGTCTAAGGGGTCAGGTGTGGTTTTGGGGGGTGGTTTCTTTTTAACCTTACATTACAATTAAAGGAAAATCTATCCTATTAGTTATCCCACAGGTGTTAAGGTATTAAATAACTTGTATTGGCTGCATAAATTATATTGAGGTTTAAGATAACAGCAATATGGAAAAAAAATAGAGACGCTTAAGGTTTGGATGCTTGGAGAAAACTCTTCCTCCTTTGTGAGGAATTATTACTCTGCACTTCAGGGAAAAGCCAATGTTTACACTGCAAAATTAAACACATTTACATTGTCCCAGTGCCATAGAAATACTATAACAATTACCTACTTAAATGCTCAGAAACATTCAGTTTGTACTTCCTTACTGTTCTTGTGGTTTAAAATGTTAATTTCTTATCTGATGCTGTTTCTTTTAGAAGATGCTTGTATGATGAAATTTGCGATTCCATGCATAGCAGACTCTACTGTAACTATTTTGTAGATTGTACAGATGTTCATGAACCCCAGAACAGTATAGGATTTTTTGCCTTACTGGATGATATAGCTGAATGCACCTGCATGACCTTTAGAGAGGTATCATGTTTTACAACAGAATTAAAACATCTGGCAAGTATTCTATCTGCTGGTTATTACCATTGCCATTTCCTTCAAGACACCAATTTCCAATAACCTATCCTGCATTGTGGCTTTTCTTCAGAAGAGGAGAGAATCTACCCCAGGTAACTGTAATCACCCAGACCATTTTCATACTGTCTACAAGCCTGAGGGATGTTTTAGCATTCCAGCCTAGCCAGGAGCATACAAGATCCTAGACTTCATCAGCTTGAGGCTGTAGCTACATGAGAAATTTCAGTGTGAGGACATTTGGGAGCCCTGCAGTCAGAAAACTAGGAAGACAAACCTGTAGATAACAGGTTTATATTTGTTGTTTAGGTATCTCTTCTGGAAAATGCTTGCAGAGTTGCTCAGCTCAAATGAGATTGAAATGTGATGCAACCAGAGTACTGCATATCACTGTATGCCTCAGCCTACAATTTATTTTAACTGCTAGGACCATTTTTCCCTGGTCTTCAATGTTTCCCTTCTTTTATGTTCTATCCTTTTGCATTCTGTATATCAAAGGTAGCTGTTGCTACCCTTTTGCCTGAGGAATGCTGGCAGTCTTACCTCTGAGCTCTTCCACCTAAATTCTTAATCAAAGAGTCTGCAGTGTGAGAACAAACGTACTGCTTCTGCANGCATGTTTTGTAAGTGTTTTATATCAGGAAAAACTGAAATTTGCTTTGACTTTTTAAGCATATAATTCCTGCATAAATTACTTATTAAGTTAAATTATTAATTACAGCTGGAGCTTTATATAAAACGAAGGAGTTGCAGAGAGTAAGACACAATAATACCTTGAAAGCAGT
>VZTR01012315.1:2178-34011 GCA_013400775.1 Chaetops frenatus | reverse complement strand
GGCGGTGCTGAGCTCCCCCGCTCTCTGCTGTCGCCGCAGGGTCGGCGCTGTGCCGGTGACGCTCGGGGCCGCGCTGCTCACGGCCGCGCTGCTGCTCTTCCCCCGGGAGGGCGAGAGCCCGGCCCCGGCCGGCGCTGAGGAGGTGAGCCCGGGCGTGAGGGGCCGGGCGGTGCCGGGGGCGGTGGGGCGGTGCCCCGGCTGTGCCCCGCGGCCCCGGGGATGGGCCCCGGAGACCGATGCCCTGAAGCCCCGGGCGTGGGCCTTTACCTTGGGAATGGCCCCAGGTGGGTCTTTGACCCAGGGACGGGCCCCAGCGGCCATCCTGAAGCGCTGGCCATGGTTCTTTGCCCCGGGGATGGGCCGCAAGCACACCCTGAGGCCCCAGGAACGGGCTTTCAGCTCAGGAGTAGCCCCGGCAGCATCCCCGATGCCCAGGGTGTTGCCCCGTGCTGCCTTTTTGGTCTCCTGCGGCTCCTTCCCCGGCAGTCTCCCGCTGGCACCGGCTGTGTCGCTTGTGGAGCCGGTAACTATTAATTTTTCTTACTAAATTGCTGATTTACATGCTGTTCCATCTGGCCCGTGGGGTTTGGCTCCCCTCCTCCCATCCCCAGGGGCTCTCTGCAGGGATTGCACTCCTGCTTTGGTCCCTCCCTGCTCCCTCTCTGCCATTCCCTTTCCTTAGAGTCTTCCAATGCTGCAGCGTTTCCCTTCTCCCCCAGCTCTGTTTTCTGATTAAAGCCCGATAACAGCTCTTTAGCTCTCTTGTAGGTTATTGCTGTGCTCGAGCATGAAGCCACCTGCGTTGTCAGGCACAGGGATCTCCCCCAGTTTTTGGATCAGGCTGTCTGAGCTGCCACTTTGAGCTCTCCCAGAGCTCTTTGGGCTTTGAATACACAGAGTTTTGTGGCCTTTCAGGTGCCGTTTCCTCTGTTCTATTATTAATGCATGTTAATTGTTCCTCTTCTGGTTCTTGTTCTGTGTAAATCCCTACTAAAGGATACTTGTAACGTTCTTTTCTTCTCTCTGTGTCACATCTGACCTGCTCATGTGAAGGTTAGGAGTGAGATGAAGGGCAGCCCAGTGCCAGTTTGTTGCCTGGGAGGCAAATGGAATTGGAAAGCTTATTTTTTTTACGGATCTTCAATTGGACTGGACCTGCCCTGCCTATCAATAATACATGACCTGGGCCTTCTGCACCAAAACTCTGCTAATTGGCTAATTAAAAAGTGAAACGTGCAGAAGGAGCCGGCACTTGGCTCACCAGAGACTCTCTGCAGCAGCACCAGGGCTGAGCTAATGCAATGGATAAAGCTGAGCTGGGGCTGAGCAGAGCTCTGGGGGGTCTGGGGAGCAGAGAGATTTCGTAAACAGCCTCCTCGCCCTGGGCTTCTCTTTGTGTCTTTCCTAGCTACCATAGGGGTTTTTTTGTTGTTGGGTTTTTTTTTTTCCTTTTCTCACTATCTCCTTTCTGAAAGGGAATCAGGGCTGGAGGTTTGTGAGTGGGGAGAACTTCTTCGGGGCTTGACTCGTGTCTCTTCCCTGTGCTCAGTACTGTACTGCTCCACATTAACATTCCCAGCAGCTTTTTTGCAGGAATCCTTTTTCTCATTTGTCACACACTGTGCATCCCACAGAGAGTGCCCATGTCAGGGATGAAAAGCAAGGAGAGAAATCTGGGGGAGCCCCAGAGGTTCTGTTTTCCAGGACATGGCATGTTCCCTCCAGGCTCCTGGAGCAGACTGGGGCTGTGACGTGCTGGGATCTTTGTGTTTCTCTTCCTTGCAGATTGTGGACACCTTCCTCATTGGCCGCTTCATCCTCCTGGCTGTGATGAGCCTGGTCTTCCTTGGGTGCCTGTTCCTATTCCTGATTTACTACCTCATGGAGCCTGTGTATGCCAAGCCACTCCACAGCACCTAGAGACAGCAGTCTCTGCAAACAGGAAATCCTGATTTCATGGGAATAAACCAGAAAGAGAGACCAGGAGACTGTTCTGGAGGTGACCATGATGCTTTTTCTGAGCTCAGAAAGAGCCAGCAAAGCAAGTTAAGTCTTTGCTTCATCTTAAAAAGCAAAGTTTGGTCTGAGCACGAGCCCTTCCTCCCCAGGGTGTTGAAACCTCTGCACCTGCAAAGGTGTATGAACCTCTGAATCCTGCTCTCATTTACAGGAGAGCTGAGATCCAGGCATTTGGTGCTGCTCCTGATGCAGTGCATTGAACTGAACCAAAATGGTTTGTTATTGTTATCCACAAGAAATGATTTGTTACTGCTCCTTTTTCACTGTGGTTTAATAAAACTCTTTGAGAAATCCCTGACTCAGGTTTTATTTATTCTACAGGGATGACACATTTGACCACACTGTGGTGACAGTGCCCAGGAGAACTGCCTTTTTCTGGGGCAGATGTGGGGACTTGAGGAAAAAAAAACAGTTTGTGGCTGTGGATTGTTTGGGCTGGTCCCTTGGACTGGAAATCAGGGGCTTTAGACTGGGGAGTGAATAACATGCAAAACGATGCCAGAACAGCAAATGGAAAGCTTCCCTCCCCAGGAGTGAGGGAAAAGCTGTCTCACCTCCCTGTGCTGAGCAGTCCTGCCAGCCATGGAAAAGCCCCTTGCTGATACCTGAGTGTTCCCTGCCTGTGAAGGGCCCCGAGGTGTCACCCTGGGTGCCACAAAGGGCTCACAGCTGCTGCTTCCCTAAAACTCCAAACCAGTGCTCAATTCTAGCACAGATCCTGCTGAAGCTGCTGTCAACTCCCAATACCTTCCCTGTCCATCTTTTCCCCTCTTTGGGGGAGAAAACACTCTCCATGTGTTGCAAGAGCAGCAGTGGGATTGAATCCCGTTTTTGTCCCTATTTTTGGGGGGAAGCCAGGGGAACAGTCCCACTGAAGCAGAGCCAAGCTGCCAGCCTGTGCTGGGGTGAGCCTGTGTGCAGCAGTGGCACGGGCTGCCTGCACAGCCATTGCTGCTCTGTGCCCTCAGTGGCAGCAGTTTGTTTTCTTGCATGAAATCTCAAAAGGCTTTTAAATTGCAGGAGAAAAGCATTTTGATGGCCTGGAGCATCCTGTGACTGTTTTGTAGCAGAGGAGAAGCCTTTACCCTCCCTGCTGCACTGGGGAGAGGTTCCCACAGGTGCCCAGGTCAGTGGGTGAGGAGGGTTCTGTTATGGCTCATGTTCTCCAGCCCCACACGGATGGAGCTGCTCAGCCTTCCACGGCTGAGCAGGCAGTGAGGATTGCAGTGAGGTCAGAGCCAGCAAGACAGCCCTGAGCAGTGGTCAGGGACAAGACAGCCAAAACCTTCAGGACAGGAACTCAGATTTTTAGTTTTTTTCCCATTTTAGAGGGGGGCGGGGTTTTAAATTATTTTTCATTTTGAACAGAAGACATTAAAGAACCGACTAGGCTTTTTCCAGCCCTGTCCTGACAGCTGTCAGTCACCACACAGGGCTTTCAGGACATGAAAGATTGATAAAGCAGAGCCAGTGGGCGTGGAGGTGATGCTTCCCCAGCAGAAAATGCCCCGGCACCCCAGACCACTGACTCAGTCAGCTAAAAACTGTTAAGTACAGTCCCAAAAAAAGCAGAGAGGAGGCATCTCAGCTTTTCAAAGTGCAGCCACGCTCAATCCCTTCCTGTCCCCATGCCTGTGTCCAAGGGAGCCAAAGGAGCGTGTTGAGGAAATGCTGAGCATTTATGCAACACAAGCGCGTTGGGGTCTCTTGGTGATTTCCATGGTATGCCTGGAACAAAATTCATATTTAATTCATCATCCTAATAACATTTATGAACACAGGGTTTGTCTGGCAGCTCCAGCTCTGTGCCTGCTGTGTTGTTATCCCCGTGTCTGTGGGATGGTTTGGGGAGCCTCAGTGAGGCCACGGTGGTGTTTCACCAGGGCTTCAGTCCTACAAATAGGAGGGAAACCACAGCAAAAGCAGCTGGGGCACTGAAAACCCAACCCTAAAAGCAGAAATGTGAAACTTCTTCCCATTTTGCACTGTAATGAAACCCAAAGAAGACTTTTTCTGTCCCCTTAAACTGTTTGTGACTAAAATGAGTCGAAAGGCTGATAGTGCAGGGGTTCTTTTGGGGAGAGCAGAAAGCCATGCTGCAAGAGAGACACAGTAGGGTCTCTTAACACAGTTCCTGCTCAAGGAGGCCATTTCAGCATTCTCCCAAAAATCCCATTAACTGGGGAAAGAGCATCATGTTCTCTCACCCCCACCGAGACATTTTGAGCTTCATCCTCATCCTTTGCAACCCTTGGCAGTGGGGAACAACCAGCTGGATGAACTCAACCCAGGCTCTCTGTGTATTTATTTATTCTGGGGAGTTCTGCTCCTCCCTGCACAGGGGCTTTCCAAACAGTTCCTGTTTATTTTTTGGAAAAGGAAAGACCACGTCAAGGACTTGGTATGAGCCAGAGCTTCTTCCCAACCAACCCCAAACAGCGATTTTTTTGCTTCCATCCCCATCCTAAAGCTCCAGCTGCTGGAGGATAACCTCTTGCTATCATATCTGCCTCCATCTAGCAGCCTGATCCTTTAATTTTGGAATTAACGTGCCACAGGAGGGCAGGTTTGTCTTTAAGCCCAACCTCTCAGTTGCTGGTGAGTGTTTTGCATCCTCAGAGGATGTTACAGCCAAGGAGCCCTGCTCCAGCCCAAACTGATCCAGCCTTCCTCTTGCAGGATGAGAGGACCAGATCTGCCTCTCCCGAGGTGCAAGCCCCATGCAGGCAGAAAATCAGGCTGAACTTCAGCACAAGAAAGCTGTTGTGCTAAAAGATCCCATGTGTGCCAGGATGAAGGCAGACTGGCTGCTTTCGGGTCAGGGGGAAAAACAGCCCCTTTTTCCCCCCAAATTCTCTGCCTGGCTTGTTAAGAACTGAGCAGGGATGCTCCTGCACCAGGATGGCCGTGCCCAGGTAGTGCCAGGCTCAGCAGCCTGAGGGCAGCTGCTCCCTCCTGCCTGGGGCCAGGCAGGGAGCAGTGCCAAAGCTGAGATGGAAGGAGCATGAGTGTCTGCAGGGGAAACTCCTCTCCTTGATTTAAGGTCCTTGAATGACGGCAATTCCTCATGTCTCACGCTGCTCTCTGCTGGCACTTAATTACCCTCACTGGAAAAACTGCCCTCAGATTTCCACCTTGACTTTGCTGACTTCAGCTTCCCTGCTGTTGGATCCTGATTTGCCTTTGGCTGCTAATTAAAAAGCCCTTCAGCCTTTGCCAGCTGCTCCTTGCATAGGTAATTACAGACCGTGCCCCAGCCACCTCTTCCCCTTCCCAGCAGAGCAGCAGCATTCCTCCAAAATCTGTGCAGCCTCTTCCCAGTCCCGGTGAATGCATGGCTGTGGTGGGGTCACCTAGAGAAAAACCCCAAAGCTGCATTTAGCATAGCTAAAGAGTCCCTTTCAGGTGGGATTTGTCCCATCACAGGACAGAGGTGTCCATGCTCTCAGGGCTCGCAGTGCTGGAGGGGCTCGTGGCAGAGGAAAAGTGGCAGCCCCTTATCCAGCAGAGGAGGAACAAGGCAAGTTGTCTTCCAGAATCCTCCCAGAGGAGCTTGGCTCCATTTAAACAGTGTTTTTGGCTAAGGCAAACCCAGGGGATCCCCTCTCTGCCTTCCTGCTCACCCTTCAATTCCAAATCTGTGAGATCTGGAGTTTTCTTTGGCATTTGGCTCTTTTTATTTCAAGTTTAAAACTGCCACGGGCTGTGTGCCCTTTCTCCTTACTCCTGACAGCGGAGCCAAGGCTGTTCAGACTTTCCAAACATAAGTGGGACACGGCCCAGGCCTAAATTTGTCCTGGAAAAATTGTAAGCAGCTGAAAGAACAAGCAGGAGGGGGGAAAGAAAGAAAAAAAAAAAAAAAAAAAAAGGAAGAAAGGGGGGAAAAAACTCCTAACCAACTTGCTGTTGCAATAAGCCCCCATGTGTGCCAGGATTTACAGGATTTTTTTGCTTGAAATTATATTTTGAGGCCCCCCTCTCCACAAGAGAATGGTCATTGTGCAATGTGAAAGCTCCACCACTCGTGCCCTGACAGAGCCGTTCTCAGCCCAGCACACGGATGGATCTGCTGGCAGCGAGGTCCTTGTGCCCTCAGAGGCCACATGTGCCACAAGGCAGTGGCCTGGGGACACTGCAGGGCCAGCCCTTGGGCTCTGCTGAGGACAGACCCTGTTGTGATACCTCTCCCTGTGGCTCCACCAGGGTTTAGCCCAGCAGAATTGATGTTTTCCTGGGAAAAAGGGCAATTGGGAATTGTGTTTTTCTCTGCCTGCTCCATCATTTTTCCTGCTTTTTCTCTCAGACAACCTGCAAGTATGCAAGGCCCGTTGAGCATCACTGGTCAGAGTGGAGGGGATTGAAGGCTATCACTGTTTGGCCACCTCAAACCTGCAGCTGCCTCTCTCCAAGCTGCCCGTTCCCCTGTGCCACCCCATCACCTCCAGAGCTTTACAGGGATCTGGTCCAGCTGGTTAGCAAGCTTCCTCCTCTCCCCTCACCTCCCCTTATTCCCTTTTGCTGATGAAATCAGCACTTAATAAAAGCACATCAGGCCCAGATGTTTTCTCCTCGTGTCAAGATCCAAGGAGGTGAAGTCAATTAGAGATCCAATTTATCCCAGGCATAGAGCCCCCAATACCAGGCATTGCTCTGCCCTGGGCAGAGAGCCAGAGCCTGCCCAGGTGCAGTCCCCAATCTCTGGATGGTGAGGGGGCTGCAAACACATCCTGGGGACTGCAGACATCCTGAGGACTGCAAACACATCCCGTGGCTTCCAAGCACCCCACGCACCCCAGCTCTGCAGACATCAAAGTCAGGCTCCCCCCCGGAGTACACAGCTGGCTGCACAGCTGGCCCTGCCTTCGGTCAAGTGACACTGTGGGGACCTCTGAACCCCATCCCTGCCCGGGAGCCCGCAGGGGCTGGCAGCCAGCGGCACCGCCTCAACCTCCTGGGGCCCCTCCTAATTAGGAAGTGTCTAATGAAGTTCATCAGCTGCCCGCACTGGACTGAGAGCAGCTGCAGTGTGAGAACAGCTCACCGTGGTGTGGGGGCCGATGCATGTTCTTCTTTTGGAGCTAAATGGTAGCGTTTTTGGGAGATTAATAATCAGGAAAAAACAGTGGGTTTGGTCTTTTTTTGCAGTGGGATGAGTCAAGGAGTAAACCCAGCTTAATGTGGGCTCAGCCCAGGGATGTTCTCTGTGTAGAATAAGCAGTGCTTTGTTGGTGACACAGTGCCTCAAGTGATTTGGCACCATCCTCCTGATCCAGACCCTGGAATACCAAGCGCCTGGGTGGGGCAGGACCACAAACAAGAGACTGCACGTGGAGAAAAGCAAGAAGAGGGGTGCATCCCCAAGCATACACAGACTTGACCGAGCCCCTTCACGACATGGCATGGAGTGGCCACATGGGTTTTGCACGTTTTTATTCATAAAACGGCCGATGGTGAAGAATTGACCCAGAAAACCGTTTGGCCAGGGCCCTTTCACTGCTCCTCGCCCCTGCCTCCGCTGGAAGCAAACCTGTGGGGGCAGTGAGCCCGCGGGGCCGTGCCCGAGGCCGGGCTGCAGCTTTGCCAGACGCCCGGGCTCCCGGTGTGCCCCAGCCTCTCTCCTCCCTCTGCGCTTGGGGCGGCTCGCAGGGGGCGCGTCAAAACTCCTTAAACCTGCGGGGAGAGAAGGCAGCGGCTGAGCGCGGAGGGGGCCGCGGCCCGCAGCTCCTGGGATCGATGGTGGGCACTGCGATGCTGCCACAGACGGAAAGGGAAACGGCCCTGCCGGGAAAGCGCAGCCCCATCTGCACCACGAGGAGGAGAAGCAGGCGCAAGGGGGAGATCCAGCCGCTGCTCTGTCCCTGGCCAAAGCTGAAACATCCCCAGAAATCCTACAGCGTTCGTGCCTCTTCTCTGCAAGCTGCTCCAGAGACACTCCCCAAAGCCCTGCAGTATTGCCACAAACGGAGCCGGCTGCTTCCCCCAGCAGAAACCAGCTGGAATTTGGTGCAGACTCAGATGCTGTCAACTCCTGCAGGCCTGTCCTCACCCTAACCAGCCCCGGCACAAGAGAGCAGAGCCTGACAGCCCTCCACCGGCAGCTGGAGAAGGAGATTTGGGCCGCACTTACCGCAGCACGAGGCCCAGACTATTGGTCTTTCACCTGCAAACACAAGACATAAGGGACGAAATGTTTGCAGCGGGTCGGGGTCTGGCAGCCCCACTGCCAGGACCGGCTGTGGCCCCTTCCTTTAGGTGTCACATGGGGATGTTGGTGGCAATCGGAGCCAGGCTGGTGCTGATTTGGAGATTATTTATACACTCGCTGCCGTGATTCGGCTACAGATCTGATTAGTGAGCCCTGGCTGTGAGTAATCAAGCTCAGTAGCACAGGTGGGCAAAGCCTATAAATTCAGTTGTTCCAAGTGCATTAATCAATCCAAATCGATTTGGCATCCTGGGCCAAGAGTCAAGGATGCACTGCCCAGCCACATCCTCCTCTCCCCTCTTCTTCCCACCCCCCTACCCTCCCCACACTCCTCCCTGGCCATTGCAATTTGATCCTTTGATTCCCAAAGCTTGATCTAGGCCCTAAATAACTGGGGGAGTGGCTACTTCTAGGCTGAGCCTGCAAAGTGAAAGTAGGAATCAGGACGAATCAGGCTTTGTGTTTGCGTTTAATCCTCAGGGCTCAAGTGAAGATACTTACACCGAGCTACTTCCCATCCATCACTGACTCTGTTAGCTGCACACTAGAGCTACAAAGACACAAGGACGCTGTGTTTAGCATCCCAAGGGTTTTTTGAGGTGCAGATGGCTAAAACCCCCCAGGTGCTGCCTTGGCTCGAGGTGGAAATGTCTCTGTGGCCACAGGAGCGAGACATCAGGCAGACGGCCTGGCGATGCCCACACGAAGATGCAGCAGTGACAGCAAGGGATAACAAACATCTTTCTGGAGCAGCACCCTGTTTTGGCATGGCGGGGCCGGGGGCTGCCCCGGGGTGGTCACTACATACCCTCTCTGCCTCGCCATGTAGCCACACCAGCCACGAGCCTCTTTGACCACCACACGAGCAAGGAGCTGCAAGAGGAAGGGTGGAGAATCAGTGCCAGGCCGGTGGCACCGCTGCCTCCAGCCGTGGCATTAGGGTTTCCATCACCAGATCAATTCTACAGCTCATCCTAGCCAAGATCACATTAACTAAACCTGTGTGAGGAGGCGGTTGTTGGGAAAAGCCAAGTGAAAGCAGAGGTTTGGAGTCGATACAGGCCTTTGCAGTTTGCCCTGTGCCTGGATGTCTTCTGAGAACCATCTGTGCCCCCCACCGGTGAGCGGGCAGCTAAAAGGGAGTCTGTGAAACCCAGAGTAGAGAAAGGAGTCCAACCAAGGAGAGACCTACCAGACAAGCCAGGACGTCGGCTGCTATCAACATGTAAAAGACGTTATTCCAGCCCGTGGGAGAGATCAGCCCCGCCAGCAGCGGCCCCAGCGCAGCACCTGCGAGGGCACAGGAGCCACATTAGCTCCTGGTCAGGCACGACAGGGGACCAGGACACCCAGCATCCCCTGGCCATACACACCAACGGATCCCGTGCCGTCGATGATGGCCGTGACAGTGGAAAGGGCTTTGGCATTTCCTTTGAGAGATTCATGGGTTCCCTGTAAGGATGGAGGAATAAAACATAAAGAGCAAAAGCAGCTTTGGGGTGCAGAGCTGGCGAATCCCAGAGTGAGGCCGATGTCCCAGGCAGCAATTTCCATGTCTGAGACCCAGCCACGGATGGGAAGACCAAACTCAAATGCTGCCCGCAGCTAAACCATGGCAAAACCTGGATCACCAACAGTGGGCAGAAATTCCCAAGTGATTTGCCACAAAATATTTCCACTCTGCTTGTGCTCAGAGGAGGATGCAGCAAAGTTGAAACACAGTCATGTGGCTAAGGTGAAATAGCAACAGGAAAAACCCCTGCATTTAAGGGAGGGTGTGGAGTGCAGCACCAGGTGTGACAGCCCTATCCTTCCCCACTGGGCTTTAGAGGCATTGAAAAACAAAGGTAAATTGCAAAAATCCCAGCAAAACATCCCTCTGGGGAAGAGGGAACAGCCTCTGGGTGTGCAAGGGCAGCATGGTGGGGTCTGAGGTGCTCCTCTTACCAGATCTGCCGACACCGCTGTTGTGATGAGCGCGTAGGGCCCATTAACCAGAGCACCACAGATGATCAGCATCGCTGCAGAGGTACCCGGGAAGAGATGAAATCTTTAGGTGCAGGGAGCAGCAGGACACTGCATCCATCATCCCCAGCCCGTGTGTGGACATTGCTATCCCACACATCCATCTCTTGTGCATCTCCATTTTCCCATGGAGATCCCAGCCAGCAGGCACTGAACACTCATCCAACCCCACCCTCCCCCAAATCCAAAGACTGGGAGCCTGGCTCAAGAGGAGGAGTAAAGGCAGGTGAATACACAGGGTCTTCCATCGCCACTTCAGTGATGGGAGCTGGCTGCACCGTGTAGCTCCTTACCTATTGATGTGCCAATGCCATTCTGACCCACATGGTTATACAGGAACAGCTGGAAAAGAGACACAAGGTGAATCAGTTATGGCTATTCCAGCTGTTTTACCAAGTGTTTTGCTTGCAGCAGAACACTGGGGATGGGGTAGAGAATGGGGGACCTGAATTACTGCTCAAGCCAAGAACCAGCTGGGATGGGGGGCTGAGTGCATCTCTGACCTCTGTATCCCCCCAGCTGCCTGCCAGATGAAATACCTGGCAGCTGGCAGACAGAGGTGCTGCCACAATTTATGGCCAGTGAGGTTCCTCCACCTCCCACAGCTGCAGCCAGACGTTCATTTGCCCCAGTGGTGCTCTCAGGCCCATGGATGTGATGTGGCCCCTCTGCTTCCCAGTGTGTGCCAGCTCCTTCAGCAGGAGAGGCTCCCATCCTGCAGCCAGCCAGGACTGGATTACAGCTAATTAGCCATGTAGTGGAAGCAAAGCCAAATGAGCTCCGTGCAGGTGCTTGGGAAGGATGTCCAGGCCAAGCTCCAGCAGAGCATGAGGCCAATGGCATGGGGGCTTTTGGGATGAAAATCAAAGAGACAAAAGCTGGACCAGCTCAGTGGGACTCCCAAGGCTTGGGGCAGAGTTATGGCAGAATGGAAAAAAAAACAACCTACAGGGTTTTTTAGTTGTCAAGGTCTCTGCAATCCCCTCCCAGCCCCTAGAGCTGGACATCCTTCCCAAGAACATCTGGGCATGTGAATCAATCCCAGCCAAGCACATGACCTGCTTATCCTGGGCCCTTGGGAAGAGGAAGGCAGCTGTGACTCAAAGGAGCCGGAGGAGAGGAAAGCCTCGTGACAGGGCTTCGAGCCCGCGTGACAGCTCACCATAGGAGCAGCAACGACCAGCATCACGCAGCACATGCTGGCTCTGCCACCAGTGTAGTCAGAGATGAGCCCAGCGAAGATCCCCCCTACAAGAAAGAGTCGCAGGTGTCCCTCACACCACCCCAAAGGCAGAGCTTTGCCCTGGCTTAGCTCAAAATCCAATGTGATGTTCTTTCATCGCCCATCTTCTGACCAGTATGCCCTCAAGGTTAAGCATATCTGATATTAATAATATCAGAGTGAAGAGCTTTGATTTATCCCTTTCAACTTCCTCCCTGCAGATGGTTTCTCAGTGCTTCCATGCAGCTCTGGTCTCTTCCATGCTTGCAAAGTGTAGGAAAAGGAGTGCCTGAGCAAGGGAGACCTGAGGAAAGAGGCTGTGATGGCCATCAAAATAAACGGGTCCCAAAGTAAAACTGAGGGGTGTTTGCTGCCTGCTGAGTGCTGTGAACACTGAATAAACCTCTCTGGGGAAAGAGATGGTGTTGCCTGTGGAGGGGGACCAGCCAAGGCTGGTCAAGGCCAGGATTGTCCCTAAATCATCCCAGATCCACCCCCCCCCACCCTGGTATGTTGACGAACCTAAAATACCCCCGACATCAAAGAGGGTTGACAGGTCCCCGGCTTCCTTGGCACCGAAATGAGCTGTGGGGGAGAGGAGAAGGGTGAGAAGATGCTTCCCTCACAAGGCTCGCTCCCGCCTCACTGTCCCCAAAACTCACCAACGTTGACAATGTAGAGGGGCAGCCAGTACAGGAAGGTGTAGCTCACCAGCTTGGCAAAGAGCAGGCACAGGGAGAACTCCACCACGCCCTGGCAGAGGAGGAGGGGACATCAGAGGAGCCTCCTTCTCCCAACCTCCTCCAGATGGTGGGTTTTTCCCATTTTCTGCCCTGGGGATGGTCTGAGCCGCTCTGGCTTTGCTCTTTCCTCCATCCCAACACTCACAGGTATCCGAAGTGCCCCAAGGAAGCTGATGGCTTCGGGCTCCTCAGCTGGCTCCTTGGGGCTGTTGGAGTGATCCACACTGCTCTGCCCTGAGAGGCTGAGGGGGCCCTCATTGGAGGTGACTGCTTCAGGATCCTTCTCACTGATGGTCACTCCTCCAGGATCCTCGTCAGAGGACATCTAAAAGCAAGCCAAAAGCTGGAGATGTGGCTGTCATGGCTGGGGGAGGCTGAAGCATTGGCTCTGCTGCCGGGGCATGACCCAGAGGATGCTCACAGTGGAAGAGCAACAACCATCCCCTGTGACAGCTGAACATTGCTCTAATTCCTGCTGTTACAACCTGATGACCCAGTTTGTTTCACTGTGCCCTGAGCAACACCCAGCCCAGGACAAGCCTGTTGGGAATTGGTGTGACTCACGTGATGCAGAGGTGGACTGCAGTCAACATCCTCAGGATCTGCAGGGAGAGAGAATACCCTGTGAGAACCTGGATAAACCCCACTCCACCTGCTCTCCCTCCAGCATCTCACAGGGGCTGGGAACCCCCAGGTCTAGGCTGTATCTCTGGGTACCCTCTTCCCAAAAACCCCAAAGGATTTCCCTGATATTCCCTAGAAAGGCATGCTCAGAGGAGTGGAGTGACTGGTATGGGGGATGAGCCTGCCTGGATGACTCCAAAGGATGCTGAACATCCCTGTGGTGGTCAGATCCACATCCCTGCTAGCCACAGGTTGAAAATAAGTATTTGGGATTGCCAAAAATGATTAGAGATGGGCAAGGTGGAAAACTGCATATATTACACTGTTTGTCTGCTGTGGCCCAGATCACAACACTCACACTCCACAAGGAAGAAAAAGCAGATGATGCCCACAGTGGTGATGATGATGCCAGGCACAACAAAGGACAGGCCCCAGGCAGAGGAAACCCAGGCACCGGCGATGAGTGACCCTAAGATGTTGCCAACGGAGGTGTGCGAGTTCCAGATGCCCATGATCAAACCCCTCCTGGTGGGGATGCAGCCGGGTCAGTGGCCCTGGGTCAACAGGGACCAGGACTGGCATGGGACATGTAGGAGGAAAACTCACTTTCCCTTCCCAAACCAGTTTCCAACGCATGCCACGACAGCAGGCCAGCCAGTCGTCTGCACCAGCCCATTGCACACCTGGCAAGAGATGGGGAGCATCACTCAGCAAGCACCTGCACTGTTTTGGGCAACTGGGCTCAAAAATAGCCACCCCTATTCCAAAGCTGTTAAGAAAACATTTGGTTTGTTTGGGTTTTCCCTTGCTGGGGCAATCCTGGAGCCGCTTGCATCGCCCCCATGGCTAAACTGGGAGTGGCTGGTGTTGCCAAACCAGCTGCCTGCACTGGCCAGAGACGGAAACACCCGGTGGTTTCGACGCCCACGCCACGCACAACCAGGTTTTGCGTGGAGTGGAAATGCTCAGTGCTCCCCTGCTTAGAAACTGGGCCACCCCAGTCCCTGAAGGCCACTGGAAAACTGGGATGAGGCCACGGTGATAAAGCCTGGGCATCCTCCAGCACAACACACCTGCACAACAATGAAGTACCAGAGAACGTGGATGTCCCAGAAGTAGCCGAGGCCAAAAAGCGCCGTGAAAAGCCCGCTCAGCACCATTCCCCCCGACAGGTAATAGCGCAGAGGGAGGCGCTCCCCAAAAATGCCACTGCAGAGAGAGGGAAGAGCACAACAGAAGATGTCACAGGTGATGCCACTGGTGGCCGTTATCACACTGAGCCAGTACCCGAATCCTGAGTGGATCCCTGGCTGCTTTTCCGTTAGCATGACCCCATCCCAATGGAAACCAGTTTCTGACAGACTGGTGCAAACTGGGGAGCGGAGGGAAAGGCCCTGGGTACCTGATGAACATCCCGATGGCGTAGGCCACCAGGAAGGCATTATCCAGCGCCCCAAAAAGCTCCTTGTAGTTGTCCCCATCTGGAAAACAAATATTAGGGCCACCTCAGCCTGGCCCCCATCTTGTGTCCCCTCCCCATGGCTGCTGGCTCAGTCTTGTCCCCCATTCCCTGAAGTCTCATCTCCATGGGGGTTTCTGGGAGCATGGCCAGGTGCCATCAGCACTGGGACCTGGTCCTGTCCTGGATTTCACCCACTGCTGCCCTTCGGCCCAGGGGCATGGGACAGACGTTCACCACTTAATTACCTCTGGGTGCTAATGAGCAGCCAGCCGCCTGCCAAACCCCGACCACGACCTGATCTCAGGGAACAGGGGGTGCCCAGCTCAGCTGCCACGAGGGTGGGTTTTGGGGTGCCTGGGGGGGCTCAGCCTTACCAAAGGGGGCCCAGCTGCACCATGTGCTGCTGTTGGAGTCATTGTGGGGGTTCGGACCCAAGGCCGAGCAGTTGGGGTGCAGCTGGCTCTGCAGGGAGAGAGAGGGGGTGAAATCGAGGTGCTGTCAGCACCCCCCTCCCCACGTCCCCTCTCCAGGTTCCCTGTCCCCACAGTGGTGGTGAGGCTGGAGCTCACCTTGACGATGCTGATGGGCTTTCGGGAGAGGTGGTAGCTGGTGTAGGAGAGGAAGGTCAGTACCAGAGTCAGTCCTCGATAGCTGTGGGAGGAAGGAAGCAGAGAGGTCAGAGTTTGTGGGACAGGGATGTGGGCAGGGATGGTTGGGCTCAGCACCCAGTGGGACTCTTCTACTGGACTAGTGACCTGGACCAGCTCAGCTGAGCTGGTCAGGAAGTGAGCAGACCCCCTGAAAATGCCCAGGATGTGGCTTAAAAAGATCATCTGAGTTTTGTGGGGAGCATCAAGCAGTGTTTCCACCTCCTCAAGCAGTTACATCCCACTGAAACAGGGTGAGCAAGTGCCTTCCTGGTGTCACGAGTGGAAAATGTGCTGATTCATCATCACTCATCAAAGACAAGCTGGAAAAAAAAGCAGGATGCCCTAGGTACTACCAGCACCCCTTCCTCCACCAAACAGCCATTTCACCCTCTTCGCTTGGATTAAATGTAGGAAAATGGAGGAGCCTGGGTTCAGGAAATGGGGATGCTGGTCCCATCAAAGCTGAGAGATAAAGCCTGGAGAATCCCAAGTAGGATCTAGCACTCTCTGGAGCAAGATAAGCATCACTAAGGAAGCTATCCTGCCTTCAGGAAGGGTTTTATGGCAGCACAGAGGATGCAAGTGGTATGGGGCAGCTGCAGCACACAGGCATGTCACGGGGTTTCTCCAAGTTTAGAAAAAAAAAAAACAACAACCTTTTTTTTTTGATGGCTTTGGCTTATCCTGCTCCTCTTTGCAGTTTCACTTCTCCCTGGAGCTGCAGCAATGACGGGTGCCCTGCAAATCCAGGGCAACTCCCTGTGCTAGGGTGCTGGCTCCAAGGCTGCACTGTGGCTGAGAAACTGCTGCTTTGCACCCCAAAAATAAATAAACCACCCAAAATCACTGCTAGCGACTGCAGGGCTGATCCAGGAGGAGTAGAGAGGTCATGGTAAGGAAGGGAAGAAAAACTTCACATGCAGTGCCTGCCTGGGCCAGACACTTGGGTGTTGTTTCTTTTTACCCTACGTGTTCTGGCAGGGAAAATTCCAGCTGATGGAAAAGCAGGGGGAGTGTTTGGCAATGGACTTCCAAGAAATCCAAATATTAATTGAAATTAAATGGGCAGCAGGCCCATCACCTCATCAAAAGAGAAGGCAGCTGGTGAGGTCTCTGTGTTGGCCACATCCCACTGAATTTTGAGTGTGAGGGCCTGAGACATCTGGAGGCTGGTGGGTGCTGCTGCCCATCTCAGGGTCCCCCCTCCCCTAGGCTGAGTCCAAAGCCCTGGGCTGCAGTGTGGGCTGATCCCATCCCACAGTAGGTCCAGTGCCTGAGGGCAATGTTGGGCCCTGGGTGAGTGACCCCCAGTCCAGTGCTGGTCCCCACAGAAAGTGACCTGCCAATCCAAGCCTCATCCCTGTCTCAGTGTCAGTCCCCAGACAAGTCATCTCCAGTCTGGCTGGTCCCAGTGCTGGTCCCCATGCTGGTGTGGGTCCGTTGGTCCAGGGTCAGTCTCCATCCCAGTGCCAGTCCCTATGTTCAGGGCCAGTCTCTGTCCTGGTTCCAGTTCCAGTGGTTGCCAGTCCCCAGTGAAATGACACCCCCTCCTCGGTAACCCAGGGCTGATCCCTGTGCCGCTTCTGGCCCCTTCCTGCTGTCGGCTCCTATGTCCAGGGCCAGTCTCTATTCCAGGGCTGGTCCAGAGACTGTCCCTATCCCGGTGCCGATACCCTCCCTGCCCTAGGTCAGTCCCCATCCCAGTGCCAGTCTCGGTCCCGGTAACAGTCCCGAGACCCTGGCGCCGGTCCGAGCCAAACCCGATTCCGATGCCGGTCCCTACATCCAGGACCAGTCCCGATCCCGGTGCCGTCCCCCCCAGTCCCGCTCCCCGACCCCGCTCACCGGCTGTCCCGGGGGAGGGCACGGAGCAGGCGAACCCCGGGGGCGAGCGCTGCCCTCATGGCGGGCAGCGGCGGCGGCGGCACTCGGGCACCCCCCGGCTCCTTTTCACCGCCCCCGGGGCCGCCGCTCCCGCCCCGCCGGCCCCGGTCCCGCCCCGGCCCTGCCCGGGCACAGCCCCGGCTCCCCCGGCCGCGAGGGGTGAACCAGGCTGGCCTCGCTCCCTCTAAAACAAAAAATCCACTTCAAATCCGGCTGGAACGAGGGAATAGCCGCGCTGGGCAGTGGGAGGCGGCAGAGCCCCGAAGGGACCGACCAGCCCTTTTCATATAGCCCCGGGGCTGTGTAAGCTTCCCCAGATGCTGGTTTTTCCAGCAGAAAAAAAATGGATTTAACTTTTCCACTCCCATTCCCAGCATACCCGAACAGGCTTCACTGCCCTGATGTTGACTGAGCTACCCCAGACAGGGTTTGGGGTTATCGCCAGGGATCTGGGGAATCCTCCTCTCTCCCTTCCCTTCCCGCCCTTCAAAGTATCCCATTTATCCTGCTAAGGGCAGATCGAGGCTGAGGAGCAGCATCAGCTTTGTTCATTCCTTTAACTAAGCCTCAAATCAGTCCACAGCCCCTTCCAGGACTCCTCCAAAGAGGTAGGAACAGGGGTTCCCAGGGCCCGAGCAAGTTCCTTGGGGACTTGCCAAGGAACTGCTTGTCCTCAGCTGCCCGAGAGCTGAAATCAGTTACAAAAAACCCCTTTGCAGCTTTAGCCCTTTGCTTCCCTGCCCCCTCACAGGGCAGATCCTGCCCTTTCCAAACTCACTCCAGCACCCTGAATTACAGCTGCAGCACCTTCCCCTGACGCAAGCAGCTGTTAATAAACAGCATCAGCGACCATGGATCCCTCAGTGAATGATTCTCCAGGGGGAACCGAGGAGCAGTCCCCGGCCCCGTGCCTCTGTGCTACCTCTGGACCAGGGGTGGGTTTGCTTTGTGCCCAATGGGATGGGAACAGGGAAAAGAAATGATCCGGCACGCTCGGCCACCCATCCTTCCTGCCAGGGTTAATATTGGAGAGAGCGGCCAGCGAAGAGTAAATATTAATGACAGCGTGTGGAGTAACCTCTGCCCAGGACCACGTTAACCCAACACAGGCAGTTCTGGGAAAACCCATCTTGCTCCACTCACCCCTGCAAAGGGCTGCAGATTTTTTTATTAGAAAAATACTCCTCTCTGGAAGAGAGGTCCTCACATAGAAAAGAAGGAGGGAACAATAAATACCTGGTTCTGGAAGGTGAGCCAAGTGGCAGGGGCTGGCAGAAGCCCTAGGAAAAGGGAGAGAAGGGAGCAGGGAAAGGTTAGAAATCCACCCCTAAGAGATACTGACCCCTGGCACCTCATTTCTCCTCCTTTCACACTTCAAATGAGACAAACAATCCTTGAAAAATTTATTCCACAGTCAAATGCTGGAATGCAAGTGCCTGCCATAAACCAACCCCACAGAGCAATTGTCTTCTTCACCTCGACCATCGCCCCGGCCAGCTGCACACCTGGAACAGAGTGGGAGAGGCACAGCACAAACTGGAGCACACAAACCAGGAGAGCAAAGGTGACACCATCCTGGCAGCTGGCGTGGAGGGACAGGCAGGACACGGCACAGCCCTGCTCCCTGCTCCCATCAGTCGCTGGAACACGGAGCTGCCTCGGTCACAGACGCTTCCCTGAACGAGCACAGAGAGCAGCCAAGTCCTGAAGAGGTCGTGTGGCTGCATGGGCACAGGAGGAGATCACGGAGTGCAGCACCTGCCTGTAGGCTGAACAGGGACACAGAAACACTGTCAGGGCAGGAAAGTTGCACTTATGGCCCGAAACTGGGCTTGGCTCTAGCCTTTCACCAGAGCAGAGAGACAACGACTGGGGTTTAAGGTAAAATGACATGCCTGTAGTTTTCCACACACCTGTTTGCACACTCTGCATGCTCGCAAATATAAAGCAGTATACAATCCAAAGATTATTTTATGAACCCCAGTTTCTCTATTTTCCCTCTCAGATGACTCCCAGTTGCCCAGCCAGGAACTTTCTCAAGCTGTCCTCAAGGTCAGAGCACTCCATCACCTAAAGAAGGCCCTTTCCACACCTTTGTGCATCCTCCCAGCAGAAGATTCAGCATTTAAGGCAGAGGGTTCTGTACCCCTAATGAGATGCTCTGGAGCATTTTCTCATGGTTGTGTCCCTAGCCACCCGTGGTCTTGTCACAGATGTGTTATTTAACTCATTGTAGGGGCTGGTGCCTTCCTGAGGATGCCACTACACTCCCTATGGGACAGGGATTGGGTCAAGGAGCAAAGCCCTCTCCAGAGCATATTTGGAAGAGCATCTCTGCACAGCAGCCCAGGAGCATGGAAATACCTATCCTGGTTTGGTTTCTCCGTGTATAATCAGGCCCAGATGTCTCCCCTCTGGAAGCAGGAACTCCTACCTTTGTGGTTTTTGTAGAAGACACAGTTATTGGCACAGGTATCCGGGTGGGAATCCCAGAAATCAGACCCACAGGAACACAGTGGAGGTAAGTCAATGTTACAGAGTTTGATTTTCTCCCTCATCTGGGCTCTCAGAGCTTCAACATACCTGCAAGGGATCAAACATTCACCTCTGCCAGTGACACCTGGCTCTGCACGAGGAGCACAGGCCGGCTGTACCTTGTGTGCTCCTTATCCCGCTGCTGTCTGTCCCTCACTCTCCTCTCCTCCAGCTGGAGCTGGGCCAGGGCTTCCCAGGTTCCCTCTGCTAGGGAGGCTTCTCGCTGCTCAGCCACGTCTCGCATCCTCTGCTCCTCTGCCCGGCGCAGATTCTCCTTCTGCCTCTTAATCCTGCAGGAACACGCAAGCTTAGAGAAGGAGCTTCCCCATCCCAGCCTCCATTCCGGGCTGGTCCCCGGCTGTGAGGTCAGGGCACAGGAATCTGGGTGATACTGCTGCTTTCAAAGGCAAAAGTAGTTCTGCACTGATCACAGCATGAAATATAAATAAATAAATATAAACCAATATATTTGGCTTTAAACATAAAATGGTCAAAAAAGCTTCCCAAGCCTCCATTCTTTCCCCCCATATGGCAAGACCAGCCTGTGAATGCTCTCCTGCCCTCAAACCCTTCCTGACTGTCTGTTTTCTCACCATCATGGACATCCTCTTCCAGCTCCTTCCTGCATCACATCCACACGTGCTCCTGCCACCCACAGCTCCCCAAAGCTGCACTTCTGTCCTTAAACCAAGAGTGTAGGCTGGGCTCTTTAACACCCACCAGAAAGGGCCAACACCTTGGCTTCCCAGCTTCCCCACTTCCCACTGCTTCTGATTATGAGGCAGCTTGGATCTTTCCATACGCAGCTTCCAGGACAGGGAAACGTGACAGGGCTGCATACAGCAGAGACACTCCAAGGATCCCATCTTCCCTCCAAAACAGGCTTTAAGATGTACTTTTAACCACATTTTCCTCAATCTCCCTTGCACCTAACACAGCCCTCCAGCCCTTTAGTGGGAGCCGAGTTGTGTAATTCCCACCAAACACAACACACATTCCCCTGAATTCCCCTGACAACCAGCTATTCCAAAGCACAAAGACTTTACACCAAAGTATCTGATATTTTATTCTCAAATGCAACAATGTGTCCCAGGCCACTCCTTGTCAGGAGGCATTAAAACCAAAATCAAGGCTTGGAAGAAGCCAGGACAAGACATTTTGGAACTTACTTCACATAGGGGGTCAAATCTTTACACCCAGAAGGAAAGTGCTGAAGTTGAACTTTCCTGAGTTTATAACTCAATCAGAGATGCTTTTTAAATGAAATGTGGAACCTTAAGTACAGCACCATAAATCTGCTCCAGAAACTGAGGCCAAGGCCAACTCGGGGCTTTACACCCCATAATTACAAACCCAGCTCTTCTCTGCAAATACTCCAAGGGAAAAAATAATAATAAAAAGGTATCACACTAACTAGGAAGTCCCTGGGGCCTTGCTAGCATTCCCAGGGTAGGACAAGCTCTCTGAAGCTCCCAAGTGCCATTGGAATGTCAGGATGTGGCTGGAGGAACACTGCTTTAGACTGGCAGTTTCTGCCAAAAAAAAGCCCATGACAATCCTGCCCTGGGGTGCATGTCCCCTTCCTCCAAAGCCTGATCACAGAAGAGCCAGGATGATCAGATTTAGGTGAGTTCATTCAAAGGAAAGCCAGGGGAAAAACAAAAATTAGAAGATGTTTCCTATTTTGTAGTGAATTTGCGGAGCTCCTCCTTAACGAACACCTTCAAGGGAGAGGCTGAGAAACCCCCACCACAACTGCTATTTTTACACAGATACTGAGTGTTCAACTCTGGAACAAACACCTGGAAATCATTTTATTACACTGTATAAGTTTTTATGGCTGGGAGGGTGAAGGGTCTGATACTAAAAATGCATGGGGTAGTCACAGCTTAACCACAACAACTTGACCTCACCCCAAAGTTTCTAAACACAGGCTTAGGTTCCCACAGTCATGGTTTGGGAAGTTGCACCTCTCCCAGCCCCATGTTTTGGCTCCCAACTCTTAAAAAAGCTGCACAGGGACTTGAAAACTACATAGAGAAGTGCTAAGGGACCCACCGTGGCCCAAGGGTCTCTGCTGGGGGGTTGGCTGTGTGAATCCCACGCCAGAGCGGTTACAGATCAGTGCCTGGTTTACACCAGACAAGCTCACAAGACTTTTTCAACCTTCTGAAGCACCCTGATGGAGGAGGTGACCCCACCACCTGCACAGACTCACTGGGCAACTCTGTGCTGCCTCTCTCGCTGCCGCTGCAGGTCCCTCACTCGCTGGCGCTCCATGGCCATGAAGAGGCGCCGGCACCGCAGGAACTCGCTCTGCCGCTTTGGAGAAGAGAACGACATTTGGGAAGGATGTCTGGGACAAATATCGAGCTACATCAGTGCTCAGCCTGCAGCAATCTGGAGGATTGAACCTCGCTCTTTCCCCAAAAGACCCTTAAACATCTCCACGTGCACATGACCCAGGACTGGGAAGCTGGAGAGATGGCACTGAGGTAGGCAAGACCAAGTCATCTCAAGCATTGGAGAGTTTTGCACCAGCTTCCCTCCACTGAAACTTCCTATGGATGGAAGCTCTGCCACCTGGCAAATCCCTAAACTCTCACTTTGCTGAGGGGAAAAGAGTCAATTCCAACTTCAACCTGCTTGAATTCGGATCCACCTTGACACTGGTGCTCCCCAGCAGCTCACTGGAACCCTGTATCCAAAAGATGAATGTATGACACCAAACTGGATTCTCTACGCGCAGGAGAACCACAGAGGTGGCAAAACCACTGCTGAGACAAATGCAGGGGCCCTGCAGGGAAGAACTCCCATATGGATACTGAGGGTTTCGTGTCTGGGCTTTGGCTCATCCCACTGATGCAGCAAGGGCAGAGAAACCTCCTGGCTAAAGCTCACAACAAAAGCCCTCTAGCTGTGGGGAACAGATAAGTTTGAGCTCCATGACTCCCATTAGTTTAATGTATAGATTTTTCTTCATGAATGGCAAAACCTTTGGGCTGAGTTTGTCCACCACACTCGGTGGAGAGAGCCCAGCACAGCTGGAGATAAAGGAGGAGGAGATGATCAAGCTGCCAGTGAAGAAAACTGGATGGAAAAAACCCAGGCAGAGAAGAGTGCTGCAAAACCAGTTATCTTGGATGGATCAGAGCCAAGGAGATAAAAAGCAAGGGAAAGGGAATGGCAGGGTTAGGAGGAACAGCCTGAGACACCCCAGCTGTTGTCATACTGTCAAGAAACCACAACCATATTTGGGATCAGCTGGTTGGAAAACACTTGTAAGGAACAAAAAACATGCAAACTGTTCAGAGTTTTATGCTGCAAGCTACAAGAAAGGTGACAGAAGGAGAGGGAAATGTTCCTCTTCATGGCAGGAGGAAGCAGGAAAATAAAAGTCATTGGCTTTAGGCATCCAAGACAAACATCATCACTCTGTATCACCCAGATTAGCATGAGCCAAACTGTCTGGGACACAGGCTGTAAGCCCTCACTGTGAAATCATCCTCTCTCCATCAGGCCTGCAGGCTGGGCTTGAGGCTATCCCCAAAATCAGAGAAACCTTTCTATTCCAGCCTTGTATTTAAACAAGATAAAGTTGGCTTTGTTCTTTCTTCTTTTTTTTTTTTTTAAAGCGTTTTTGGCAGCTTCTTAGGCTTCCTGCAACTACAGCAAGCACCCCTTGGTTTTGCCAGGCAGAATGAATGGAGCCTATTTCTCCTTCAAACCTTTGGTGTTATTGAGAACCCAGATTTTGTAGGAGGAGTAGGTAACACTTGCACTTAGTCACAACAGATTTTAAAAAATAACCTGATAGCTTTACCCAAGACCTGAGACACCATCCAAGCTGACAAACTAAACCCAGTAGGGGTTTCATACATCAAGGCTCCTCTGAGGCTTCTTATTTGAGCCAGCAGCATTCCCAAAAGCCAATCCCTTTCAAACAAAACCACAAGGGCTTGGTTCCTCTGGACAGACCTGCTTCCTGGTTTCCTCTTGGTCAACACCAGCCCAGAGTTTGAGGAGGGGTTGGTATTCAGAGTGTGGCCTCCCAGGAGGCAGGCTCGAGTCCTTCACTGACTCATCACAGACCTGAGAGACAATGGAAGGAAGCAGCATCAACATCACCACAGTCAAGTTTCTCATCTTCTCCCAGCAAAATGCTCTTCACTGGAGGGAGGGCCTCTGTGTGAGCCCTACAGACCTCAATGGGGTGACCCACCTGTGAAATGGGCTTTATCTGGGCTACAGGTTGGCCACGAACAGGAGAGATGTGCCACATCTCAACAGAGGAGTCTGAGCACCAAAGTTTTGTCAAAACACCTCTAAAGGCATCCTTGGAGGAGGGTTCTGGTTTAGTTTAATTATGGATGCACATCTCCCCATCCCAAACTTTCATTATGAACTCCGTGAAGTGTGAAACAAATAACTAAAGTGCAAGGGGAATTCCACAGCCAACATCTCCCAAAACCTCAGTGTAAACTTCAGCATAACCTTTCGCTGTCCCCTGCTCACTATCTGCCAGTATTTCTGCTCCAAGCTGGACTAATCCCCAGCCAAAGTTTGGGCACACACTGTCACAGCCATAAAGCCTTCAACAACCATCCCAGGTAATCAGGATGAATCATTTCCACCCTCCAGATGCTCAAAAAAAGCTGCCTAGAAACAAAAGAGGAAGGATAAGTACATCAACCCCTCCTTAACACCTCCTAGGGCAGCGCCTGCCACCCCCAGGCACAGGGATTGCCACAGCCACCTCCTTCATCTGATGCAAAGCTTTTTCCCACTTTTCAAGGAGGTTTCTGACTGATTTGATCTCTCCCACCCTCAGGTCTTTCAGCGTGGTCTGAGCATGGCTCTGGGTATGATGTCACTGCACACCCTCGGTTTCAGCTGTGGTCTGGGCAGCTGCCAACCAGCATCACATGCAGGCAGGAATCCAAAGCCACAACTGTACAGGAAAGCAGGGAATGGCAGTGCCGACCTCACTGAGCTCCACTACTGCTCCCAAACCCGCTTTGAGGACTGTAGGCTTAAGAGTTAAGCAGGCCTGAGGGAACAACTGCTCTACTCCAAGAGCAGCCTCTTCCAGACACCAAAATAAATCTAATTATTTGAACCTCTTAAGACCAAGTTTGCACGGGTCTTACTTTTTTAAATTCAATTTTGACGTAGAAGTCATCATCCTGCCCAGTGCCATTTGCAGCTCTGCCCTGCTCCAGCAGCTCAGCAGGCAGATCATGGCGTCCCACCAGTAGCAGCTCCTCACTCTCCCCCATGGGCACTGCAGCTCTTGGGCAAGGGTCTGGTTTCTGGAGAAGGGAGGACATGGGTGTAAACATGGAATTGAAATCAGGCTGCTTTGGTTCCAAGGGAAAAACCAAACACACTCAGAGCAGCTTTAGCATGAGGACGTGTGTGCTGTCACTTGGATGTGATCTGGCAGCACCATGTGTTCAGCAGCACCATGGGGCACCAGAGCTGGGAAACAGGAATGTAGCAGGGTGACTGTGCTCTCCCCAAGTGCAGAAGCAGCAGGACAGACGTGTGTGGTGAAGGGAAGGCAAGGCAAAAAGCTCCCCAGGCACTATTTCACAGTGGCAAGGAGCTGGGATCTCTGAGCGACACCCAAGTACAGAGCATACTCCTTCAGATGGGAAGTGGGCAGGCTCCCCAGTGGCAATCCACAATATTTTGAGAGGCAGCAGATTGTTTCCTACAAACTAAAGAATCAGAATGCCAGAAAACAAGCTTGAAGCCAGGATAAATTTTTTTCCCCTTGCTTTCTTTTTTCCCTTCAGCATGGTGGGAAGGGAAGAGCAGGACTGCTGATAGAGGGAAAGGATGGATCAGTAGGAGAACCAGTCATGCCTAGAATTCCTTGATATGACTCTGCTGCTGTTTGGGAAGGACACAGAATAGCCTGGAGTCAGTCTGAACATGGAATTATTTGATAGGCACAGGAATTACTCCAACTCCATTATGACATACACATGACAGAATAGCTGCTTTGGTGATGATAAGGGAATAGAGGAGAAGAGTTATGGCTTTGGAAGGTTGCTCTGGTGCACTGAAGGTAGAAAGACACGAAACTGTGGAAAAACACCACCAACTTTGTGGAATGAGACATCAGGGAAAAGAATTTGGGTGCTGCCATTCTGGGGAGCTACAGCAGTCCACCAACCCTGAAGCCAAAGACTCAGTGAACAGGATGAGCTGGAAGACTGGACAGGTCATTTCCAGGCAATTACCATTTCAGTATTTGCTTAGGAAAGCAGGCAATTAACTCTTTGGATGCTTTTGACCCGAAAAGAAATCTTGGGGAAGAGAAAGAGCAACAATTTTAGGAACATGGATTATTGATCGCAGGAATGCAATGCTTTACGGGGAAAAAGGAAAAAGAAGAAGAAAAATGCAGAAAACATGACTGAAGGGGAAAAAAACCCAACATTTCAGCCAAAGGCTTGCTTTGAGCTAGCAGCAGTAGGGAGAAAAATGCTGGGACTATTAATGGGAAGAAAAAGTCAAATTCCTAAAGCTGAGGTTTTTAAGGATGGACCTGCCCTGGGCTGCTGCCAGGAGCACCAGCTAAGGTGCAAACAGCTCCCTGAAATCTATGGAGGTCCAGATTATCAGAGAAGGGCACAAGGAGTGTCTTTCTTTATTTAAAGGAGAGGAAAAGGAAATACCAAATAGAAGATTTTAGCCTCAAGAGTTTAACTGCGACTTTTGAAAAAACAAGGGGAAATCACCTTGCAAACTTCCTGTAAACCACAAGCCAGCATAAATTTATTAAGAGCAAGTCAAGTCAGGCTAAGCTGAGTCTCTCCTACAACAGAAGGAAGAGGCCTCAGGCAAAGAGCAGCAGAAGACTCTGGGGTTCAGCTGAGCTCTTGACATGGCCTAATTCAACACTGGGGTAAAGCAAAGCCTGTTAGATGGAAGTCTGATGTGGGATGTGCAAAACTGATTAAAAACATGGCCCAGATTTGGTCTCAGGAGTTCACTGCACAGAAACAGGGTAAGAACTAGGTAGGCTCTGCTCTTTGATTTCATTATCAGCCTGGATGAAGGAAGAAAGAAGCATCTTAAATTACTGACCCCACTTGCATTGTAGAAGTATTGGGTGAAAAACCCTTGGGCTCAAACCAAAGAAATGAGCTGGAATACAGAGCACAAGGAAATCCAGAGAGCACAAAAGCAGAGACAGCACTACCAACGGGGTTAAGTCCATAGTTATGTCTGTGGCAGCCTTTTGCACCTGAAGAGAAGGGAACACGCTGCTGTCCTGCCAGGTTGGGAACATGCCAAACCTTCATACAGGAAGAGATTCAGATTAACATTGGAGCTTTTTTCTCCTCATATATCGTGGAGTAATAAAACAGAGCAATGCAATAAATCAATATATTCCTCCCAGAATAAATCAGGGAAGCTGCTAAACTTCCTTATGTAGATTAACTGTAGCTGCAGTGAGGCTGGGGTGGGAAGATGGTCCCAAACCCCTCCCAGTGTTTCTCACTGCTGTGGATGATTTGCCCAGGACTCCCACAGATCTCCCATAACCTATCAGCTCACCTGGGCAGTGGCTCTATTATTTATGTGAAGTCATCTCACTGAATGCATTAATGGCTCAAACAAGAAGGATGTTTGCTGTTGGAAACAGGTAAGGAGGTTTTTGAGCCCAGAATTATTGTGTTTCTCTGAGTGCTATTTGCAGAGCTGGCTGACTTCATCAGAAATCCAAGAGTACACAGAAGAGGAAGAGCCAGACCAGCCCTCCTATAAAGGATAGTTTCTAGATAATCAGCCAAGAACTACTTCACCTTTGGTGAACCTGAGAAACAGAAGGGAATGAAGATTTACAGGATGGGCAGGAAACTGGCTCCAGAGGCAGTAAGACAAAACATCAGACTGGGTTGCTGCTGGTGTGCTCCAAAGTACGTCAGTTTAAGAAAGGTCTTGGCAGAGAGACTGGGATAAAGCTACAACACGAAGGTGTTCTTGAGAACTGGAGGAGTAAAAGCAGGATGGAATTCAGCAGAACAAAAGGTGGGATTGACCTCCTTCCATACACTGCTTCGAGGAAAGCAGCTGCATGCCAACCATTCTCTAGCAGAAGCCAGCCCCGGGTGAGGAAAAACCCTTCAGATCTTTGCCACCCACACAAAACAAGGGATTGATGCAATGGAAAGAGTTGTTGAGGTTTGAAGAAATAAAGGCACCTGAAGGGAAGGCTGGTCATCACATTCCTCCCAGATACCCAGATCACAATCTCAACCTTTAAAAGTCTTTTTTGCATTCTTGAGTTCATCTCAGAGATGTTTTCACACACTTTATCCTTGCTGCCTTCTTTGAAATGGGTTACCCAGGAGGTGCAGTCAGGAAAGCACAGTTTATTTCCTTCCTTAATTAATGCTTTAGATTTGCTAATTAGAGCCAAGCCTTCAGCAGTTTGCAAGGTGATTTCTGTGCCCTCACCCCAGGCAGCCCCGCTCACCTCCTGCCTCTGGGCACCGGGGGACACAGGGGACACAGTCCTGCGGGACGCCAGCCTGCGCCGCACCTGCTGCACAGCCCTGCTGAGCTGCGCCCAGAGGGGAGGCAAAGGAAACACAGGACAAGTTCAGCTGCACGGAGACATCTCCCAACCAGTCTGCTCCAGCCAAGGAGCTCCAGCAAGGCAGCACCACCCAAGACACAGTCAGCCAGGGGTCTTTCAGAGCTGCCCCAAGGTACCAAAATCCTGATCCAGGCAACTCAACTGCTCCCAAAACATGTTGCTGACATCCCCAATTTTTCTGCGTGGTATCCAGACAGAAGTCACTTTTCACCCCAAGGTACTTCAACTGGAATGCATCCCATGGTGCTTCAACTGGAATAACTCCAGCTCCTAGGCAAGCACACAGGCTTTCTAAACCACCAAATAAACACTACATAAGCACCATAAACATCACTATTAAAAAAAAAAAAAAAGCTTAAACAATCCTGAAGGCAGGTTTTCCCAGATTTTGGTCTGCACAAGACATGCTGCAATGAGCTGGCACCACCTAGTGCCACCTCTGCGCCAGGACACGGCTGGGAAAACACCGTGCCTACGAGCAGCACAGGTTCAGCCACAGCATCTTGGACGAGCCATCCAGCTCTAAGGAGCACAACGTCCTTCAGGGTGACAACACGAGCTAACATTTCATTCAATATCTAAACCCAAATATTAGGGATGTGCTTTAGAAGGAAAAAAATAAACATTGCCCGTTCCCCATTTCAAAGAGAGGATCCAAAACGCCAAAGCAGCGATGGAAATACAGGAGGAGCAGGGCTCACCTCAGCAGCTTGTTGCTGGAATGGCTCCCCATGCTTCTCTTCCCACTGGGCTGGGCCAGAGCCAGCACTGGGCCCAAAGATGATGGGAGTAGGGAGACTCTGGAACAGGCATGTGTTCTTCCAGGGGCTCAAGTATTGCACAGCAACACAGCTCTCCCTCTCCACCTGTCAGGAAAAGGCCAGGGGGATCTCCAACCATGACCCAAGCAAGATGTCAACCACAGTGACATTTACCCACTCTTGGGTGAAATTTCTTGGAAGGGAGGTTTTGGCTCTCCATGCTGAGAGAATACAAAGAACCATCAGGCTCTTTGGGGCTGAGGGCATTTGCAGGCTTCCAGCTTGGAGCTGGCAGAGTTACATGAGGACATCCCTAGTCAGCCATGGAAACAGCCCAAACACCCCAAGGGTGGCCAAAGCTGGTGACATCTCAGTGCATTCTCTTTTCTGCCACAGTCAGATCCTGGCAAGTCTCCCCAGCACTTGTTTGAGAGTAGAAAGGATTAAATATATTAATGGGATAATCCAAAACAAGCCCCTGGGGGAAAAGGGAACGTGGAGACAGAGAGAAAGTGTTGTTTGAAAACTATTTGGCTGCTGTGGAAAACGGATGGGAAAAGAGACAGCAGAAAAACAGCTTTGCTTCAAATGCAGCCAGGAGACATCCATATCATTCCCAACTCCTGCCTGGCTGTTTTTTAACTCCAGGCAATTCCACAGAAAGCTTCAGGACTCTGTTCTGCTATAGCCTGAGGGAACCAGCAGCCTTTCCCAGGGGAGGGTTCAAAGCACCTCCAGCACCAACCAAAGCATCACGCTGACCCAGCCTGCCTGGACACTATTTACCACCACAGGGTCTGGAACCTCAGATTTTTCCCATTTCTTCTCATTAACACCTTGACTTAAGTTGCAGTGTTTGGATTTTTCCCAATTTATGCTGGGTTTGGAGGAGTTTCTCCTGACCGAGCCTCACTTACTGCTTCATAAGCCTCCTGCAGCTCCTGCCTCCGGCGCATCCTGACCTGCCGGTTCACCCGCTGCCTCACCTCGCCCTGGAATCTCCTCAGGCTGGCTGCCTTCTTCCGCTGCTGCTCCTTCAGCTCCTCCTCCACCCGGAATGCTGAAGCCTGGGAGAGGTGGAAGCAGATTTCACCAGGGTTTCGCTACACTGTAGGATTATAGCAGCTTGTATCCCTGTATGCCCTTTTTCCCCCCACCTGGAGCGACCAGACAGACAAGCGGCATCCAGAGCAAACTTTGTGTTTTGTTTCAAAATATGTGGAATAACAGCTTGGACAATATGTAGTGGGTTATTATGGGCTGCACTGAGACTGACGAGAGATACAGAGCGAGCACACCTCTGCCTTTGCTCCCCTGCAACACACAGGGAAGGAAAGAAAAAGGAGACCCACAAAGCAGCTCCCGGCTCCTGCTCCCATAAAAGGATGCTCAAATATTCAAAGCCTGGATCCAAAGGGAACAGGCCAGCCCCTCATCCTGTTGATGTTCTGCAAGGCTGGAAACACATCAGGAAAGCAGTTCACAGAGCACAGCACTGCTCCAGAACGCCTTCTACCACTTGAAGTGCAAGATTAAGAGCCGTGACCTTAAAAACACCAAATTCCCATTTTAAATCTCATTCTATTCTCCTTGCCATTCTGCCAAGCAACCTTGAAACAACACTATGGCTTAAATTAAAACAGCATTGCTCTCCTGGCTGCCACCACAGCAAGAGAAACCAGAGACTGAAGGGATGGAGGAAAGGGGTGAGGCCAGAGATGAACTTGGAACAGCAGAGTCAGCACAGCCCAACAAAACTCCAAGATGGGGAGAAATCTGCACTGTTAGGGATGGAACCAAGACAGTGCTCCAGGGAACAGCCCTGTGCCAGTTCACCCACTGCCCACCTCATGCAGCAACTCTGCCTGCATGAGGCACTACTATGGATCAATTAAAAGTGTATTAAATAAGATAACCCTGGGCAGCTTAATTTCACCTCTGGAAGCCTCACATGGGGAGCCCCAGGAGCATCCAGGCCCCTTGAAGCTGTCAGGAAAGGTTCAGCTCCCCCAGAAGTTTCACAGTGCCCAGATGGAAGTTCTGTGGAATATGGAGATGATTGATTTCCATAAATTATCTCAACCTTTCAGGATTTAAATTACAATATAGAAATAAATCATGTCAGAAGGGCAGGAGCTTCTATAATGTTCAGACATTAATTACAGGGGACTGAACTATTCATCCAATATTTAACGTACTTTTAGTCTTCTTAGAATAACCCTCCAAACAGAAATCCCTGAGATAAGCATTAATGAAGATTTCCTTAAGTGTTTCTAATGGGGTACAGTGGAGATTGGCTCTAGACCCTGAAACACTCAATGTTTGTTTTTTTTTTAATCAGCAACACAGAATAAAATCTTGACTCCCTGACATCCTTTATGGATGAGTGGGAAAGCAAGAAGCAGCACTGGCTGCAGGTTCCCCATCTGACTGATGTTTAAAATTGATGCATTTCTCCTCAAAAAAACACAGTTTATTGGAGGGGGATCAACTCAGAGAGATGCTATGGGCTCGTGCAAAGGGAAGGCCAGACTACAGCCCACAGCAGCTTCTGACTCCACTAAATCACATTTTTAAAAATTATGATCTTTAGGAGCCACGTTGCTAGCTGCCCTCAGGCTGTGGAAAGGATCACTTTTGGCTCTGATTCCCCCGGTGGTTTTCCTGGCACACTGAAGGGTTAGAGATGTCCCGGCAGATGGTGCCCTCGGTGCACTCACAAAGGCCGGGCTTGGCTCCGGCTGCCCTGGCGCACTCTCCACCCAGACGCCCACGGGCACCACGCTCTGGTTCCTCTCGGCCAGCACCCGCCATCTGCGCTGCAGGGGTCTCGCCTGGTGCCTCCCCGGGGGCTGCCCGGCCCCCCGGCGCTGCTCCTTGGAGCGGGGCACCATCCCGGCACGGCCGCGGGCCCAGCCCTGGGGAAGGGGAGCAGAGGTGAGGCTGTGTCCGCGGCCACCACAACCTGCAGCCTGCCCCACCTCCGGCCCCCCGCGCCCACCTCTCCTCAGCTGCGGGGCCCCCCAGTGCCCTCCCAGTTCTGCAGCCCCCGGGCACCGCACCTGCAGCTCCCCACAGTGACC
>VZTR01012313.1:36478-50978 GCA_013400775.1 Chaetops frenatus | reverse complement strand
AAGAGTGAAAGGCAAAATCCTGAATTCTCCTGATCCACCATTTCCAGGCTGGGAGCTGGACCTGGGACCCTGCACATCCACATCCTTAGGGATGCCTGAGGATCTCAGGGACTCCCTGGAGTTTCTCCATGGCCATTCCCAGCCTCTCCTCTCCTTATTTTGCCTGCTCATCCCCAATCTGTCTATCCAGACTCCTCCTAGCCAAGATGGGAATATCTCAGTGCCTGTTTGTGAGGCTGCTCCTCATCCATCTGTTATTTACATCCTTGCTTTTCCTGAGGTGTCTCCAACAAATCCTGGCTGGATGCTCCCTCTCCCTCTCAGTGTGTGTGTGTGTGTGTGTTATTAATAAAACAGCTGTAAAAATATGAACTGCACGGCCTAAAATTGTTTGGGAGCCAAATCCATCCTGGATGGATGCTGGGCCCTGGAATGTGGAAAGGATCCAGAGCTCTGTGCTTGGCTCCTTCAGGAAGGGCTGGAAGGGACCTTCAGGATCATCATCCCCTTCCACCATCCCAGGCTGCTCCAAACCTCACTCAGCCTGTCCTGGGGTATTCCCAGGGATGGATGGAGCAGCCACAGCTTCTCTGGGAATTCTGTGCACTGTCCCAGGCAGGAATTCCATTGTCTGTGAGAGCAGTGTGAGCAGAGCTGTGGGAAGTTCTCCCAAAGTAGGGTTCATTTTAGGAAAAATCCCAGGATTTCACCCACCCACCAAGTGCCTCTCACACCAGAGTGCCTTTTGATTCCCAGGATTCATTTGAGGGAAAATCCTAGGATTTCACCCACCCAGAGCCTCTCTCACCAGGTTTTGATTCCCTGCTTTGGCTGATTCCTCCTCCTTTTGGAGGGCATCCCATGGAAAGGGGTGAGCAGCTCCAGCTCCTCCCAGGGTCACTTCCCAGAGGAATGGGCTCGCTAGGTTTGGTAGGAAAACTCTGGAATTTTGGGAAAGGGCACCTTTCAGGATCTGGGCTGAATCCAAGGAGCCACGGCTGGGTTTCACCCCGAGCTCAGCTCTGCTGGGAGCTGGAGGCTGTGTTTGTGGCATTTTTGATGTTTCCATGGGGATTGCTATAGAAACAACTCTGCTACCCCTTCATTTATTAATTGACTTTGTTAGGGAACCAAAGGTAAAACCGAGGCTCCAAAGAAACAATGGCTTGAAAGAGATTTCCACGGCCCATCCTCACTTCCTTTCCCAGCGAAAAGGCCTTGAGTTTGTGTTCTAAAGGACAACATTTGCAGCTAATTTAATCCACTCAAATGAATGACATTCCACAAGGTTTCCTTTGAGACTGGAAAACAACAGCTGATCCGTGTCATAACACATTACAGCCTGCCCTGCAAATCCTGCTGCCCGGAGAGATCCTGGAATCCTGGGATGCTCCAAGGGAGCTGGCAGCTGCCCTGGGCAGGGATATCTTCCACCAGCCCAGTTTGCCCAGTGCCAAACCATCCTTTTCATGCTGGGGAAGCTGGGATGGGCAGGGACACCAGGGAAAGGCAGAGCACAAAGTGCAAATATTCCACGTTGCAGCTCTATAGGAAAAATTGGATTTGTGGGTAATTCCACTTCCCCGTGCTCCTGGGAAAATCCTGTCTGTATTTGGGGCAGATCCAGGATGTGGAAACTGGGATGGGAAGGGACACCTTCCACCAGCCCAGTTTGCCCAGTTCCAAACCATCTTTTCCATGCTGGGGAGGAAAGGCAGAGCACAAAGTGCAAATATTCCACATTGCAGCTCTATAGGAAAGATTGGATTTGTGAGTAACTGCACTTCCTGATGCTCCTGGGAAAATCCTGGCTGTGTTTGGGGCAGTCCCCTGGGAAACCTGGAGTTTCCCAGGAGAAACTCTTTAATTCCCCTGCCCAACCATGAATTCCAGTAGCAATTCCATAGGGTCAATAGGAAATCCATAGGATCGATAGCAATTCCATAGGATCAATAAAGGGCTTCATGGAAGTGCTGCTGATTTAATCCAACACCAGAGTGTCAAAAAGGGTAAACAGAGACATTTTCCTCTTTTTATTCTGTGCTGTGGATGAGAGATCCCCTGCTTTAGCAAAAGGAATCCTGAAATGCTTTGGCTGGGATGAACTTTTAAGCTCATCTGGGAATCCTGGAATGGTTTGGATGGAGAGCTCATCTGGGAATCCTGGAATGGTTTGGATGGGGAGCTCATCTGGGAATCCTGGTTTGGGTGGGAAGGACCATGAAAATCTCATCTCCTTCCTCCCCTTGCTATTTGCAGGGACCCTGCCCTACCCCAGGTTTCTCCAAGCCCTCTCCTGGGGTTGTGCATCCAGGGGAAGCAGGGAATGTGCCTCTTTGGGCTGGGGAAATGGCACTGTCCCCTCAGCACATTCTGTGCACACAGAGCTGGCTTGGCAGCTAAAAACTGCTTTTCCCTGCAAATTCCAGGCTGACAGTGCAGGTGGAACAGCCCAGGGGACAAACAAGGTGAGCTGGGAGCAGCTGCAGTGCTGGCCTGGCCTCTGCTCCATCCCAGGATTGCTCCAGGAGCTCCCAGGGGATGTTACAGATGGGATACAATCCCTAGGAATTGCCCTGGAGCTGCAGCAATCCTGGGGAAAAGGGGGACTGGGGCAGGAATGACCAGCACATCTCCATATGGCAGCTGGCTTCTCCTGCAGGCCCCAAATCCAGTTAGGATGAGGAGCTGGAATTGCATTTCCTTGTTGTTTTTGATATTTGAAATGTAGCTTGGATTGCAGGCCTGGTGCTGCTCCAGGGGGAGAAGGAGCCCTGGAGCAGCAGCTCGGGATCATTTCTGTGCTTCAGAGGGAGCACAGGAAAAAAAACAAAAACCTGTTCCAGGAAGGATTGATTTGATCTTAGATGGGAATGCTTTAAATCCAGGGCAGCAAATTCCATCAGGAACTTGTTTGGAGAGTGAGCAATGAATTGGATTCCTGGGAAGGGAAAGATTCAAGGGAAATCCCAGTGCAGAAACCCACCAGAATGCCACCCTCAATGCCACAATGGGGGGATTTATCAGGGAATGATTTAAGCTGGAATGGACTTTAAACCCCCATCCAGTTCAGGCTGCTCCAAGCCCTGTCCAGCCTGGCTTTGGACACTTCCAGGGATGGAGCAGCCACCTCCTCTCTGGATAACTCCTCATTCCCAGGATTTCTCCAAGTGGTGCTGTGGGAGGGGTCAGTGCTGAGCAAGAAAACCTCATGGGAAAAAAAACTGGGATGTGGAGTGAGGAGCAGGAATCACCTTTGAAAAGCTGACTCCCTATCCCCAGCAAAGATCTGCAGCTCTTTGGGATGAACAGATTTTTCCTTGCCCTACTTAAAAACTGGGGCAGTTTCCCAAAACTGTTTGGGGTCCTGAGGAAGCAGGGAGGGGGGGTGGTGGTGACACCTGTGACAAAACGAGTAGCCTATTTCCCACTTCTGTTCCCAAGCTGTGATCCCAACGTGTCACCCAGCCCAGCCCCACATGGGAAGGTATTTTGGGACCCCCAAAGCCAGGGGGCTCTTTGGGATCAGTGTGGAATCCTGGCATGATTCAGGCTGGAAGGGATTTTAAGGATCAGCTCGTTCCAGGTTGCTCCAAACTCTGTCCAACCTGGCTTTGGACATTCCCAGAGTATCCAGGGACAGCCACAGCTTCTCTGGGCAACCTGGGCTGGAGTTTCCCCACCCTCCCAGCCAGGAATTCCTTCCCAATATTCCCATTTAAACCTCTCCTTTCCATTCCAGCAGGTCTCCTGTGCCACTCCCAGAACTGCTGAGAAATTTCCTCCACTCTCAGGGGGCTTTGACAATGGACTGAGCAAACTCCTGCTCCAGTGGAAGGTGTGGGAAAATTGGCTAAAAACCAATTGGAATATTTGGGAATTGGAGCTAAAACAACCAATCTGAATATTTGGGAATTGGAGCTAAAACAACCCCAATTGGAATATTTGGGAATTGGAGCTAAAACAACCCAATTGGAATATTTGGGAATTGGAGCTAAAAAAACCCCAATTGAAATGGATGGAATTTTTTGGGGGAAATGAGGGATTTCAGACACCTCCCACTGGTCATTTCTTTATGACAGTGGCCCGAGTGACAGATGCATTTCCTCCACTCCAGGCTGGGCTCCAGCACCAACCACTCTTCATTTATCAATAATTGGGCCCTAATTTCATTTGGCAGCGCTGGAGCAGCGTGCTCAGCTTCCTCTCCAATCGGCTCCTGCTAATTAGGCTGCCTTTGGGCATCAATCTCTTGATTGGAGCCTCTAATCATCAACCCAGATCCTGCTTTTTTTTCCACAGGAGGACGTGGTGGCTTTCTTTCTCCACATCTCATTAAGCAGTGTTAATGGAATGGGAACCTATTCTGCTATTGATGGCTTGGAGAAGCTGGAGCAGGGATCACACTCTGCCTGTTCCCAAGGGAATCAACACCCTGATTCCTTTGGAATAACAAATGTGGTGATCTATAAGGCTCAGGGCACCAAAAAAGGGGGTTTTTGGTCATTTGGAGTCAATTTATCAGGGAGATTTTGGGGAAGGGGTAACACAGGGACAGGAGTTTGGATGCCAGACAGGGTGGGGACTCCTCAGCCCTGGAAGTGCCCAAGGTTGGAAAGGGCTTGGAACATCCTGGGATAGTGGGAAGTGTCCCTGCCATCCTCCCATCCCAAACCATTCCCTGATTCTCTGGAAATGTGGGAGCACCCTGGTTCCACCCTGGTCACTAAACAATACATCTTCACAGGAATCCTGGGCCCAGCCAGCTTCCTTCATTTCCCAGGAAATGAGGCAAAGTGTAAAATGCTGCAGGAATGCATCTGCTGTGGTTTTTCCCCCCTCTATCCCACCTTTCCCACAGCCTTTCCCTGTCACCTGAGGGTTCTGTCCCCATTCCCAGCTCTGGGAATATCAATTCCCAGTGCTTCCCTCCAGGCTGTTTTCACTCCCAGTAATTCCTGGCTGGTAATTTCATCTGGGCCCAGATGAGCTCTTGGAATGTGTTGCAGGATCCAACCCATGGCATGATTGAAAAGGATGAGGGGGCACAATTCCTGCTTGTTTCAACCCCAGTAACTCCACCCAATTCAGCAGAGAGAGCTCCAGATGGTCCTGCAGCAGCCTTGCTAATGTGTGGATCCTGCCAGGAAAAAATGAAAATCTCCCAGCTCTTGGTGGCTGGCTGTTATTAAAGATCTGTCCCAGCAATTCTTTGGGATTGGAAGGGATTGCAGTCACTGGGAAAAAAAGGATGGATAGGGCTGATGTGCAGCTCAGAGAGGGATGGGAAAACCTGGGTTCACCATGGTCAAATGTGCTCCTTCCATTTCTGGAAAAGTCCACCCTCCCCACTTCAAATCCACTTTTTTTCTTTTCCTTCTTCCCCCCCACCCCCCCCCAAGATTTCCAGGAAGAAAGCAGATGGATTTCCAGGGCCTCTTCCCAAATAAACTGGGAGACCTCTCATCCCAGAGCCCAGGGCTGTTCCAGCACTGGGATCCAGGCTCTGCATTCCCAGCTGCCACCAAATAAAAGTTGGATTTGGACACTTTTTAAAAGGCTTTCCAGCAGCTCCCATAACTTTGTTTTTTTCAGCTGGGAATGTCAGGAAAGGGATCAGAATTCCATGGGCAGAGCAGGAGTGCTGCTGGGGATGTGGGAAAGGTGCTCAGGCCTCAGCAGGGGCTGTCCAGGGAGCTTTGGAATGCCCATCCCAGGACAAATCCAAGGGCTGGGGACTGGGCACAGCTTGGGCACAGTGACCCTGGAGCTCTTTCCCAGCTGGAATAATCCTGGGATTCTGATTGTGAACTCTAAAGCAACCCCAGAGAACAAAATCCTGTTTTTTTCCCCTCGATTTAGGCAGGGAAGGAAGGATTCCAAATCCCATTCCTGATGATTTGAGGATGTCCAGCTCCTTCTGGTGTCCCTTGCCCTGGGCTGCAGCCCTGTCACTTAAAAAAGATTTGTTCCATGGGTTTCTGTGGCCCCCCAGGCCCCTAACATTTCTTTTGGCCTATAAACAAATTTTATTGTTTTATTGGAGTCAGGAAAATTGCTGCATCCATCTTGGAATGTGGAGCATTCTCCCATTAAAGACGAGCAGCTGATTAATAAAGTAAGGCTTTAAAAAAACACTATTTGGGGGTATAAAGTTGCTAAGCATGGTTTTATTACAGGTTTTTTTTTTTTACTTTTTTGTCCCTTCCTGTCCAACTTGTCACCCTGAAACTGGGAGAGGTTGAGGCAGTGGGCTGCAGCAGGAGGGGTGGTGAGGGGAGGGGAGGGGAGGATTACTCTCCATGCTGCTCCTGGATGGGAAAACCACAAGATCCCAGGATTTCCTGAGGTGGGAAGGACCCACCTGGATCATCAGTCCAGCTCCTGACCCCCAAATCCCACCCTGCTCCTGAACCCAAGCTCTCCTTGGGGAGGTGACTTTTGGGGAGGTGACTTTTCCTGGGAATGTGGGCTGTGAGGCTCCATCCTGCAGCTGGGATGTGCCAGGGAGCTCCAGTGGGAAGTGGATCCCCATGGATTGCTGGGAAAGATCCCTGCAGCAAAGCTGGGATTTTCCAACCCTCTGTCACAGCAAAGCCCCAACACTCTCAGCAGGCACAGGATCCCATCCTGGTGGGTTCATCCTGGGAAAACCTAGAGCTTGGAGCAGGGCTGGAGCACATCCCAGAGCCCTTCCCAGTTCTGCCCTGGCTGATCCATCCCTTCCTCATTCCCAGACTTTTCTGGGTGGTTCCCATGGCAATGCCTCGCCTCAGTGGGGTCCTTGTGAACTCCTTTGCCATCCCAATGAGAACATTTTCCACTCCTGGCTCCTCCTGGGCTTCCACAGGGATTCCCTGGAATTCCTGCAGGCCACAGTTCCCACCTGCAGGAAGTGCAGGGATCCCTCTGCCCCAGGGGGAGCTGGAGGCTCCTGCATTCCCCACAAACAAAGGGAACTGGGAAAAGGAGCTTTTCCATCGGGATGGAGTGACACTGCTGGGCCCCTGGACCACCCAGGAGCTGTGGGATGCAGGATTCCTGGATCATCCCATCCTTGAGAGCCCAGGGCCCCTGGATCACTCCATCCCTGGGAGTGCAGGATCCCTGGATCACTCCATCCCTGAGACTGAAGGATCCCTGGATCACCTGGGAGCTGTGGGATGCAGGATCCCTGGATCACTCCATCCCTGAGAGTACAGAGTCTCTGGATCACTCCATCCCTAAGAGTTCAGGGTCCCTGGATCACTTGGGAACTGTGGGATGCAGGATCCCTGGCTCACTCTATCCCTGAGAGTGCAGGATCCCCGGATCACCCCATCCCTGAGAGTGCAGGGCCTCTGGATCACCCTGGAGCTGTGGGATGCAGGATCCCTGGATCATCCCATCCCTGGGAGTGCAGGGCCCCTGGATCACCTGGGAGCTGTGGGATGTAGGATCCCTGGATCACTCCATCCCTAAGAGTGCTTTGGATTTTTCCCCTTCTGGTCCATCCAGGCTGGGCAGGACCTGGGTGTGGATATTGTGCTTCCCCATTGGCCAACACCAGAGCACCGAAATTCCATCAGGAAATCCTGTAGTTTTCCCAGAAAGCACAGGAAAAAGGTAGGAAAACCCAGAGGTTTTCACCCACCTTCCAGTGGAGAGACTGGAATGCCCTTAATCCTGCAGGCAGCAAGGCACTGANGATCCCTTAATCCTGCAGGCAGCAAGGCACTGACATCCACAGGGAGAAGCTGCAGCCAAATTATTACAGTCTGGAGAGCAGCAGGCTCAAAGATGAGAGCACAGCCACTGGAAGCTCCAAATCTCCAAAGCTGGACCTTCTGGAAGCTTCTTCTGGCTGCAGCCAAATAATTTCAGGCTGGAGAGCAGCAGGCTCTGGGACCAGTTTCCAACTGGGATGAGAGCAGAGCCACTGGAATTTCCGAATCTCCAAAGCAAGACCTTCTGGAAGCTTCCTCTGGCAGGCAAATCTCCAAAGCTGGACCTTCTGGAAGCTTCCTCTGGCAGGCAAATGTCCAAACCTGGACCTTCTGGAAGCTTCTTCTGGCAAGACCAGGCTGGCTGCAGCCATTCCAGGGCGGAGATGAAGTTGAAGCTGATAAAGGTCCCTTGTCCCCTGGATCTGGAACAGAAAAGTGCACTTTAGGGAAAAGATTAAAAAAAAAAGGGAAATGTGTGCAGGGGTGGAGGCTGCCAAGGCGTGACTCAATCCCAACAGGCAGAGATTCCTCCTTCCAGCCCGGGAGAATTGCAAGGAACTCTGTGTGCTCAATGGCTCCATTGTAAGGCTCTGAAAGGCCTCGCTCCCAGTGCTTCCGTCCCCCTTCCTGGCCCTGCTGGGAATGCTGCTTCCATGGGATTCTCCTGAGGAATACACCAAGCCAAGTCTGGCTGCTGCTGGGGAGGTGCTTGAAAAAATCCAAAGGGTTTTGGTTGATAAATGGGAGTGGGAATGGTGCAGATGGCCAGGAGAAGCTCCTGAGACACCGGGGAGAAAGGAGATTGTTGTGGGAAGGGGCAAAACAAACAAACTGCAACAGGAATTCGCAGTCCCTCGGTGAAAACATTGGAATCTTCCCCCGGGATCACATGAACACAGTGTGTGCTCCTCAGATGAGGGTTTGGACATGAGGATCCCAGAATTCCAGAGTGATTTCAGTGGGAAAAGAGCTCCACGCCCACCTTGTCCCCAGCCCAGAGCACTCAGTGCCACCTCCAGGAATTCCCTGGGCATCTCCAGGGACGGGCGCTCCAAACCTTCCTGGGCAGCTCCGACGGCTGAGCATGGAGGAATCTTTTCCATTCTTAATCAAAGGGGATATTCCCCTCCCTGCTCCCCCAGGCTGGAATGCAGCATGGATTTATTCTCCACCATTCCTCTCTCTTTTTTTTCTCCTCATTTTCATCCCACTCCTCTCTCTCTGATTCCAATTTCCAATCCTGGAACAGCAACCCAGAGACTTTTGCTTCTGAGCAGCAGCGAAAGGCACTGGGAAACCTGCAGAGCATGGGAAGAGCCCAGCAGGAACTCTGGGATCAGGGATCTCCATCCCTCCTTGCCCATTTGGAATGGGAGCTCCCATCCCCATCCCCATCTGCCTCTCCCTGTGCTATGGGGAGCCTCCCTCTCCATCCATTTGGAACATTCCCAAAACCACGGCTCAGGGGTGTTTCCAGCTCCATTTTGTGGGATGTTTGCCATGAAATCCCAACTCCATTCCAGCACTGCCCGTGGCAGGCAGTTTTAGGGAAGTGCTGCCCTGCCTGCCAGGATATTTGGGCTGGATATTGGTTTTTAATCCCACTAAGATGGGACCATCTTTCACTCTGGAGCCACAGAGCTGGAAAAAGGAGAGCACAGAAGGCCTGGGTTAAAAATGGAAGCGGCACAAGGATGGGCTCGGATTCTCCCCGCAGCCGTGGATGTGGGCACAGGGAAAGAGCAGCTTCTCATCCCTGTAATCACCTGGATTCTCCCTGGAGATCACACTCCCCGGAATCCCTGTGGGATGTAAATTAGATCCAGAAGCTCCAGAGGGTTTCTTGGAGCACATTCCATCTGGTTCCTGCCTCAGTGGGAAGAGGAGCAGGAAGCAAACCCAGCTCCTGGTCTGCAGCACAGCCAAAGTTTGTGGATACTGGGATGGTGATTTCTTCCTATGGAGCAGCTCNTGCAGCACAGCCAAGGTTTGTGGATACTGGGATGGTGCCTTCTTCCTATGGAGCAGCTCCTTCCAATGGAACATCTTCCAATGGAATGTCTCTTTCCAATGGAACATCTCCCTCCAATGGAACATCTCCTTCCAATGGAGCATCTTCCAATGGAACATCTCTTTCCAATGGAACATCTCTTTCCAATGGAACATCTCCTTCCAATGGAACATCTTCCAATGGAACATCTTCCAGTGGAGCATCACCCCCAGCCTCTCTCCAGCTCTGGCTCTTCCTCCTTAATCCACTTTTCAAACACCTATCCCAGTCCCAAATTCCTCAGGAGCAGGGGATTTGTTAAAACAGACGCTTAACTCCCACTTCCTGTATCATTCCCCTCCTTTGGATGGTTTATTAGGATGGAATGAGCTTGGAGCCTGCTGGAATTCTAGAGAGAAAGGGGAGAATTGCCTGTGCTCCTGCTCCTGGGATTTTTGCTCGGCACCCAGGAGATGTGGAAGCTGCAGCTCCAGTGGCTGCTGTAATTAAATGGGAAGGGGAAGGCACCGGGAATGCCGGGTTTCCATTTGCAATACAAAACACTCTTCCCAAAAATCACAGGTGCTCGGCAACAAACGTGACACCTGTGGGGAGTCAGGGGGGAGCAGCTCCTCGTATCCATCAGAAAAGAGTGTGGAAGCACGAGCCAGGCTGAACACTGGGAATGTGGAATGGAAGAAGCTGTTGGGAGAGTGATTCCATGGGATCTGGAAAGTGGGGAATCACTGCTGCCACCAGCCCTGCCTGGGGGCTGGAAGGGCTTCAGCTGTCACCTCCTGCCACTTCCCAATCCTTTTGTTTTGCCGGGACAGCTCTTCCTGCTGCTGCAGTGGGGATGGGAGCTGGGAGAGGCTGCTCGGTGGGGGGCTCATGGGGCCGATTCACTTCGAGGGGGGGGAAAAAGCAACAAGAGCGCTGCACTGAGCGGCTGGGAAGTGAATCCCGGAGCAGTGGAGGGATGCACCTCTGCCTCACGGATCCTTTCCCAGCTCCTTCCCAGCCCCAGGGGGCTGTGCAGAGCAGCAGCTCCGGCTGTGATGGCAACTATTCCAAGAGTGGAAACTAGGGGGAAGAATTACACCGGAATGGGAGCTGCCGGGAAAAGGCGGCCGGGCATTGTGAGAGAGAGAGAGAGAGGGAGGGAGCGCCTGCTTCCCCCTCTTACCTCGTGCTTCTGCGAGTCACAGCTCTGGCAGGCTGTGAATTCCCCCCTTTTCCCAAGGGGAGCAGTGCTAGCTGCTCGGCGGGGGGCCAGGGAAGAGGGGAGGGAATGGCATCCTTGCAGCCAGCAGCAGGAATAATGCCGGGAGTTGCCTTGTCCCGCTGATTGCTCGGCCTGGAGGGGAGTGGCGGGGCAGGGACAGTGACCTTGGAATGACTCCAGTTAAACTGAAGGAAGGCAAAGCCTCTCCCTGGCTCTCCTGGAGCCCCTCTGAGAGCTGGGAAGGGATCTGGCTGCCTGCATCCTTCCCTTTTCCAGGCTGGACATGGCAGGGAGAGCAGCAGGAATCCCTGAGTTGGGATATAGGGACACAGGTGCCCGTTCTCAATTTGCACAACCCCTATGGAAAGCCCTAGGGAAACTCCTTTCCATTGATTACAACCGAATTCTTGTAAGCCTCCGCATGGAGCTTGTGCAGCCCACAGCTGAAGTGAGGTGAAACCCTCTGGAAAACCAGGAGATTTGGGAGCTGCCTGTGAGGCTTCCTCCTCCTCCTCCTCCTCCTCCTCCCAGTGTGATGCAGAGCTCCTTCCCTTGGTAGACGCTTCTCCCGATCCTTCCAAGCAGAAGGGAGCCATGGCGACTTGGCAGGAGCTGGAAATCCGCCTTTGGAGCATGAATCAGCCCTGTCATTTCTGAGCAAAGGAACATTTTGGGAGGATTGATGGCACAGCACACTCCCATGGGATCTGCTGGCACAGATAAAAGGGGTTGCAGTTTGCAGCTCTGCAAAACCGGAAGGAATTTTCCAATTTTCGGAAAGGACTTGCTCGCAGGCATCCTGGCTGAGATGTTCCCGTGGACCAGGAGGGTTGGGAAAGCAGCTCCAAAGGGATGGGGATTGGTCTGGATGTGCAGAACCATCCCTGATCCGTGGCTGTCCCTCACCCAGGCAGCATCAAGAGAAGGGAAAAAAAATTCCTGGATAGTTTTAGGTGAGATTTATTTGTGGGAAAGACTTCCTGTTTTTCCATCCAGGATCTATGACCAGTCATGAAAATCTTTATTCATTTTTCCTTGTTTAAAGTTTGTATTTCATGATACCCACAGAATTCTGCTATCCAGAATTCTGGTATAAACCCCAAAATTCAGGGATATTCCCATCCAAACCCAGCCTCCACAATGTCCAAGTGATGAAATCCCATTTCTAAGCATCCCAAAATATTGTTCCATCCAACATCTAAAACTATTGAGAACTCGAGAGCTGCACTTAAAACTGCCATGGAATCTGTCCCACACCTGGAAAACACTTTGGGAAAGGCTGGTGGGTTCCCGATTTCCTTCCAGGACATTCCAAGAGGTTCAAGCTCAAAACCCCAAGGAAAATTTCTCAAGTATGAAATGAGGAAGCTAACACATTAATCAGGAAGTTTGTACAAAAAATAGTTAGGGAAAAAAATAATTGGAGAAAAAAAAATGAAGCTATCGGGAAAGGAAATGAAGAGGTTTAGACAAGAGAAATTAGGAAGTGGGTGAAAAACCAGGAAGCCTGGACAAAAAATTAAGAAGCCTGGACAAAAAATTAAGAAGCCTGAACAAAAAATAAGTTCGTGGAGTAACATTTAGGAAGTTTGCACAAAAAAATAAAGGAAGGCTGGACAAAAAGGAGTTTGCACAAGGAGAAGAAGCTTGCAGAGAAAGAAATTTGCACGAAAGGAAGTTTGTACAAAAAATTAAGGAGTTTGTCACCAAATGAAAAAGTTTGCTGTAAAAGCTTCTAAAGCAGGAGCCCAGAATCTCTCGCAGGGAGGAGCTGCACAAAAGCAGCTCCCTGAACATGTTTTGCCTTTCCCAAAGCTGTTCCCTAAATGTCACTTTTATCGCCTTCTCTCCCAGCCTTTATGACCATATGTGTTTTTATGATATTCACAACATGCTTGTGCCACACAAGATGCAAATGCAATTTCCTGCTGGAATGGCTCAATATGCACAGCAACAACGGAGGGACACAAAAGAAGGAGAGGTGGCTCCAGGGATTTCTGCTCTTCCTTCAGGGAATTACATGGGAAAGGCAGTGGGAGTTCAGCTCCTGCTCCTGCCCATGGAGGGGGTTCGGCCAAAGCTCGGTCCAACGTGTCCTGCAGCACTTCTATAGAGGAACCTCATCCTTGTGGAGCCACAGAATCCTGGGATCAGCCAGCCTGGAAACACTTCCAGGATCATGGAGTGTGACCCTGTCCTTGAGTGCCACGTCCAGGCATTGCTTGGACACCTCCTCCACCTCCTGGGACAGCCATGGCAAGAATCCTTTCCCTGGAAATTCCTCCTGGTGTCCTGCCAGAACCTCGCCTGGCACAGCCTGAGGCTGTTCCCTTGTGTCCTGTCCAAATTCCACCTCTTTATGCCAGGATTTGGATTGTCCACTCCTTGTTCTACCTCTTTGTACCAGGATTTGGATTCTTCACTCCTTGTCNCTGGTGTCCTGCCTGAACCTCCCCTGGCACAGCCTGAGGCTGTTCCTTTGTGTCCTGTCCAAATTCCACCCCTTTGTCCCAGGATCTGGATTGTCCACTCCAATGTCCCTGTTCCAATTCCAGAGAGCTGGAGAGGGGCTTTCGAGCAGGCACAAAGTGGGAAATTCTGTCCTGGGATGGATAATCTGAGACAGCAGCTCAGGAAATAGAAAACATCAGTAGGAATTTTAAAAACTACAGCATCCAAAAATAGGAAGAGGTAGGGAAATCCCATTTCCTGAGGAATTCCAAACCCACTGGGACAGTTTTTTTCCAGCTGGGAGCGAATGGCACAGTGCCTCCCAAAGTGCAAAGCAGCAGTTTGGATTAGTCCTGGTGGCACATCCAGGGAAAAAAAAAAGGGAAAAAGAAGTTCATTGTCCTTAAAATATTCATCCCTGGGCTCCCAGCCTGACACATGTAGTGGCTGGGAGGGAAAATTCCTCCGGGCTCCAGCCGCCTGCTTTTGGCCCAGCTTGGAATTACTCATGGAATAATAAATTCCCCATGAATTATTTACAGGTCCCTGGTGTACTACACTGCAAGACAATTCCCACCTTGCTGTGCCTGCTTACCTTGGCTCCTGCCACTTCCAGGGCTTGTGGAGTGAATCCCTGTGGATCCCAGGTGGGGCTGCTTCCATCTGTGAGGATAATTCCGGGATGAGAGTTCCTGGCTCCTGCAAACGGGAAATGGGCACTGTGAATCTCGAGGAAAAATCCCAGCACTTCCTGCAAGAGCAGCTGATGGGAGTTCACCATGGAAAGGGGGGGTTTTCAAATCCTCTTTTCCCAGTTATAAATCAGCTTCTGAGTTATCCAAGATGGATCCTTCTTTTCCCAGTTATAAATCAGCTCCAAGTGGCCGAAAGGCATTTCCAGATGAGGCCATGGAGATGCTCCCAGGGCTGGAGCCAGGCTGGGAGAGCTGGGAATGTTCATCTGGAGAAGGGAAGGATCCAGGGAGAGCTCAGAGCCCCTGCCAGGGCCTGAAGGGGTTCCAGGAGAGCTGGAAAGGGACTAGGGACAAGGGACAGGACACAGGGAATGGCTTCTCAATACCAGCTGGGATATTGGGAAGGAATTCCTGGCAGGTGTGGGTGGGAGGG
>VZTR01012313.1:24775-36227 GCA_013400775.1 Chaetops frenatus | reverse complement strand
ATCCCACAATTCCGATGGAATCCATCAGATCAGGAATTGCCCCTGATCTCTGTGTGCTCAGGCAGCTTGCTGGGAGATTCCTCATCAAACCACAACTCATTCCAAGCAATCTGACCCTGCCCAGGCTTTTGTCTCTATTTTTTGGAGTCGGGGGGGATGAATTTTCCAGCTTGATCTGTGTGCCTGCACTGGGCAAAGGCCTGGGAATTCCTCCTTTGTCCGCTGTGCTGAGTGGGGACTGGTGTGGCCGAGGGAAATTCAACTGGGAATATTCAACAAGCTGCCCTGGAATCCTCAAATCCTGCCTGGATCTGGGAGGGGTTTGCAGCCCAACCTTGCTCTGCCCCAAGCTGAGCACTTTCCAGGCATCAGGCAATGCTTGAGCAGAGCCTTGCTCACAGAAATGTCTGGGAATTCCACCCCTTCCTGGGATGGACCGGAGCAATAAAACCACTGGAATTAAAAATAGAGATGGCACTGGGAGTGAAAGGAAGCGTTTTTTACCTCCCTGATGGGATGGAGCCCATCCAAAAACCCCCAGCAAGAGCAAAGGAGAGGGGCTGTGGGGCTCATCTGGGCTGAATCAGTGACATTTCTGGATTCTGAGCCTGCCCAGGCACGTCTCCTGCTCCCAGGGAGAGCTGCTGGCATTCCCGGGGCTCCTGAGCCAGCTGCTCCCCTTTGACCCCAAGCTGTGAAAGGTTTCAGGTTCCCTGCCTTTGCAAAATTCCAATAAAAGGTGCTTTATTGATTGTAATTCTTTTTTTTTTTCTTTCTTTTTGCCGAGGTGGAGCAGAACCCAGTTAAGTTTAATTTAGGGCTGACATTTACCCGCTGCAGAAGGAGGGGGAATTCCGAGTGGACAATTCATTGCAATCGGAGGGGAAAAACATCCTTGAAATGCCAGAAAAGTGCATATTTAACATTTGCAGTAATTAAGTGATTTTAATTTAATAATAAATCCCTCTTGTCTCTATTTCCCCTCATTCCCTCACTCCTGGCCTGGCACAGGGATTGAACTGCACTAATTCCTCCTTTTTCCAGTGTAAATAAGCTTTGATTCCTTTCTCCCAGCCAGGCAGCACCTCTATAATTTCACTTTTTGTTAAGAAATCCTTCCTTTGGAGTTGTTTTTTTTCCCCCCCTCTATCCTGCCAAACAAGTCCGGACTATCCCACATCTGGGAATTCCTGCACGGCACCATCTGGAATGATTTTTATGGAAACACAAAGAAAATTCTGCCATAACCCGCCCTGGCCACCCTCAGCCATCCTTTGATTGTAATTCTAAGTCACTTCTGCTGGGTTTTTTTTTTTGTTTTGTTTTGTTTTTTTTTTCCTTGGAAGCACCTGGATTTATGGGATGCAACATGCAAGGGAAGAGATCTGGCTTTCAGTTTTGGGATTAAAGATGGGGATCTGGCTAGAGGGAATCTGGAGGAGGCCACGGAGCTGCTGGAGCCCCACGCTGGGAAAACTGGGATTGTTCACTTGGAGAAAGGAAGGCTCCAGGGAGAGCTCAGAGCCTAAAGGGGGCTCCAGCAGAGCTGGAGAGGGACAGGAACAAAGGACAGGACACATGGAATGGCTTCCCACTGCCAGAAGGCAGAGCTAGATGGGATATTGGGAAGGAATTCCTGCCTGGGAGGGTGAGGACGGCCTGGGAAGATGTTCCCACAGAAGCTGTGGCTGCCCCTGGATCCTTGGCAGCGTCCAAGGTCAGGCTGGAATAACCTGGGATAGGGAAGGTGCCACGGATCCCTAAAACCCTTTGGAGCTCAGTTTGGATCCCTTCCCTCCATCCAGCCCTTCCAGGGTCTCCCAGTGGCCGATGCCTCTGGAATGTGCCCCTCATCCATGCCAGGTGCCTTGGTGCTGACTGTGCCTGTGCTGCTCCATAGGTTTTCCCTGGCAGGGTCCTGGTGTCACCCCCTTTTGGAGCAGGGCTGGCTTAATGACAGCCATTAGTTAGGAGCTGTTAATGAAGTTTCTGTGCTAATGAAGCAGCTCCCCACCGCCCCCTCCCCCCTGCACCTTGAGGCATTACCGGATTCCCGGGAGCAGATGGAGCTGTGCTGGGAATTGTGCTGGGATTCAGCCAGGTGAGTGCCATTAATATCGGGAAGCATGGGAAGGCACACTGGGAATTCAGGGATTTGGGAATGGAATAGATGCCGGGAAACGCTGACATCTCATCCTGGAAAAACTCAGCTTTTCCTGGCTCAGGAATTAAGCTGGAATTGGGAAAAAAAGGAGAAATCCCTTTCAAGGGTGGGAATGGCAAAGGCAGGCTGGCAGGGGATGCTCCCTGTCCTGGTTCTGCCAAGGAAAAATTCCCATCTTTCCTGCTCCCAAGTTTGCCCAAGTCCCTGCTGTGTGGCAACATCCAGGAATTTGGGATTGTGTTTTCCCCCCACCCCTGTGATCTTAAATTCTGCCCTTTGTGTGAATACAGCTGTGGAAAAAAAAAAGACACGATTCCCATTTTAAAACATTATATCCATGTTTTCTCTTTTGGAATCACGTCCTATCCTGTGGGGTTTATTCATCCGCAGCCTCCAGCTGTGTATTTCCAGAGAGGACAAGAAAATATCATTTCCCAACGGAAATATTTGTGGAACAACATTCCCCAGTTTTCAATTATGGCAAAGCTTGCTGACACGACGAGGTGAAAACACCAAATATTTGGGACGAAACATGCCTGGATTGAAGTGGAAACCTGCTTCCCACATTCCCTGCCTTCCCTAATAGTTTTATAGCATAAACCAAAGACCAGTAACCCCAGTAAGGGCTGGAACCATCCCAGCACCACCTGGGCTCTCCCCATCCATCCCTTGGGATTTTCCTGAAGGAGTTTTCCTGACTGGAGCAAGTTGATTTAGCTTTGCTGGACGAAGCACATTATTAATTGGGTCTCCTCTATTTACAATTCCGTTGCCTGGAATATCTGCTGGGCTCAGTAATTGAATTTTGGAGAGCCCAGTAATTAAAAAAAGTCAGAGGAGCAATAAACGGGAGTGCCCGTAAATAACGAAGCAGGAGGAGGGCCATCCATCAGCCTGGATTAAATGATCTCAGATCATGTTTGAACTCCTTAATTTTGACTTACAGCTTCCCCAGGATTTACAGCTGCTGCTGAGACTGTTTTTCCAAGAGAAAGGGCTTTCCAAGAATCCTTGGATATTTTGGGTTGCAGTGTCCTGGCATGTTTCGGGGGCAGCTCCAGGGAATCTGTGGCAGGGAGAGAGGGCCAGAGGGTGAGTCCCACTCAGTGATTATTCCCAGGCTCTGGGAATGGGGTTTTTCCAGGATTAAGGGATGTGCCAGGAGCGGCTGTCACCCCTCCAGGGAATTCTGGGAGCCTCTCCAAGGACTTGTGGCATGGAGTGGCTGCCAGGGGGACCTTACCTTTCCTTGGGATGCAGTGTCAGGGATTTCACCTAGGAATCTGCCTTTTTAAGGAGAACAAGGAGCAGTTTTATTCAGGAGGGTGGCTTTGAAAGCACTGATTTCCAACCTGGCCAGCAAGAGGGAATTGTGCTGGGAAAAATCGGGAATTCTGCTGGGACAGTCAGGCAGGACCACATCCCCTGGGGCTGGAGCGTAACACGATGGAGTTTCTTACCATTGAGCCAACATTTTACATGGCATTTTCCATTTTCACAGCTTTCATTTTATTCAAAATTCCTGCAAGGAGGGAATTCCTAGGCTGTTGGAAGTTTATTTACCTGGTTTTCCCCAGCAAGCTCAACTTCCTTCCCTGCCCTTTTTTTTGGGAACGTCCCTTTTCCTCATCTTTCCGGAATCCACAGGATAAAGCTCTTGGCTGTGGAGAGCAGAGATCGGTTTGGGAGGTTTGCTCTCCCAGAATTCCATGTTTTCCTGGCACGGCATCAAGAGATGACAAACATCCTGCAAGAAAATAGAGCCTTTATTGTTGCTGTTTAGGGGGGGATCTGCACGTCCCAGCCGGAGCTGGCTTGGCAAGCGGGCTGGGATTTGGGCTAAGAGATTCCAGCGTGAGCATTAATTATGGATTGGTCATTCTTCCTGTCTGGTTTTCTTTTTTGGGAATCAAGAGCTGCTGCCGGCCACTCGCTGCCACGTGACGGAACTGCTCTTCCTGAGCCTTTAGAAAATGGCATTTGGGAAGTGCTGCTGCCACAGGCACATTTTCCCTGGCACTGGCAGGGAGGAGCAGAGCTTGCATCATCTCTTGGGAAAATGGGGGGAAAAGACCCACCAAAGCCTCCCAGCAGCAAGGAAAGGATTGGGAAATGCTCTTGGGAATGTGGGAGCATCTTCCCAGCCCCTCATCCCGCTGGGTCCAGGTTGTAGGGGATGGTGGAAGGAGGATTCCTGTGGATGGGGGGGATGCTGAGCAGGGATAATCTGAATAAAATCCAACATGTCCTAGACCTTGCACTATTTGTCTCCCCAGAAAAAGAAATCCTAAACCACAGGAGTGATTTGAATCCATGTTCTTCCAGGACTTGCATGCCTCATCCAGCCTTCCCTCTCCCCAACAGCCTGTGCTGTGTCGTGCCAGACAGAGAAAAATGCGCCAAGCTCTTCCCAAAAAAACCCCAAAAAACTGCACTGAAGGAACACCTTGCTCATTCCCAGGGATGGGGCACACGTCAAAAAGAGACAGAGGAAGGAAACTGGCCCTGGAATTCTGCAGGGGGAAGGAAGGGTTGTTGATTTGGGAAAGCGGGAAGGGTTGGAGGAGGGAGGGACAGGACAAAGGGAATGGCTTTAAACTGCCAGAGGGCAGCGTCACATGGGATACCGGGAAGGAATTCCTGGCTTTTCCAGCCTCAGGCCATCCCCCTTATCCTGTGGTGGGGTCAGAGGGATAGAGGCTTTCCCAGTGTCCCTGTTTTCCCACTTCCCACAGCGCTCCCCCAGCCCGGGAGCTGCTCCCGGCTGCCTTTTCCCACACTGCACATTCCCACAGCCAAGGCTTCGGAGCCTTTTTCCCGATTTCCCAGGGCTCTGTGCAGTTTAGAAGGGGCTGATCCTGAGGCTGCCAGCTCCGGGTACAGCCTGCTACCACCAGAGGGTTCAGGGCTCAGCTGCTCCCAGCGGATGCTCCGGAGCCTGTCTTTGGGATGAGCTGCCAATTCCATGGGAATATTTCCCATCTGTGGGGTGAGAGCTGCAGCTCTCAGCTCCCAAGGGCTGCAGCTCTCCGTTCCTTCTCTCCCCTGCTTTTTTTGTGTTTGGGTGAAGCTAAGCCATGTTTTCCATGGGATCTCCAGACACTTCTCCCCACTCTTTGGTGAATTTTTAGCTTCCCCAAAGGAATTAATTTTGAGAAATAATTATGATTGATATTTTGATGGATCATTATTAGAGTTATCCTATCCCTGGAAGTGTCCAAGGCCAGGCTGGACAGGGTTTGGAGCAGCTTGGGGTGTGGAAGTTATCCCTGACGTGGCAGGAGATGGAATGGGATGAGCTGTAAAGTCCTTTCTGACCCAAACCATTCCTGAATTCTGGGCCTGGCATCTCCACAAAGTCACGGAATTGCAGGAAACATCCTGGTTTTTCATGGAAGAAAGCCCCGGTGCTGAGAGGGAATGTTTCTCTCTGGAATTCTGGTGATTTTTCCCAGATGAGCTGGCCAAAATCCCGGAATCAGGCACAGGAAGCTCCATCCCCAGGGCGACTTTGTCAGTCCCAAAGTCCTGCTCTGAGCAATCCCTGTTTTCCCAGGGTTTTTCCCGGGACCAGCTGGGCCTTCCCTCCATCCCTGCGGCCTCCTCGGCATTCCCGATTCCCAGGAAGTTTGCAGCCTCCTCATTACCAAAGGTTGGCTTTAAGATTCCCGTGTCTCCGGCTTGATAACCCCCAAATGAGTCCCGCTGGAATTAGCCGTAATTAAGGACATTGTGAAATATGGCGGGGGCAAAGGGAATTACACTGTATTACTTTATTAATAATATTCCTTAACGACGCTGGAAATTGCTATTAGGCCCGAACATTTCTGCCTGGATATGGAAATAGTCTTTTGCTATGCTAATCTAGCACAATTTTCTTTTCAATGTAAACAAATTATCCTCTATTAATATGCTGTTCTCCTTGCATAGTTAATTATTGTAACAGTAAGGAATAAAAACGCTCCGGCTCGCGCTGTTTCAGATGGAAAAAAAAGGCTCCAGAAATACTTTAACAGGGAGCTAATTATGCCCAGAATTCCTATGCTGAGAATGTGTTTGTAATTGCATTAAAACGGTCTCCTGTTCAAATATTGGGAAGCTGGCTAATCGGAGGTGAGCTGGAATTTCAATATTGTGAATCGATGGTTTCCATACACTCCCTGTTTTGGTCATGTTTGGTTTTGGGAATGAAGGGAATATTTAATGGTGCTCAATACCAGGAGCTGCAGGTTTCACACCCAGGGAAAGCAGGAATTTCAGAGGTTTGGGCTGGGATTTGGGTGCTGAAGGAGGGAAACTGCTCCCCACTTCTCCCCTCACGGGAGCCAGGTGGGATCGGCCTCGTCTCCCAAGAGGGAAAAAGGCTTCAGGCTGTTCCAAGGGAGCTTTAGGCTGGATTTTAGGGAAAATTCCACCATGGAAAATGTTATCTAGGCCTGGATGGTGAAGTTCCCATCCCTGGAAGTGTTCAGGAAACACAGGGATGTGGCACTTGAGGACACAGCTTAGGGGTGACTTGATGGTCCTGAAGGTCTTTTCCAACCTTACCAATTGCAGGATTCTGTCCCTGGGGAAGATATGCCAGCTGCCCACATCCTGTGGGATGTGCCACAGCCACCAGAGAGAAGGGCAGGCTGGGGACAGCAATGGCTCCAGAGGGCAGGAGCAGAGGGACAATGGGATCACAGGCACGGAATGCAGAGGTGGGAACAGGGACAGTGGGATCATGGAACCGCCAGGTGGGAACAGGGACAGTGGGATCACAGGCATGGAACACCGAGGCAGCGGCACTGCACCCCAGGACGGGCTGGGAGTGGGAACAGGCAAACAGCTTGTGGCACAAAGCAAAGGAGAGAATTTCCAAATGGCTAATCTCCAGCCACCCACACAAGTTTTGTCTCTCTTTAGCACCTTTCCCTGTTGCTAAGTCTCGCATCCAAAAAACCGGAGAGGAGACACTCCAAATTATGCAGCAATATTGTGTCGAGCAGCTGAAAACAGGCTGGGAGCGCAGCTCGGCAACGTGGCGCGGGCCTGGTTATCTGTAGGAAAATGCTGATTATCTGCAGGAAATGCTGACTTGTCTTTAGGAAATGGTGATTATCTGTAGGAAATGCTGATTACCCTCAGCTCGCTGGGCCGGCAGTGCCGAGTCCGGAGAGGGGATGTGCTGGGATGGGCTGGGATAGGGTTGGTTCTGTCCTGCTAGGGGGCCTTGCATCCCAAAAAGCAGGGAAGTGCCACATCCCTGCCACTTGTTCCACATGATCCCAGTGCTCCCGAGCACCCTGCAGCACACAGGGAATGATGGGGAGTGTTTGGGATCACTGCCCTGGCAAGGCAGTTTTATCCCAGAAATGCTGTGTGTGCCCCTCAGAGTAATCAGGAACACCTACGGTCGGTTTGTGTGACCCGAGTCGGGTTATGCTCATTTTTAAGGGAGAAAATTCCTTAAAATGCATCGGAAGGCGCACGGCACGGGCAGAGGAGAGCCTTCCAAGTGAAAATTCCTGACAAATTAGCTGAGGCCAGGAGTTAGCACTTCCATTCTCAGAACAAATAGCCCAGCAAACCCAATTCCTTCAGCTTGCTTGTAGGAAGCCAAAGAAATCATCTGCTTCGGGGGGGAGAAAAAAAAAGAAAAAATTAAGAACAAATGGGGGGAAAAAAAGCCATGTCAGATCCCAGCTATCCTGCCAAAATCCCCCAAACAGCTTCCCAAGCTTTTAAGGGAAGAGCAGTTGAAATATCTTTGTGGAGCCCTGTCTGTTTGTCTGACAGATGTCTGCAATGTACTGGGAGCTGGAGTCATGCTCCGAATGTAAATAAGATTATGGGCCTTGCAATATTCCCATTCCCTCGGATTTACCTCCACGCCGATGAAGAGAAAGAGGAAGCCAGGGGTTGCTTTTTTCCCCCAGCAGATTTTTTTTCTCTCTGTATCCCACAAGCAGGATTAACATTTTTTTGCTTTGTCAGTTAAATGCCCAGGTTTGTCCTTTAATCCAGTGGCTACTCCAAAGGATCCAGCTATTGGACCAAAAGGGTGATTTCTGGCTAAAAGTAGAAATTCTTCACTTGGAAGCATCATCTCCTTTCCCCCCGCCTTTTTTTCTCCCCTCTGGAATGAATAACGAAAATCTCAATAATGGAGTTTATTGAGGCCTGTGCTGCAATCCCCTGGGGCAGTGGCATTCCCAGGGATGTCCCAGTCCTGGAGAGATGCTCCTGGAGAAAGGGAGGTGGGAAGGGAAAGCTGGCCTTTGGAATGGTGCAAATGCCCACCTTTGGGAGCGTGTCCTGCTGGGACAATGAGGAACAAGGAGCAGCTCCACGGCAGGAATTGGTCATTTTGCCTTTCCCACCCACAGCAAACTTTAATTCCAGAAATTAATTCACCAGAATTCCTCAAACAAAGCCTTCCTTCAAAGCTCCAAGCCTTGAGATTTGGCCTTTCCCTGCCCTCTCCCAGAGGGACTCCAAAGGGGCTGCGTGGTTTTCCTAAACACCTGGCGATCCCAGCCTCAGATCCTGGATGCCAGGAGTCATCCCCATGTTCTGGCTGAGCCAGGAATCCCTTAAAAATCAGCTTGAATTTGAATTTGTAACGGGAATGCCGGCAGAGCGCGGATGGGAGCAATCCCCTAATTGATCCTGACTCCTACATGTGCTGGGCCGGGAATAGCGCCGGGAATAGTGCGGCTTTCACCTGAAACAAATAAGGTCTAATTAGATTAATCTGCAAATCACTGCTCCGCACTGCTATGATTAATGAGCTCCTCGCCCCGCTCCCAGATCACAGCCACGGATTCTTGGAGGGCATTTTTCTAGGGGAAGGAGAGATTCCCCTCTCCGTGCCGGGGATCCTGCCCGGGGCAGCCGGAGCCGCGCTGCTTTCCTGAGGAGCTGAGCTCCGCTGGGCGCGGGTGTCAGACGGACACTCTCCAGCTGTTCCGGAGCCATGTGTCAACATTATTTACCAAGCTAACGCGATGATAATTACGGTATGAGGCGCGGGAAGCGCGCACGCGGGCAGGATGGCCATACATACTTAATGATCATCCCCCCCTTTCCCCTCCTTCCCCATCTCTCCTGCCTTTCCGAGCAGCCGGAGCCCGGCCCCGTCGCTGGAGACCTGCGGGAGCACAGCGCAAGCTGTTCGGTGCGGGACGCGGCCGCGGCTGCGGGAGGCAGCGCGCAGCGCCAGTAAAAAATTCATTTCCAAATGGCTTTCAGGGTTCCCAGCAGATGGGAGAGCACGGAAGTCACCAGCGGCCCTTCTCCGCCGTTTAACCCTCGCCACGCCGCGCTGGGAGCAGCGGGAAGGCGAGGCCCAGCCACAGTTCCTGTTGGAAATGGTGCCTTTAAAGCCCGAACACCTGTATTTTTACTGCTGCGGCATCACACGCGGGAGGCAGATGTGTAACCCGAGCCGTCGGAGCTGCTTAGAATTAGAAAAACATGCCTTGGAAAAAGGAAGGGAGGGGGGGCTCGGGAAGGCGTTTTGGGAGCAAGGCTTTTATTTCGAGATCAAACCTCGATCTTTAAAGAGTTTCCCTGCGTCACCTTCAGCTCCTGCTGAGAGCTGCTCTCTCCACAGCCAGTGCCACCCGTGGGCAAAGCCGCCAATTAATTCCAAAGGCTGCTGGGAGCCGGCGGGATCAGATCCTGCGGAGCCCTTTGCAGGTTTAGCTTTGGATCTCGGGAATGATTCCTCCATGGAAAGGGCTGTCCCCACCCTGCCACAGGTGCTGGATGGGGCACGTGGTGACCTTTCAGCAGTGCTGGGGAATGGTAGGACTCGGTGGTGCCGAGCCACTCCCAGGATGCACGGCTTCCCAGGAAGGCTTTATCTCGTCCCGAATGGAATTTTTTTTTCCGGCGGCGGAGCTTGGCCGGGCTCCGGCCTTTGCGCAAGGCCTTTAATAAAACATCCATTGTGGCGGATGCTCCCCGAGCACAGCATCCCTCCCACGCCCTGCTCACCGGGGGATACAAAACCCACGGCCGCGCCCCAGTTCTTATCGGAGGAGAAGGGATTTATCCCGGCAGAGATGAGCAGCCCTTTCCCTCCGATCTCCTGGCAGCTGTACGACAGGCAGTGAGGCCGGGGCTGGCACCTCTGCCGTGGAATCATGGAATGGTTGGGTGGGAAGGGACCTCACAGGTCACCCCTTTCCATCCAGGGACACCTCCAAACCATGTCCAGCCCGGCCTGGGCCAATTCCAAGGCTGATCCCAGCGAGGGAATGGGGAGTGGCTGTGCTGGATGCCCACGTCCCCAGGCGGGCCGAGCTCTTCCCAGCCCTGTTCCATACGGTCTCCATCAGCAGGGAGAAGCTCCTGCGTGTACAGCCAGTGCTGCTCATGCTGCACACGCTTCCCTTGCATCCATCCATCCATCCATGGTCCCTCAAAGCTGCTCTAAGCACATTTGGGGTTTCCCCCCCCCCTGCATTTTTCCTAAGTACTGCCCAGAATTTGTTTTTCCTCCAGCCCTTTCCACACCTTTTGGGATTATCCCGTGGCTCTGCAGAGTGACCTGACCCCAGTGCCCTCGGGGTTTTTTTTTCCCCCTCTTTCCTCGCCCACCCCCTTTTTTTCCTTAAGTGTGAGCTCATTTGAAAATTCCAATTTCTCCAATAATTCGCTGCAGCTGCTGAGATGTTCCCGTGCTTTTGATCACTGTTATTAATGATGTGCTGTAACATATGCAAGCCTTGCAATCCCAGCTACTCTTTCTTACAAAGATCAGTTTGTACTTCCCCCCTTTCTCCCTTTGCCTCCCTCTCCCTCCCCAGGCTCTGAAGGAGCTCATATGTTTTAGGAAGTTCATCTCCCAGCTATTAGTCGGAGAATTAGGAAATGTGTGGGCAGCTCCTCTGTGGTACAAAAGACTTTGGAGGAAGGAGCCGTTCCCTTTTATTCCCCAAAGAAGGATTTTGGCTCAGTTTCGGGGCCTGAGTTTGCTGTTAAAAAATGTTGTGGCTCGTTCCTAATGTTGTCTTATTGACTGACTTCCATGTTTTGGGAAAGGTTTCCAGCTTTGCATATTTCAATTTCTCAACCACTCCCAGCCCAAACTGTGATCCCAGTGCTGTAAATACAAATTCCAGGTAATCGCATGGGAACTATTTGTATCTGTCCCATGTTTAGAACACCATGAGCACCATCAGAAACTGAAAGCTGGGATTCTCACATTGCTCCCAGTCCAAGTTAAAAAGTGGCCGGTTTTCATTTACCTTCTGTCACTCCTGAAGCATAAACCACCACACCACCACCCCCCCC
>VZTR01012313.1:0-24769 GCA_013400775.1 Chaetops frenatus | reverse complement strand
CCCCCAATCAGGAATTCTTTTCCCTGGAATGCTGAAGATGACGGCACCCCAAGGACACGCTGCTGCCACTTGCTCAAGTGCACCTGGGATGCTCAGCGGGACCAGGACAGCTTGGGGACAACAGGGCAGGAGGGACTGCAGGTGTCCCTGTGCTGATGCAAGGCTGCCACCCTGCTCCACCTCGTGTCCCCGGCTCCCTCGAGCAAGTGGCAGCACAGTGTGTGTCCTTGGGGTGCTGCCCACCGAGGTCACCCCGCACCTGGGGACACGCCCGAGGTGCCTGCAGCTGCTCGTGCCCGAGAAATTCCCTGCTCTGAGGATCCGGGAAGAGGAGAACCAAGTGAACAAAGCCCTGGAACGGTGGCACCCCTACGGCACACACCCCCCTTCCCAGCCAGGAGAGGGGGTGAGCAGAGCCTGTCCCCTCTTTTCCATGCTGCTCCACGGTATTCCTACCCAGCTAAATTAATTCTTTTTAGCGTTCTAGCACCAAAATCGGGAAGGGGGAGGGGGGGCAGAAGCTGCTGGAGGGGCGGAGAGGGGTTGTTCCACCCGAGGCTGCTGAACACCTTTTTATTCCTGAAGCTGCCTGCGGAACGTTGTATTCCCTAAATTTCTCCGAGTCGGAACAACCACGAAAAAAAATAAACCCAGGCTGCGCTTCCACCCCCTTCCTCGTCCTATTTTTTTTTTTTTTTTCCTTTCCCGAGCGGGTCGAAACAGGTGCTGAAATGTGAAACCCTACTGAGGGATTTCCTCGGTAGGCAGCGGGGTGGGAGCGCGGACCTGGAGTGGGATGTGCTCCCAAAGCTGCCGGAGCAGGCTGGCAGTGCCGCCAGCGCCGCGCTGTCGCTTTAAGAAAAAATAAACTCGGCTTTGAACTACCCAAAACCCTGCCATTTCCAGCCTGGGCTTGATTAATGATTTTTCTATCTAATAAAAGGTTCACAAACCATCTGTTTTTCTCCCTAATGCCTTGCCCAAAGGTTTTTCGTTCCTATTTCAGGCTTGGGGCCAACTGACATTCCCCTCTTTTTTTTTTTCCCAGCCTTGTAAACAAACCCTTCTCTCTTTTTAATCTTCCAGGGCTGTTTCCTACCCATCGTTATGCATATTCATTGCGAGTAAACATTTTTAGTGTCTACACTTAATCTCTTCCACTGGCAATTACTGTTCTATGCTGTTTTGTAATGCAGAAGGGCCAACGCTTTCCCTTCTAATAACAGCTGGGTCGCAGATGGGGCCTGCAGTCATTGTAGAAAATAAAAATTTACAAGATGCCAGTGGAATTTATTTCAGTTTTATGGAGTCACAGGAAGAACCTTTCTGTTATCCGCCTTCAGTGCAATCTGCAGGCACAAGGCAGGCTTTTGACATTTAATCAAAGGGGGGTTCAGGTAGGGGCTGGAACGGCGCGGGAAGAAAGCAGGTGGATCCTATTAGGCAGTGCCATGGTTAATTTATTTGGGAGTGATTGGCTGAGATGTGCGCAACCAAGCTTTGACATCCCGTGTATATCTTGTTCAGCATCCTGCTCCCCAGCCTGCCAGCCAGCTGTGGGGCTGGGGCCACCCTGGCACCCTCCTCTGGGATGGCACCCTTTGGGATGGCACCCACAGGAGAAAGGAGCTGGATCCCAGCTCTGTATTCCTTGGAATGTGGAAAGCTCCAGCTCAGGTGGTGGCAGAGGCCTGGGATGCAGCTGTGGCAGGCTGGGGCCACCCTGGCACCCTCCTCTGGGACGGCACCCTTTGGGATGGCACCCTCCTCTGGAATGGCACCCTTTGGGATGGCATCCAGAGGAAAAAAGGAGCTGGATCCCAGCTCTGTATTCCTTGGAATGTGGAAAGCTCCAGCTCAGGTGGTGGAGGTGGCTCAGGCTCCGTGTTCCGTGCCCGGTTCTGCAGCAAAATGTGGATTGAAAGCTGGAAAACGAGGAATTCTAAAAGTGGCCAGGCCATGCTCTGCCCTCAGCAGCCCCTCAGGGGTGTGGGAATGGTGATGCCACATGGGGTAAGTGGCACTGGGAGCAGCTCCAGGCATTGGGGAGGATGGAGGGACTGGAATGGGCTGGTGGTGGGAGAGCAGCTCAGTGGAGTTGGCTGCTTCCCACTGGGAAAATCCATCCCCGCTCGCTGGGGTTGGCTGCTTCCCACTGGGAAAATCCATCCCAGGAGCTGCGAAGAACATGGGGTGGCAAGGGAGCACAGGGCTCATGGAATCCCAGGATCCCAGCACGGTGTGAGAGCTTCTGGACAGGGACGCTTCCAACCCCTGGGACATTTCCAGGGATGGGAGATGGACAAGCCTGGAGCCAGGGCAGGAGGTTCCCCCTGGGCCATCAGCTGATTTCCACAATCTCTGTGATTGCTGACATTTCCCGATGGGAAAATACATGGATGCACATAAGGAAACCAGGAATAGAAGCAGTTTGGAGGAAACTTCCAAGAAATAAAGGATGTATTTCTATTTAGTGGGCATCTTGTGGAGATTTTTTTCCAGACTTTTTAAGCAGTTGAATGAGAAGGACATAACATTCCCACATCCCTCCTTTTTCCCCCTTCCTCCCTCGTTTCCAGCATCCAGAAGCAGAAACGTATTGACCCGCTCAAATTAATTCGATTTTAGGTGGTGTGGGTTTTATTATTCAAGATTTTTCCTCATTTATAGTCCCAGGGTTTCCAAAACTCTCAGCTAAGGGCAACAGAGCTTTTCCAAAGGATTCTTAATTTTTCCTTCCCGGAGAATCCTGATTCAGGTGTTGGAATGAGATGATTTTTACAGTCCCTTCTGACCCAAATCATTCTGTGTGGAAGGCAAACACAACTTACACGGGGAGAAAAGCCTTCAGTTCTTGCAAGAAGTTTGTTCTTCCCTGGAAAACATTTCCCCGAGGTTGGATTTGGGAAAGGGGGGAGGGGGAAGTTATTAAAGTGTGTGGCTGAGTTCAAACTTTCCCTCCTCCCTCCCTTCTTTCAAAAGATGATATTGCTATTTTTTATATGCAAACTCTGTTGAGAATATTGAATTGGGTACATTAAATACCAGAGATGAAGTTCTTAGTGGCTTTAATGAAGAGGATAAATTCTCCCAACTACATTTCCCTGCATATCATCCCCTTTTCCCAAGCCTTTCCCTTCATTTACCAACTCCAAAGCTGCCAGTAAATTTGTTAATCTCAGCGAAATGCTGTTCCTACTGCAAATATTAGTAAAGATCAACTAATCCCAGTTATGGGCTGGGAGGTGGCCCAGTGGGAGCCTCTGGGCATCCAGTGTGCAGATCCAAACTGGATCTCTGCAATCCCAAGGGAGAGAAGCTTCCTTGTGGGCATTTGGGGAACCAGCTGAGGAATGGGAAGGGGAAAGAAGCACTAATCCCATGGAAAGGCTGCCCGAGGCAGGCAGGAGGAAAACGGTGTGGGAATGGCAAGTGGAGAGCCTGGGTGGCTCTGGGATGCAAGCACATCCCACATCACTCAGGGAGTGTGGCTGCCTGGGAATATCCTGGAGATGGCAGGGTGGAACAACCCTGGCAGCTCCTTCAGATGGCTCTGAGCAACCCAACAACCCTGCAGCATCCACACCAGAGCCTGGCCCTGACCCCCAGGCAAACCCTTTGATGGAAATTACTCCAAACACTGAGAAACCCAATAAAAATCCCCTCCCTGGGCAGTCTTGCTCCATAACCCGTAATGTTTTTTTTTGCTCTGTTCCTGTAGAAACCAGCCAGGAGAAGGACTGGGGATTAACTGGGATCCTCAGCTCCCACACCAGTTCCGAGGCTGCTCCTAAAGCCAGGCACTGGGTCCAGCTCTGTTCCTCAGCAAAAGGAGGGATAATCATGCCTGGCAAATGGAAAGCAGCACTGGGAGCAGAGGAGAGGCTCTGGCGAGGAGCTCCGGAGGATGGAGCACTGCGGATTGTGCTGCTCCATGAAATATTCAGGAGCTGGTGTGGTTTATGGCATGGGCTGGGGCTGGCAGAACATTGCCTGGATTTGCAGCCAGAGCTGCCTGTGGTGCTGGTGTTTGGGATGATGGGAGGCTCCTCAGCTCCCAAACTTTTCCATGGTTTTCAGCACAGCACTAACAGGTGGCTGCGGCAGGAGCCCGCTGCAGCCGGAATGGAGGGGGCTCTGCAGCACAGCACTGCAGCCTTTTCCCAAAAAAACACATCCCACAGATTCCACCTGGCTCCTGACTCCCAAAAAACCCCATCCCACAGATTCCAGCCATGGCTCCTGACTCCCAAAAACCCCATCCCACTGATCCCAGCCATGGTTCCTGACTCCCAATTCCAGTGAAACTCCACATGGCAAGATCTTTAGGGGGATTATAGCCAAAATTGCTGTTTTCCATGAAGAAATTTTCCCCGATATCCAACCTAAACCTCCCTTGCTGCAACTTGAGGCTGCTTCCTCTTGTTGCCAGTGGGAAGAGCCCGATCCCACCTCACGACAACAGGGACATTTCACTGTAGGAAAAGCCTCTCCAGGATTCTGATCCTAGGAGTTGGATGATCCATGCAGATCCCTCTCAACTCTGCATACTCCACAATTCCAAGGAGAACCAGTTCCTTGTGATGCTGCTGTTTTCCCCCAGACAACACCGTTGCCTCCACCACCCTGGGGCTTTCCATGGCTTTGGGAAGATGGCTGCTGCTCCTGCCTCTCTGCAAGAGGCGTTTGCAGGGATCCAGCCATCTGCACGGCGCTCTGCAGGCAGCCAGGCTGCTGTAAAATCCCTGGAAATGGGACAGGAACACTTGGGCAGGTGGGATGGCTCCCTCCCCGCTCTGGCTCGGCGTCCCTAAGCCAGGCACTGTGGCAAATGGAGCCGGTGCCGGAAAAGAGAAGGGCGAGATGGATGTGGAGGAGCTGCCCCGTTGGCAGCACGTGGCTGGGGGCTGCTTTTTTGTGGAGTGTTTGCCTGCTGGAAGTGACATTGGAAACAGAAAAGGGGGAGAACGTAAAAATCCGCGGAGTTGGGGCCGTTTGTCAGAGCTGGAAATGTCTGAACGGAGCAGCCACAAGGCAGCGTCTTCCAGAGCATCCGCTGGAGCACCTGGAGTTACTTATTGCAAAGGAATCAGCTGCTAGCGGGCTCCACGGGGGCATTTTTGGGAAGGAAATAGGGAAGTATCAACGGAATACTCTGACATAAAGATTTCTGAGGCATTTGCCTAGGTTTGCCAGAGAAGCTGTGGCTGCCCCAGTCCTGGAAGTGCTCAAGGCCAGGCTGAAAAAGAGTGGAAAATCGGGATGGACGCTGGAATTTCCTCTAAATATTCAAGATGAAAGCAGGAAATGCTCAGCTCTGCTCCCCATAATGAAGCTCTCCATGAAATGATGGTCATTGTCCATGTGTTGCAGTAGGGTTTGGACGTGACCCAATGTAGAGCTGGGAATGAGAGTGGCCTTGGGGACTTCTCCAAGTCCTTTTTTTTTAGGCAGAAAGTTTGGGAAGGTGATTGCAGAGCATCAGGGGAGGTGGCCGGACACATCCTTTCCTTCTCCCTCTTTCCATTTTGCCTTTCCCCATCCCGAAATCCATTCCCCACAAAAGCTAGGGCGCGCCACCCTCGCAGGAAACCGACAGAGCTGGGAAGTTCTCCCCATTTTCACACATTCCAATGGCCATTTTCCCTTCCCTGCCCGTTCAAAGCAGGCAGCGCCTCCTGACATCTGCACTCCATAACCCTCCTTCTGCTAGCCCCGCTCCCAGCCAGCCAAGCACTGACATTCCCACATTTTTTTTTCCCTGGCACACCGCGGCCTTTTCAAAGCAGCAGCAGCAGCAGCAGCTCTGCGAGGCTGAGGGGAGGCTGGAGAGGGGCGGGGAGGAGCCCTGGAGCCGCCGCCGGGCCTTTTGTGGCCGCTTCCCTTTCTCTTTGTGCCCGCGGCAGCTGGCACGGCCCCGCTCCTCGGATTGCGGCAGCACCGAGTGGGCACCGCGCCGCCTCCTCGGCTGATTGCGGCCACTCCCAGGGAGGCTTCGGCAGCTGCGGGTGCTCGGTGCCAAGTTCTCCTGGCGGTGGCCTCTGGGTGTTCAGCTCCTCTCCCTCTCCGGCATTTCCTCCGGCGGGGAAAGCTGCTCCGTGCCACCGGCTTGCCCTCGGGATGGGGGAGTTCCCACCAGAGCACAGGCGGGAGGGAGAAGCCGTGTGAAGTTTGTGGGGAAGAAGGAAGATTCCTGCCTGTCTTGGAGCCGGGACTCATCCAAGCTGGCAGCAGCAGCACACAGGAGTTGGGGTGGCTCTGGTGGCAGGGCTGGGACAGCCTTGGGGTGGTGGAAGGTGTCCCTGCTCGTGGATGGGATGAGATTTCAAGTCCCTTAAACACAAATCATTCAGGGATTGCATTAATCCATTCGGTTGTGCTTGAGGCCTAAATTCCCAGTGGTCACTTGCAAGTGAGTCCCCAGTGCCTCGGAAGGCTTTTAGGAATTCCCAAGGATTCGGTTTAATCAGTGATCTGCAGTAATTTAATATATTTGCAGTGCTCTCTTCTTTAATACTTAATGAGTGATGATTAGGTTTGTGTATCAGAGCTGAAATCTGCAAGTTAGGTGGCAATTAATGCTTGAAGTGCTCCGTAACTCCAGATATAATGATCCTATTTGCCAAGTAATTATGGAATGTATGTGCCTAATAAACAATAACACTTGCCTCCCGTGCTCACCTGAGGAGCTCCCCGTGGCAAAACACAGGTACAGGGTGAAGGAAGCTGAGCCTTCCCCACCACTTGGGAGCACCCAGGGATTGTGACAGGACATGGGTTTGGAACTCCAGGAAGAGCGATTTAATTGCATTTCAGGAAGAGGGTGGGGAGGCCCTGGAAAAGGTTCCCAGAGCAGCTGTGGCTGCCCCTGGATCCCTGAAAGTGCCCAAGGGCGGGCTGGACAGGGCTTGGAGCAGCCTGGGACAGTGAGAGGTATGGGTGGAACTGGGTGAGCTCTAAGGTCCCTTCCAAGCCAAGCCATTCCCTGATTCCATGCACATTATCCATAGGAAGGGATCCATATGGAAGGGTCACAGTGAGAGCCTCCCTCTCTCCCTGTGCTGCCCTCAGCAGAGCCGGGTTTGTTGGCAGGAATGGAATGATGTAACCCAGCAGGGTCTGCATTCCCTCTTTTCCATTACCCCAACTTCCTCTCCACTTCATTCCGGGCTGGCCTCCGTGCTTAATTAACAAAACGAGCCATTACATAACACAGGCAGCCATCCCAAAGAAAACAACCCCAGAAGGGCCATGTGCCACCGAGCCCAGGAAAATCGGGAATCAAATTCCACTCCCTGAATCCTTTACAGCATTCCTCCTTGCCAAACCCAGGCAAATATTCCCCTTGCTGCAAGCTCCCCTTGCAGAGCTCGGACTGCTCTGCAAACCCCAGCTCACAATGGCTCTTTCAGCGAGCACGGAGCTGCACATTTCACATTAATAAATATTCCTGGGGGGTTTTGTTATTCCAAACCCAAGGTTAAATGGAGTTTTCACGAGTCAAATACACCAAAAATGAGGCTGAGCAAGGCATTTCCTCCCAGGCCGTGGAGTTTAGGAGCAGCTGAGCTCCTGAGTAAACACAACAAAGTTAATTTGTTATTATTTTAATTTAATTCCCACCTTCTATTGAGACAGGGAAATGAACAATGAAATATTTTGTTTCTGTTTGCTGAGATTTGGAGTATGAATTCCAACCCTTTGGAATATGATCGTAAAACTCTGTCCACTGATCCCTGGGAAAACTCTGTCCACTGATCCCTGGGAGTGTTTGATGTCTCCAGGCACGCCGCTCTGTATCTTGATTTTCAGTAGGGAGCAGAGCTTGGATCATCCCATCTTTGGGCATTTCAATTAAAGACTGAAATGGCAGGACATGGATTTCAGAACAGGGATCACTGTCCTGGTTTCCCCCTCTGGAAAAGCAGGATAATATTTGCCTGCACCACGGGAAGCTCCTGAGGGTTGACTCTGACTGTGCACCAAGGAAATCACGGCATTGGTTTATTTTGGAGAGAGAGAGCTCATAGGGCATTTATTTGGTCACTGTTGCAACTTCCAGCATCCTCTGGATGTAAAAACATGGATTTATCTGTGGGCTACTCAACCTGGAGCAGAAATTCCACCTGTTCCAGGCCTGACCACTCCTTTGGCCCCTGACTGCTGGGAAAACCAAACCGTTGCAGCCTCTGCAGTCGGCAGAGGAATGTTTTCCCTGCATCTCCATCCTCTGGTAGGTGTGCATCCCAAAATAAACTCCTGGATCCAACTCCAGGCAGGAATTGACAGCATGAATCATGCCGGGCAAACGTCATGCCAGCCATGGGAACAAGGATATGTGGGAATTCAGAATAGAGCACAGAACTGTTTGACAGAGCTCAGCGAGGAACACCAGCTCTGCCGAATCCTGGGAAGCTTTCCCTGGCCTGTGGTGATGGTGCCAGAATTCCTGCACCCATCTCCAGCTGGAATTTCCAACTGGAGTCAGAGAGCAGCTGGCCTGAGCTGCTCACAGGGGCTTGGGGTGGGAGGGACCTTGAGGAACTTCTCACTCCATCCCCTGCCACGGCAGGGACACCTTCCACTATCCCAGACTGCTCCAACCTTTGGCCTTGAACAATTTCAGGGATGGGGTAGCCACAGTTTCTCTGGGCAACAGGATAAATGCAGGAATGGCTTCCCCCCACCCCCCCGGTGGGTCTGCAGGGAACAGCCACCTTGGAAGGCTTTATTTGAGGAAGAGCTGTTTCTCTCTGGCAAGTTGATCCAACGGTCACAGACACCCTTGGGAACAAACAGAGACAAAGCAGGAGACACTTGACAGAAGAGCAGCTTGTTATGGAATCAGCCAAGCCACAGCACCGAGCCAGCTCCCAAACACAGGGAATGTGCTCCAGAGGATCTTTAGCAAAGATGGCGTGGTGCAGATCCCCAGAGATCACAGAACACAACGTCCAGGTGATCCCGAGTCACCGAGGCAGGACTTGCCACCTCCTCCTGGCCAAACCCTTTTGAACCCCTTGGGAACACACCAAAAAAAAACCACCCCCAAAACCAACAAACCAACAGATCCCAAGGCAGGTTTAGCTCCAGCCTGCAACATCTGAGAGCAGTCCCAGCTCTCCCCTTCCCCCTTCCCGAGTTTTTCACCTACTTGGCTGTATCCCAGAAAGAGCCTGCACACAAGTGAGAGACCCTGGAGCTCGAAGCCTCTCTAAAGCTGGCAGCGGCGCTAAGATTAGAGAGCGAGAAGTGTGAGGGAGCTGAAAGCCTGTGAATCCTGCTAAGGATAGAAAGGCACGAGTAGGAGGCAGCCAGAGCCCATCCCGAGAAATCCGAAGTTTAGCACTGAAGTTGGATGGGATTTACGGATCGGGAAGGCAGGCTCTGCCTGCTATGGAGGCAAGGTAGTGCCTGGCAGGCAGGGATGTTCTCCTGCTTCCCCAATGCAGGGATTAGAGCACATCCTCTGATGGGACGCGGCGCTGCCAGGACAGTGGTGATGCCATTATGATTTTGCTTTTTCATAGAGCCCTCTCATATTCCTCTTGCTATACACTTTTATGTATCCCTCGTGCTTTTAACCCGCATGCTTGTAATTCCCCAAACCTGACAAGTAGCTTAGAGGCAAAGTTCTGTTAAGTCAAAAGACTAAACATTGGAGTTGAGGGTCAAAACATCCCAGACACCAAGGTCCTCTCCAGAACACATTCTGTAAACTAAGATAGACTCATGCAAGGAGGGGAGTCATTCCTCAGTAGGGGGCTTCTCTTGAGCCTCCCATTGGGGAATCTGTGATAGATATGCTAATATGCTAATGTGCAAAGTTCTATAATTGTATACATGAGGGGTTTGGTCGGGGCATTTTGCCAGTGCACTCTCCTAGGGTGCATCCAAGGATCCTTAATAAATACCAATTTATACTTGTTCCTCTCTAACCGTGTTTGGCTTTTATTTTAAGAGCACAGGATAAGGCATCAGTAGCAGAGCAGCAAAGCTGCTTTTCCTGCCCATGGCTCGCAGGAAAGTGCTGTCTCCCCGGGGAGCCGGGTTCTCCTGCATCCCGAGGTTTGCTGCGGTGCTCCCAAGCCGGGGGATTGCAGGCACAGGGATGGGAATGCAGGGATGGTGCTGCCTCTCGCCAGGGCTGAACCTCGAGCTGGGCTGGTCCCCCAAATCAGAGTGAAATGTGGCAGGGCAAGTTCCCCAGGGGCAGCACGCCTTTGGAAAATCACAGGATGGTTTGGATGGGAAGGGACCTTAAGGATGGTTTCATTCCATGGGCAGGGACACCTTCCACTATGCCAGGGTGCTCCAAGCCCTGTCCAACCTGGCCCTGGGCAATTCCAAGAGGGATGGGATACATATCTACATGTCAGCTATCCCAAATCCCACAAATCCATGAAGTGTTGCTGTAACAACCCCAAATTACTGGATCAGGGAGGAATAAAGACAATTGTAAGACTTAAATGGTGGAAAAAATCCCATTTCCTGTTGCAAAGTGGCAAAGGGAGCACCTTGGACCTGGAATTATTTTGAATATAAATTCCCAAGCTTGGAATAAGTTTAGATAAAATATTCCAGTGGAAGCCCATGTCTAGTTAATGGGAAATAACACAAGGAAACCCCCCAGAACAGCTGAATCTCAGAGGTTTTTTTGGAATATCTGAGGGCTGCTGGTGGCTCTTGGAGCACAGAGCGCAACACTCGGGAAGGGCTCGCAGGGAATCTCGGCTCTGCTCCCGCTGAACTCAGCCAGGGTTTTACTTCAGTGGAGCAGAGTTAGGTTAATGCTGAATGTTTGGAAAACCCCATTCCTACTTGCCAGGCTGCCTCCTCAAGAGATCTCCCCATCATTAGTTTAATTCAGCCATCAGTGCTTGCAATGGCAGCTGAGGGATTCAGATGCTCCACGGAGTCAATTGCTGGCTTTGGAAATGGGCTCTGCTTCGTTTTCTGCCATGTAAAACTTGTTCTCTCAACCTTGCTCTGACTCATTGCAACCCCACTTAGGAATCCTGCAGGAAAAGATGGGATTTGGGATGTCACTGGGATCTCTTCTGCCTAAAAAAAAACATCCACTACCTTCAGGAATTCCAAGTAGTGGCTTGGCCCAGATTGGCTGATAAAGGCAATTCTGCTTGGCAGCTCAAATTCCAGTAGTTGGACACAAAAAAGGTGGAATTTTATTCTTTCCCCAGAATTTTTGAAACTGAAAAATTAGAGAATCCCAGAAAAATCTGGGTTGTAAAGGACCTTGAGGATCATCTCTTCTCATGCCTGCCATGGGCAGGGACACCTTCCACTGTCCCCACCCAGCCTGGCCTTGGTCACTTCCAGGGATCCAGGGGCAGCCACAGCTTCCCTGTGCCAGGGCCAACTTGGATGGGGCCTGGAGCAACCTGCTCTAGTGGGAAGTGTCCCTGCTGGAACAAGATGGGCTTTAAGGTCCCTTTGCCCCAAAATATTCTGGGATTCTCTGCAAAAAGCTCCAAAATGGGTGGCTGAGACCCTGCCTTTCCCATTTCCCGTGCCATCGGTGCTTCCCGGCTGTCTGAAATTGCCACTGTCCTGGTGATTGATATCTTTGTGCACAGGTGATTTTTCCCAGATCCTGGGTCCCACCAGCTCCCTGCCCTCCCACGGAGGTGCTGGGAAGTGTCCCCTGCTCACCCCTGAGCAGCTCATTAACGAGAGCATTCTAATGAGCTCTGCTCTGCCCAGGGCCCCCCAAATCCTTCCCCAGTGGTACTGTTTGCAAAACGTTGGATAAAATATAAATGATGCTTTCAATTGAAACCAAACCTCACACTGTTCCCAGCTTTAATAACAGTTTTGACAGATGAGATTTCCATCATCTGTTTTTGTCTTTGTCAAGGCTCCTCCAATAAATGTTCTAAACTAACAGATGTGACTATAAAGGCTGAGGCATCAGGAGCTGAGCTTTGTCAAGTGCTACCAGAGATAAATTAATTCCTAGTTTAAGCTTCCACTGAGCACTGGAACATCCCTTTCCCCTGGTTTTGGTGCCTGACCTTGTGCAGGTTTCATGTCCAGAGAAATCACGACAGCTACAATTAAATTATATTAACAATTGGGGCATTAATAAGGCACCAGTCTAGCCAGGGTAACAACCTGGGAGCCAGAAACCTCTTGAAAATCTGATATCCATCAAAAGGGAACCTTTTCCAGCTCTATTGGAATTTTCAGCACTTTTAAAATACAGGTGAATTATCTGAATGCTAAAGTAGATTTCAGGTGAGACTTTGGGATCCTGCAGCCTGATTTCCTCCCTAACATTCCTGCTCATTCATGCCCTGCAATCTATTCCCTTCCCTCACCAGCCCCACAGGCACCCCCAAAATCAATTTAGGGCCATTTGGGTGCTCGAGCAACAGGTAAGCCATGGGTTTTTTACCAGGAATTAGAATTTCCAATGGTAAGAAGAATAAGAAGGATTGGAAGGCATTGCCCTGAGAAGTGGTGGAGTCCCCATCCCTGGAGGTGGCACTCAGAGCTCTGGTGGGGATCAGTCACAGGCTGGACCCAGTGACCTGGAGGTCTTTTCCAGCCTCTTTCCAATGGATTCTGGGAAGCACAGCCATTGTTTCATCCGTGTCTCCAGATTTTACTCTAAAACACAAAATAATAAATAAGACATAATTGGGTCTGGCCTCCTGACTCCCACTCTTCCAAAGGCATGAATAAATGAATTAATCACAGCTGCCAGGGTGAGGAGAGTGAAACCCAGGGGGGAAAAAAAGGGCGGATGGGATCAAAGTGCTGATGTCAGAACAATTCCTCAATAAAGTTCTTTCCCAGTATTGAGTTGATAAGTGAAAACCTAAATAAGGCTTGGGAAGAGAGACATGCCAAAGAGCCAGCTCCTCGGAGAGTGCGGCTGTCAGAGGCAGCCAAGGTGCAGCGAGGACGAATCCTCCGGCCGAGCAACCTGCAATATTGATGGAGATTCTTGAGGAAGTACACCAGGCTCCGTTTTATTTGATGTTTCCTTCCGGAGTGCCAGGGACTCCCCTGGAGCAACTCCTCACTTGCTGCAGTTTTCCTCCCTCGCTATGGCCCCGTCTCCGACCCTCTCTCCAAACTCCGAGCGCTGTTCGTTAAATCCCTCTTTCCGTGGAGCCATAAACACCGTAATCTCGATCCTGATATGGGCTCTAAAGCTATCCCATAGGATCCTTGTGGTTGGAACTGATTGAACATTAGTGTCAGGGAAGACTATTATTTGAGTCTCAATATAATTAATAAAGCTGTTCTCTCCCCTCCCCTCAGGAACGCGCTAAATCTCCGAGTCTTGTTTGTTGTGCTCGCCGCAAGATTTCCCTACCTTGCACAGAAAAGAGGGATACGGAAAAAAAAAAAAAAGAAAGAAAAGAAAAAAAAGAAAAAAAGACGAAAAAGCCTTTAAATATTTAACAGTTGAAACCTGACATAAATTGGAGATTTGAATAAAAAATCAGCCCGAGTATATTTGTATGAAACTGGTGAACAGAAGGAATACACATGCTCCGAGGAATAGATTTTATGCCAAACATCAATCAATCCCGGCTCCGAAGCCTATTTATAATACTGTGGGGGTTCTGGACGGTTGCACTTCACACTGGGAGGACCAATCCATGACATTATCTGGTGAACAATTGAAGGCTTTTACAAATAATTAAAACTCTGCTTGGAAATGGGGATCTCGCCACAGCTTTTGTGGCCACGCACTGGCTCATGGCGATGGCAGAGTGTAAATAATGAGTAGTTAATGTCAGATGTGCTCCACCATTCTCTGCGTGACGGGGCTTTCTCCCTGGTTATTGATCTTTCGGGCACAGATATGGATTTCCTTACAGCTTTGCCTCACCTCCAGCTGGGTTAGGTGGGATATTGGGATGAAATTTCAAGCTGGGAGGGTGGGGAGGCCCTGGCACAGAGTACCCAGAGAAGCTGTGGCTGACCCTGGATCCTTGGAGGTGTCCAAGGCCAGGCTGGATGGGGCTTAGAGCAACCTGGGATAGCAGAAGGTGTTGCTGCCCATGGCAGGGGGTGGAATGGGATGTCCTTTAAGGTCCCTTCCAACACAAACCAGTCTGGGATTCCATGATTCCTGCCAAGAGGAAGTGCCCTGACTTGCTAATTCAATCAGCATCAAGAGCAGATCACATCCCTGAGGAGGCGAAGGCACCAAAGCAGGGCTGTACCCACTGACCCCCTCCTGCCCTGGCTGCACCCAAGGAGCCCAGAGCCACACAGCTGGGTGATGGATCTGATGTGGGAACTACAGCTCCAGACCCAGGCCTTTCCAACCAGCCTGCTGTAAGCACGTGGACAGAAAGGCTGAACCCAAAAGATCTGGGATTTGCAATGCTTCCCGGAGCCCATGGCACCTACCAGCGATCAGGCAGCCTTAGCTGAGCCCCCGTGGGTGTTGCCCATGTAGGAAAGAGCTGCCAGTGGTTTATCCCGGAGCTTTCCTGCCCGGAGCACCAGCGGGTGCGGGGTGCTGGGTGGCTGCGTGCGGCAGAGCAGCAGGGGGAGCTCAGACATCCCATTTGGCTCTCTCCAAATGTCATTCCTTAAGACCTTCTGAGCAATTAAACCAAATTTAGCAGGAATCAATCATACAGACGCGAGGGTGGGAAATAATGAAGATGGATGTTGTTTAAAGCCTTCCAAGAGTTCCTGCCGGAGCTAGATATCATCCTGAGTAGGATTAGATTATCCAAGTGACCTTAGAAGCGTTCAAGTGTCCTCCCAAGTGGGAGCAGGCGGCACAGGGAGCCCCACCGGCCCCTTTCCCCCTGGTGTGTTCCTCCTTTCCCAAGGTAAGCCCTGCCCTGGAGCACTGCTGGCATGGCTGGGATGCACGGAGGCAGAGCAGTATCCCTGCCAGAGCAGGAGGAACACTCTGTTCTCCCAGCGCTCTTTCTATGAGCAAAATAAATCTTTGCTTGGAGACTGAAAATCCTGCTTAAAATCCCTTCTTCCAAGGTGTGGGGCCAATGGATTTCATTTCCCCTAAAGTTCCTGGTGGGATCCACCACTGGGCTGGCCGTTCCTGCCTCTCCTCCCGGGAAGCAGGTGGGTTTCAAACCTTCTGAAGACACCAAAGTGCTTCTTTACAAAGTGACTTGCAAAGCAAAAAAATATATATAAAACAAAAAGAAGAGGGTTTTTTTCCCCCCCCTATTCCTCCAGGGATTTTTGAGCATATGAAGCACAAAAATAATCACAGAAATGACGCAAAGGAAGAAAAAACCCAAGGATTTAGTCGGAGTCAGCAATCCAAAGGCAGCTCCCTGCTGCTGCTTCACCCCCACGACACAGACTGGATTTAAGGGACTCTTCTGCTGAGCAGCAGCCAAAGCCAAGACCTTAAATCCCTACAAACTGCTGGAAGCTGGCTTGAAAACCTTGAGACGTGGGAAGCTGCTCCAGAAGAACAAACCAGGCAGTGCTTATTTTTAATTAATTAGGAATAAAGCGAGGGAGTATTTTCAGGGCACTGAGGGCACTGACACATCCAGCTGCACCTTCCCGTGCTCTCTGCTCCATGCCCTGCTCTTCCATGGCCCCTTCCCTGGAAGAAGCTGGGAGCCTCCTCCCCAAGCAGCCCCCCTCTTCCTGCTCTTGGACACACTCAGCCTTGAAACCCAACACGTGTCTTCCAGACAAACCAGCCAGGTCTGCAAGAGTGGGATGTCTGTGTCATCTCCAGCTGTTTCCCTCCTCTGCTGGAGCTGAAATAAGTAAATATTGAAATGAAAACCCTTGGGCTCTCCTAAACCCATCCAACTCCGCATCTCCCACCTCTGGGAAGACACGTGGAGCATCGTGTAAATCCCCTGGCACTTTGCTTATCTCCTCCCAAGGCTTTGAATTGGATTTTGCTACAAAAATCGGAATTTTCATTGGGAAATCTTGATATTAGGAAAAAAGTGCCACTGGGAGCAGCAACCAGGACTCAAGTCAGGGTTTGTGAGGCTCAGCCTGAGCTGAGGATCTGCTGGTCCTCGTGTTTTCCTCCTCTCTCAGCTCCTGCCAATAACCAGGATGGGCTGTGAGTGCCTGTGCTGGCCGGGGACAGCCTCGATTTTGGAGCGTGCTTCCCTGCACAGTTCCAGGACATTTTCACATGGAATTTTCACATAGGTTCTGGCCTCAGGTGCAGGCTGCATGTTCCCCCAGGGGATTTGCTTGTTTTGTGTGGAGCTGAAACAAAAGTGGCAGAAAATCAGCTGAGCTTCTGCACTCTCACTACTGTGGTGGGAAAGGAGGAAACTGGCTTTTCCTTGGAAGGAATGCTGCTGCTCTTCCCTAATTTCTCTAATGACATTTGATATTATGGTGATGAGTGCCTTGGAAAATACATATGATAATCATTATAATCAAGCACATGTGTCTGGAGAGTGTAATAGGTACATTCTATAAATTAGAAAATAAACATGTGTTAAGGAATGACTTTTAATATTAATTTCCATTTTTAGACAGCCAGGCCCCAGATCCAATCAGCTGGGGATTAACCAGCCAAAATGGGGTTTTATAGAGTCCTGGAATCCCAGAATGGACTGGACTGGGAGCAACCTTAAAGCCCATCTCATCCACACTCTGCCATGGGCAGGGACACCTCCCACTATCCCAGGGTGCTCCAGGATCCATCCAGCCTGGCCTTGGACACTTCCAGGGATGCAGGGGCACCCACAGCCTTGGAGGGGAGAGATGCCTAAATCCTAAATCAGAATCCACAGCACTACAAGGGGAAACAGCCTCAAGTTACAGCAGGGGAAGTTTAGGTCGGATATTAGGGAAAACCTCCTCGTGGAAAGGGCTGCCCAGGGCAGCGGTGGAGTTCCCATCCCTGGAGGGATTTAAAGCCCTGTGGAAGTGGCACTTGGGGACATAGGACAGCGATGGCCTTGGCAATGCTAGGGAATGGCTGGCCTGGATGATATTAGAGGGTTTTCCCAGCCTAAATAATTCCATGATTCCACGATCCTGCTGCTCTGCTAGGTGTCACCTTTGTGGGGGCTCTGCAAGCAGAGCTTTGCACTGATGTCACAGCAGAATGACAAAAGTAGGGCAAGGCTCTGCTGAACGAGGCTCATCCCGTTCTCTCCGAATGGAATCTCATGGAAAACAAAGAACTTTATGGATCTCCCCAGCAAATCCAACAGCTGCTGGAAATTAGAGTAACCCCTCTGGGGTTCAGTGGATCTCCCTGGGAATCCGGCCTCGCATTCCCCACACAGCTCCTGGATTTTACCGGACAGTTCAATTCCATAAGCAGGGATGTGTTCCCAAAAAGATAATTGGGAACAGAGTGAACAATGCGAGACTTGCTGCACAGAGAGGCTCTGGACTCCCCATCCCTGCAAGGCCTCCAGGCCAGGCTGGGCAGGCTGGCCTGAAGCAGCCTGGCCTGGTGGAGGGTGGCCCCGCAGTGGGGTGCAACTGGGTGGTCCCTAAGTTCCCTCCCAACCTGCCCCATTCCATGATTCTGGGATCCCATGGCTTTGGAACGACGAGAAGCACTAGAAGATGCAGAGTGACTCTGGAGAAGCAGAATTAGCACAGCAGCCAGGCACTGGGCTTATCTGGCCTCCTGAACTGGGGAATGGAATCGTTCCCAAAATCACGGCCCTTGACTGGAGTGCCTCTCCCATGGAAGCCCCGGAGCCTCTCCCACTGCACAGCCTATTGATTTTAGGAGTCATCAATGGATATTGTGTGCCTATACCATTACCAGGACAAGCAGGAGGTGCAGAGTCATTTGCCTGCCAAAGCCAGTTGTCCCATGCTGTGCCCTATGGGAAGCCACTGATTCCTACACTTGGAGCAGGGACAATGCAACTTAATCAGAGTGACAGGAAACAGGCAGCAATTACAGTGTGCAGCTACATCTGCTGGGTTCCACTTCACTGAAGGAAGAATTATCGCAATTTTAATGTACAGCCCTTTTTCATGTTTCATTTAACCTCTGCTGTATTATTAACCACATCAAAATATAACGACGGTCATTAGGAAAAAAAAGGGAAAACGAGAACATTTGGGGAAATTTGGACTCTTCCCCCTTTATCTGTAATTTAACGGTCTCGGTTTTACTTTCGTGCCCCATTCCACAGCCTCATTTAATAGATAGGTTTGTTTGCTTTAAATACCAAGCACAGCCCCAATCCTGCTTCTTCCAAACTCCACGGCAAAACAATTCCCGATGCACCAGAAGCAAGATGTGACCTGCTGATATTCCCTCTCCTTAATTGCCACAGCCGAATGAAGCCTCCCCAAGTGTGCTAGTTTGTCCCAACTGTGCTGCTAAGATTCTCATTGCCAGTGCTCCACTGGAAAAGGGATCACTGGCAATCGTTCAGAATCTGCAGGAAAACTGGGAGAAGGGGAACACAAAACCTCAGCTGGACCAGATGCCTCCATCCATGGGAAGCATAACCCGGTACTGTCCTCACTTTACCACCAGGTGCAAAGTGTCACTTGGGAATCACTGGGATGGAAACAGGACCCAAACTCCTGGCTACAGAGGTTGGGGCGGAGAAGGTTATGGAATCTTAGAATGAATTCTGAAATGGTTTGGGTCAGAAGGGATTTTAGGGATCATCACATTCCACCCCCTGGTTCCTTCCACTGTCCCAGGTTGCTCCAAGGCCTGTCTAACTTGCCCTTGGATAACTACCCAGGAACCAACCAGGTGCAGCAAGCACCATCGCTGGAGGGGATCACGGGGATGCCTTTCCTGCATTTCCTCCTGGAAGTGTCAGGGAGAGCTCCCCGAGCACACACAGGAGCAGTTCAGCAGCAGGTGAGACGGTGCAGCTGCACTGCTGGGAATGTTCTCGCTCGTTTTGGAACCAATCCAGGCCAGGCTCCATCCTGCAGGATGGCAGGGGGGAGCTCCCAGCATTTTCTCAGTGCCAATCTTAAACTCCTTTATCTGAGTGGACTCTCCTTTCCTGGAAGTGTCCCAGGCCAGCTTGGACAGGGCTTGGAGAAATTTAGGACAGTGGAAGGTGTCCCTGCCCGTGGCAGGGGCTGGAATGAGCTGAGCTTCGAGGTCTCTTCCAACCCAAACCATCCCACGATTCCATAATTAAACCAGGACAATCCCTGTAAGCTGCAACCTAAATAAAATGTATAAACCAACTCCTGTGTGTGGAGAACAATGAAGAACCCGCCCGGAGGGGGTAATCAGCATCTGAGGAGCCTTTAATCTAACAAGGACATCTTAAGTGAAGTTGCCTGGCAAAAAAAAAAAAGGTGCTGTGCAATTGCCAAACAGCTCCCCGTATTGTGAGGGCTCCTCTGAAGCACCAAGTGCTAATTGGAAGGAAGTTGGAAAGCTTTCTGACAGGATCCTCTAATAAGCTTCATTAGTCCGGGGGACGGCGGTGCGTCGCATATTAATAAAAAAGCAGGGAACAGGACTGAAGGGTGGGGAAACTGGGGAGGTTTGGGTGGGATACTGGGAAGGAATTCATCCCTGCCCTGGCACAGGATGGATCCCTGGCAGTGCCCAAGGCTGGGTTGGATGGGGAATTCCACAGTGGAAGGTGTCCCTGGGTTGAAGGAGGTGACCTTTAAGTCCCTCCCAAGCCAAGCCAGAGTGGGAATCTATGGACTGTCTTGCCTAGATGCCATAGGAAAGTCTGCCCTGGCACTACCCCATCCCCATGTGCTCATAAAAAGTACAGGGAAGTGGGTGTGTGCAATAAAAGCAGTGAAGGAAATTGAGGAAGGAGCAGCTCAGCTGGAGGTGCTACGATGAAAGCAACAATGGTGAAAAATCCCATTTTCTTAGGGTTATGGGACTGCAGGGCCTACAGAGGTTGTTGGTTTGGGCTCAAAGACCTGGAAGTTGTGCTAAGAATGGGAGCTCAACTGAGCACAACTAAAAGACTCCTCCTGTTGAGCAAGCCCATGGATTAGATATGAATTATCCTGTTTGCATTTCATTTAGTTTGATTTTCTCTCTATTTCCTATTTTCTAAATTAGATAACCCTTGCTTGATTTAAGGTAATTTGCCTTTACTGACTATTACTTAAGGCTAAGCATGTGCAAAGCCATTCCAGGAGAGGAGGAAAATTAAAGCACGGAAATTTAGGGTTTAGAGAACAAAAGGAACGCGGGGATGGAAAGGAAGTGATGATGAATGGGGAGCTGGCGACGCCTCAGCCCCAAGAGCTGCATTTGACCAATGCCACGAGCTTTTGCAGACACTCTGGAGCTGCCTTTGTGCATCCTGTGGTTAAAAATTTGATGAGCTGAGCTCCTCGTGTATTTAGCACCAGTACAGCAACAGGGACCCATAAGAAGGAAAATGGAGTTGGATGATTCCCCCCTTTTTTTCTTCGGGTGGGATTATGGCCTCCTACAATTTAACTGCCTGCTTTTATTTCCATGTTATATTGCAGTTGCATCTGGAAATCGGGAAATTCAGTTTGGAAACGAAAAGGGGGAGGAGGGAAGAGAGGAGGGAAGTGGGGAAAAGCACAGGCCATGGGCAGCAAAGGCTCTTTCTGACACTGCACCCTGAAAACCTCTCCCAGAGGAATGTGGGATCTCTTAGGGAGCTGCAATCTATGCAAAGCAAATTGTTTTGGATTTGCCCAGCCCATCCCTGCCCACCCCGTCATTTGTAACTGCTGCTTGTGGTGACAGAAACTCTTCATCAAACGCGGGGCTACACACACACACCCCCACCCCTCAAACTCATTAAAAGCACCTCAGCAGCCCGATCCTCAGTGTTTTTCCACGGGACAGCTCTTTCCATGGATTATTGTGCCTTGACGAAAAGGGCTGCCGTGGCAGAACAGGTTGGATCCATCGGGCTGGACCCAGTGGATGGTGGGAGGTGTCCCCTGGCCTGTCCCCACCACCCTCCTGTGCCGCCCAAGCAGCCTCTTGTCGGAAACCAGGATGTTCCACCTCGCACAGACAAATCCTGCTCAATCCAAATGTCTCCGAGAACAATTTTTGCCTGGAGAATGTTCCTTCGTTCCCATCTGTGCAGATCACAGTTTGAAATGCTGCCTGCACTTTCCAAACCCTTGCTTCACCAGGGAAAAAAAAATAGCCAGTGCAAACTACAACAAAAAATAGAAAACAAGGAAAAATCCCAACCTATCAAATGAACATGGAGTAAATAATAAGGGAAGGAAATGCTGAAGCAATCAGTCCTCCACCATTTGTTTTGCAGTGTGACAGCCCCAGTGAGCTGTCCCAGTTCCCAAACTGGGCTTTACATGATGTACACAGCTCCACAATCCCAGCTCCCTGGCATGCCTCAGGAATGCCATCGTGTCCTCCAGCGGAATTCTGTACCAATGGCTTTCCCAAATAAATCTCGGGGCTGCCTTATATTAATGAACTGTCACAGTTCCCATTGTTTTCCCAGAGCCTTGCAGCTGCATTCTTTCACAGGTGCTTGGCAAATTCAAATGAGGCTGGTTTGGGGTTTCAGGAGGGAAACAAATCCCCCCTCCAGTGGATTGCTGGGGAGTTGTCTATGTGGGAAGCACGGCTTTACTTTTCTTGCTCTGCCTCGCTCCTCTTTCCCCCCTGACCCTTCACCTTCCTCCTGCTTCCCGGTGATGGAATTAAAATCTCAGCATCCCAGAACGGTTTGGCTTGGAAGAAGGACTTTAAAGCTCATCCATGGGCAGGGACCCTTTCCACCATCCCAGGCTGCTCCAAACCCCGTTCACTTTCAGGGATGGAGGGGCAGCACCAGCTGCTCTGGGTGACCTCAGCCCCAGGCTCTCCCCTGCAAAGCTCCCCTGAGCCAGCCACAGCTCAGCCAGCCAGCACCAGCCCGAGGCACCTGACATTCCAGGCTGTCTCCGTTTTTGGGATGCAGGAGCTGTAGCGCTCGGGAAGGCCCTGAGCTGGTGGCAGGCATTCCTGCTGATCTGCAGGATCGTTGTGTACCCGGCAGGGAGAGGCTTTCTCAGGCAGCGACTGCAAGCAAGAGCCAGCCCTGAGTGCCGGGAGATGCCAGCTGGAGGCAGCTGAGCTTTGGATGGACTCGAATTCAGCTCAGGAATATCGGATGTTTCCTCTGGAGCCTCAGACCAGGCCTGGAAAGGCCCATCCTAGGGATCTCCTGGCTGCTACACCTTTCCCCAATGCAGCCATGGGGAAAGGCACAAGGCCTTGTCCCTTCCACAGGACAGGAGGGAGGGCAGCTCCACGGTAGCTGAGTTCTGTTAGAAATGATCCTCATTTATTACAGAGTTGGATACTCAGCTGCTGTAAATCCCGGACCTTTTTTTCCCCCTAATCCCTCCATTTCTTTGCAACCTTTTCAGCTCCCTCTCTGCAGACGACATCGTCAATGGAGCTGAGCAAGGCCCTAGAATTCTTGCTGAGGAACAGGAGCTTTGAGGGAGAACTCCACGCATTTCCATGGCTGCTTCTAAACTATTATTAGGCATTTACTAATTACATTTAGTGCCCCATCAGGAGGTTGTGAGCCTGCATGTGCAGCTCTTCCTGAAGGAGGGGGGATCCTGTGTTCCTGTCTCGTGTGTGGGAGGCGGCCCAGAGACAGTGCAGAAACACGTCTGTGTCTCCCATGCTCCAACTGGAATGTCTGGAGGCTCCAAGGAGACCTCTGCCAGGAATTCCTCCAGCCCAGGCTGCTCCAAGCCTGGCCTGACTTGGCCCTGAGCAATCCCAGGCTGGAGCAGCCACACCATGCCTGAGTCACAATAGACATTCACTTCATTTCATTACATTCAATGGGTTTGGGTCGATGATGTCAGTAATTTTTAGGTTTTCCCAGCACCTCGATTCCCTTGGATTGTATTCTCCTCCCAGAAATGGCCAGTCTTGGAGCTCTGTTTGTGTCCTATGTTATGTTTTTCAGCAGAGCCACTTTGAAAACCCAGTGCTGACTGAATTTCTAATTCTTAAAACATTTGCAGCAATAGAGATTTCACCCCACACAATGAATTAGCTGAAGGAAGAAGAAACATTGGCACAAATACGGCTCTGGCTAGGGTTTGACAACCAAGGGAAATAATCTGAGAGCACAGAACAAGCCTGATTTTTGGTGTATGACACTAAAATCTGATGGCCCTTGATCCAATGTCTGAGAGAAAGATGTAATTCCAACTTTGTAAAATCTGAGTCAGTCAGGTTGGAAAAGAGCTCCAGGATCACGGAGCCCAAGCTGAGCCTGACCCCACCTTGTCCCCAGCCCAGAGCTCTGAGTGCCACCTCCAGGAATTCCTTGGGCACCACCTCCAGGAACGGGCACTCCAAACTTCCCTGGGCAGCTCCTGCCAAGGCCTGAGCAGCTTTTCCATGAAAAAATTCCTCCTGATGTCCACCCTGAACCTTCCCTGGCATAGCTTAAAGCCATTACTTTGAAAAGGAATTTATGTCCCTCCAAAACACTGAAAATCAGTTCAAGTAGAATTTGCTCCCTCATGCTCATTCCAAATAATCAACTTCTCCCAGACCTGGAAATGACATAATTGTGTGTCCAGTTCACAGGATTTAAACCCAACCTCAAGCTCTTTACTGAGCACAAACACTTGTATTTTTTTGTGAAGTCAGATTATGTCCTAGGCTGCTCCCAGAAAAACAAAGGTTGGAATTTCTATGGTTTAATAAAAGGAGATTAATATGGAAGTGAAACAAATCTACTGTTAGAAAAAATAAGCAGGATCAAAATCCATTTAACTGAGACCTGCAGCTCTTTATACTGCAATCATAATGCACTTAGAGGAGCAGCTTCCCTAAAAACTGGCCTTGTCACCGATAGCCCTTTATTCTTCCCTCCATGTTCCTTGTCAAGGAGCTAATTCAGGCAGCTAATTGGGACAATAACTAATCCAGCCACCCCCAATTATTCCCTTCTTCATCCCTCTGCCATTCTTATTGCCATGTATTTTTTTACAGCACCTTTTAATTCAATTAGAAGGACAAGGTAGGGATGGCAGCCCAAGGATCCCCCTTGCTCAATAGCAAACAGCAAGAACAGAAATAAGATATAAAATAAGATAGAAAAGGACTTACAACAACAACACATTTTTGCCAATGGTGGAGGGACTTCAAAGAACACTCAATAATTTAAAGAATACCATATAAATAAATTGTTCAATCTCATCAACTCTCCCAGAAGGTTGCTGCAGGTGATGTTCCCAGAGAATCTGTGGATTGTTCAAGGCTGGGCTGGAAGAGGTTTGGAGCAAGGGATTATAAGGATCATTACCCTTGCCATGGGCAGAGACACCTCCCAGGTTGCTCCAAGCCTCATCCAAACATTTTTCCAGATGCTGGTTCTCTTGGAAATATGAACAATTCCTGCTGAAATCTTGATAAGAGACTGCCTTATTGTACTTCCTGTATTCCTGTCATCACAACCCATGGATTTCCATAATGACCTACATATGCCCATTACAAAATTTGCAAATACATGGAAAATCTCTTTCCATCCCCTGCACCTCTTGGCCTTTTCCCAAATCCACTTTTTTCTCCCTAATGGACTGCAGTATTCCATATCCATTAGCACGACCAAAAATGATGACATTTCACTTTAATTGAAATCAAACATCCTATTTCATTAGGGAATTAGAAAACAAACCAAATTTTAATCAGAATTCAGACAAGCGCAGAAGGATCTTTTCCCACCACCAAGAGTATCTTTCCATGGAAATCTGCAGTATTTCTGAGGCAATGGATGAACCACATTCTCTTGCTAAACTGTACTGAAATTACTAAGTTTAAGGTCCCCTCTAACCCAAA
>VZTR01012311.1:0-25612 GCA_013400775.1 Chaetops frenatus | reverse complement strand
GCAGAACACCCCCATATGAGGCACATTTTACTCCAAATTCATATCTTCGTTTCACGGCTGTGGTAATGACAGAAGTAGTTGATTAGTAATGGCCATCCTCTTTCTGTTTCCCGTGGCCTTGTTTTTCTCTTGAATAGAGTTTATAACTTTTTTATTTCTTTTTTCTTTTCCCTTGGCTTTAGAGTAGTACTGCATCAAATGTTACTTGCCATCTTTTGTCCTGAACATTTCAAATGCCTTTCATGAAGCCAGGCCCTTCCATGCTGTGAAACACTGACCCCACTGTGATTCCATTTGCAATGTGGTTTCATCTCTAACAGTTTCTTGCTCTGTGTTTCCCCACTGCACATTTGTGTGTGTATATTGGGAAGTGAGAGAGGGAACAGGCACCATTGCTTGAAATCTTGTCTTTTCCCACTCCTAGGTTTTTTCTCATTCACCTGACTCCAGCTTCTTAACTGCAAAATTAGCCAAAGCAACCCAGCATAGTAGAATGGTGCCTGTGAATGAAACCTCACCTTTTATTAATGTTAAGTATTTCTCTTACTATGCTAATATCTGGAAAGTATTCTGAAGATAGGCCACATATTGCTCTAGAATATTTTCTTTGTGTTATTTTGCTCTCTGCCCTGGATCAGCAAGAATATGGTTCAAATATTAATTTTATGGTGTGTGTCTCAAGAGTGGAGTATAATGTTCAATTATGCATTCCATCTGCAAGGCACTGGATGCACAATCCTGCATTAAATAAAAATCCCGACGTGTTTTAAAGAAGAAACAGAAAGAAAGGATATGGCACATAAAAGCAATGGAAGAAGAGCCTTCCATTATGCTTTCCTTTGTGTAAAATCAGAGGGAGTTGTGCAAACCAGACAGAAGTCAACTGTCTTAAAAACAGAGTTCATACATGACTTAGATTATGTCATGCTACAAGATACTTCTGCAAGATGCAAGATTAGAAGTGGAACAATGCCTCAGATAAATATACTGGAGACTTTATGATGCACATGTTTCATACACTTATTCCACACACCCACGTGCATGCGTGTGGGTGTTCTCCTTTGCTCCCTAAATCCCTTAAAGCTCTGCCTCTGGGAAGCATCCTTTCACTGTGGGCAGTGGGAAGAAGTGCTCTAGTGCTTGCAATGGCATTCTCTCCTCCAAAGGGGTTCCCCTACAGCAGGAAAACCTGAACAAGGCTATGGCTTCTGTCACTGCCTAGAGAAATAAAAGTATATATTATTTTGAATCCTTGTCCCCTCACTCGAGGTTGGTGATCCAGGGTGGTATTTGCTTTGGAGTCAGATGGCTATCTTTGTGTCATTCAGCGCAGTGTAAATCTCCCTGATGCCACTGCCCAAATTCTATGCATCCTCTTCTCCATTTTTCTCACGATGCTTTTTCATGTGGACTGCAAGATCTTGGTGGCTGTGGAGCTTCTTCCCACAGGAGCAGCTGGAACCAGGCTTAGGACTTGCATCTAGGTAGCAAGGAGGCCTAGTGGAAGCCCAGTGTTGAGCAGCAGGGCACTGAAGCACAGCTGCTTGGGACAAGGCAAAGGCAGGGTATGGGGTTGAAATTCCTCAGCCAAAGATGTCTTCAAAGTGAGCCCAAGTCTAGAAAGAGATAGCCACTCTTCAATGCAGATGCTTTGAATGCCACTGAGAATGAGGGAAGGGGGGCACGCTCTGGTGAGGGAGAAACCTAGTGGAGCCTGTTCTCTGCTCTCCCTTGGGAGAGCAGCCCAAGTGCTTCTCTGCCTGGGCACTCAACCATTCGGGTTTACTAGAAGGAGTATTTCAAGTATTCCTCCCCAGAATGTCTGCTTTTTTCAGGAAAGTGCACTGCTTCTCTCCTTGGCACCCCCCCAAGTGCTCTTGGCAAAGCTGTCAAATGTGTCATTGCAACGGGAGGCCTCTTTGCCGCGGTTTGAGCAGCAAGAGCTGGCCGGGAAGTGCGGGGCCGGCCTGAGGAGGACTGGTTGCAGAGAGCTCTCAGCGGAAATCCTTTGACTCTGGAACTTGTTTGCTCTGGCAAACTCCCTATGCCTGTCTGGACACAAAGAGGGTTCAAGACACATGGCTTTTGTTTGGTTTTCCTGGAGGGAAGGCTTTGCTTTTCATTTGGCTGAATTTCTGGGTGGTAGAGAAAAAGAGACAGAGGGAGAGAGAATGTGTGTGCTTCAGGCTGTATTGATCTGTGTCTTGTGTGAGGGTGATAGTGGTGCTTTTTGATGACTCTTTTTCTTTGTGAACCAGATATAAGTACCACAGAGGCAGGCTCTTCATGTGCCTTTGACAATGAAATAGAGGTTAAAGTACATGAGGGAAGGTTTCTCTCATTTCTTAGCTGCAGGTGGAGATCAGATGGATGCTTTCACTCTGTAGCTCCTAGCAGCTTCTAGTGTTTTTCTGCCACCTCTGGGTCTTCTGTCACAACGTCACATGGCCCTGACCCACCTGAAGAGCTGTCAAGCTGCTAGGAAAGGGAATTCATCAGAAGGTGTGGTGTACAGAAGGCCATAAGAACTCCATGAGGAAGAATTACCTGAGTGCAGGGACAATCACCGAGATGACAACACACAGAGTCTCTAATACATTGTTTAAACAGTGGTGGTGGGGAGGAAAGCTTTGACTTTGCCTTCCAGAAAGATTGATTATTTATTTGTGAAATACAATCACACGAGGCAGTGCTTGTAATTGTAGACTTGTTCTGAGAAGATAAGACACAACATTTTGTTAATCCATGGATTCTGAAGAGACTCTAGTTTTTAAAAATGCTTTGAAACAATGCCATGCATTAAATGAAAATGCACACAAACTGAAACGCAATTTAGCAGCAAGTCTGATCATTTTGCCTCCCCAAATCCAATCTGCCAGATCCTAGATCATTGCAGTATGCATTATATGTGGCAGGGAAAACAATCTACTTGAAGAGCATAATAAAGTGATGTTGCACAGCCCTTACCAGCCAGGGATGTTGCTGAAAAACAAATTGACAAAGAAGTGTGTTTTCAGGAGCACCATGTGAAAGGCTGAAGGTTTGCTATTCTGAGAACACTGCAAATGTACAGCTTGTAAACACTAACATGAAACAGGACTCCTGGAATTTGAGATTTATTTTCCCCCAGACTACTTTTAGACTCTGGAAAAGAACTTCAAGAAAGCATCAGCCTTGAACCCTGAGCACCTAGAACTGGATTGCTGACCCTCTGAAGGCACAAACTGGGGGATTTTTTCACTAAATTTGTTTCACTATGGGCAATGCTCCTCCAAATTCTCAAGAGTCAGATAATAGCATGCAGTAATTGCACCTTTCTCCTTGTAATAGCTGGTGTGATTTCTAGCGAGTTGCACAAGTTGCTTTAAGCACACCCCTGTTTCCCTGAGCTACACTGCTGTTTTGCTGGAAATTTCTAAGTTAGATCACAGCCCCTGCTGAACCAGTGGGTGCTCCCAGTGTGCTACCACTTCATCAGATAGTACAGAAAAGTTGGAAGAGATTAAATTACACCAGGGAAAGATGTAGAAGTGTACTATGAATCCTGTGAAACCAGTCTAGGGAAAAAACAAGTCTCAGTAGTGCAAAGAGAAGTCAAGTCATTAAAAGGGATTGTCCATTGGGAAGTATAATGTCTATAATAAGCCTTTGGAAGTGTGTTTAGCACAATGCCTCTCACAGAAATTAATACACGGGAACCAGGCCACATTTTCAAATAGGCTGTAGTTTTCTTAACTATCTCCCCACAAATGACTGCCTGGAAAGTGCATTAGGTATCTCCCTGCCTTTCCTTTTATCACTTTGCAGGTCGATGTCTCTTAGGAGGGCTGAAAATCCTGGTTTGTCCAAGCATGGAGTGAACTGCAGGTGGTGCAGAGCAGCATCACCCTGCTGAGCAGTGGGAGGTGGTCTGTCTTGTGCAAGCTTTATCTCCCAAATACATTTCTAATTGTGATCTCTACAGGGTGAGGGGAATAACCTGCCTCATGCTTCAGTATCCTGGCTCAATTTAAGTTTATGGAATTCTAGTCTGACTTTTTTTTGCAAGGTCATCCTGCAGAAGTATATTCCTTTTCAGGAGAATATTATTTACTTCAAATGGAAAATGCATGTCTCATGTGTTAGTGCAGCTGCAGTATTTCAGCCTATTGGTAGAAGAACAATTTCTCTGCGTGAAGGCAACCTGAGCGACCCAAATCTGCTAAGTAAGTGAGGGCTACTCCTTCCAACAGCAGCATCTTTGCCCAGAATCTTTTATCCAGGAACCTCAAAAAGTTCAGCCAGGGAAGGGCAGACACCCACACCTGGGGAGGAAACCCCCTGGGAACTGGCACATGTTGTGGGCTATCCAGCTGGAAAGCAGCTTGGTAGAGAAAGACCTGGGGAGTCCTCAGTGTGTGCTTGTGGCAAAGACAACAAAATGTACCCCAGGCTACATTAGGAGATGTATTGCCAGCAGCTCAAGGGGGTGATCCTTCTCTTCTACTCAACACTGCTTAGGCCTCGGCATGAGTGCTGTATCCAGCTCTGGGCTCCCTAGTACAAAAGAGACATGGACACGCTGAAGAGAGTCCAGCAAAGGATCATAATGATGAAAGAACTGGAACTCTCTTCCTGTGAGAGATGGCTGAAAGAGCCACTCTTGAGCCTGGAGAAGTTTTGGAGAGGATCTCATCAATACTTGAAGGGAAAGTCAGTAGAACAGAGACAGGCTTTTCCCAGTGGTGCCAAGTGACAGGACTAGAGGCAATGGTCATAAACTGAAACACTGGTGGGGCCATGTGAACATAAAAACCACCTCTTCTATTGTGAGAATGAATAAGCACTGGCAGAGTTTGCCCAATGATGCTGTGAAGCCTCCATCCTTGGAGGTATATTCAAAACATACTGGGCATGGCCATGGGCAACCAGCTCTAGGTGGCTCTATTTTCACTGGGGTTGGACAAGATGGTCTCCAGAGATCTCTTCCAACACCAACCATTCTGTGATCTAGGACAATTCCTACTTAAAAAAAAAAAAAAATTCCTGAAATGCTTTGAAACAAAGACGTGTGAAGAATGGGGACCCAGCTAGGAGAGCAATTTGACATCACATCATGTTTTGGCCCCCTGTTTTGACTCCCCAGCTGAGATCTGCCAGATATGCCGTTCAGTCTTGACTTTATGATCTTCAGTAGCACCAGAACAAGAAAGCAGATGCCAAATAAATAGTTGTGGGGTTTTGCTGGCTTTTCCCTGGTACTCAGCATAAGGGAGGTGGTAATGCTGTCTTCAATCTTTGATAGAAAATCATGAGTGCTGCAGTCTGCTTTTTCTCTTTGCATTCATCTGATATGCCTGAGTCTGAGCTTGTCTGGTGTCTTATTCAGTAGCCAAATTGTTAATTCATACTGTAAAAAGCAGACAGGTGTGTTTGGTCTGTGGTGGCTTTTTTACTGTTGAGAGTCCACCTGGACTGTGAGCAGGTCCTGATCATTGTCTACAGTGAGAGAGAGTCTGACCCTGAGATCTTGTTACCTTAGAGGATTTGCTAGGACCTTCTAGATAGAGATAATGCATCTTGTGATCTGCAGGGTACAAATAAGGAGGAAGTCACACCCCAGCCTCCTGCTTTAGGAACAGAGGTCTCTTCCAGCCTCTTGGGTAGGGGTGAAGGGAGTTTTAGACTCTACAATCTGCATACCAGCTAAGCAAGGAAAATAGCTTCCTTCCTTCCTAACTTGGACACAGTAAAGGCAAACGCATTCTGGTGACATGATTTCTCCCTGAAGCAAAATGCTTTCAGAGTTTCACCAGCCATATGGAGCTCTGCACACACAGTTTTCCATGAATATTGCATTAATCCATATTCCAAGTTATGAATTGCAATCAATCCATTCTTGCACTAACCAAGCTACAGCTGCTCCCAGCTGAAAAGTCTCTTGAACTCTGCCAGACGAAATATTCCAAGTCTCATTCCAAGGTGCAGTAATTGTCATTGTGGTTCTCAGGCTTTCATACATATTTAATTTAGAGTACATATAGAAATGTGCATTCTGCTTATACTGAAGCTGGTGCCAATGCTTACAGTGATGTTGTCTGAAAACTAACGAAAGACCAAAATTGCTTCAATATTTGTAGCATGTTGATTTCAACTTCAGTACAACTAAGCTGTATTGGTAGTAAATAATTCAAAACCCAAAGTGAATGTGCTGCATGGTATTTTAAAGGAAAGTATCTGCTGCAAAGTTTTAGGATGTATCTGATCTTCCTCTGTGTTTCTGGTATTCAGAGCTAGGAGACAGCTTTGCCCTCTTGCAAACACAGGAGCCATTTTTGAGTGGACGTGAGAACTGGGATCCAAGTTTTCTGGTGACTCCCAAGTAGTCCAGTTCTGCCTTGGCTTGTTGCAAGGAAAGAACATCACTTCTCATGTGTAGACTCTGGTGATCTCACAGGGGACTTAAAACAGCTATTTTTATTTAGAGGTCTAGGTGTTCTTAAAATTTTTTAAAATATATCTTAATATTAGTGAATTATATTTAAACTCCCTAAATTAATAGAAATAGACATTTGCATGATGTAATGTGGGGATTCTCTTCCATTTCAGAGAATGTGGACAATATTATGTTATTTATATTGAATCCTCTGTCATGTGGATGGGGACAGCAGGATTTGTTCCCTTTATGAGTTCAGGACTCTGATGTTTGGTGCTGGCAGCTGAGCATCAGATCTTTCAATTTTTAGGCCACTTCCTGGGATTGTTTCAGTGCTAGTTGTTTAAAATTAGTTTGAAAAGAAATTCTTAGTACCTTATAATTATTTTTTGGTGAACTTGTGCAGAGGTTTGAAAAGTATTGAACCTGATCATGTTTTGCCAGTAACATGTACTTCTCAATTAGTCAGACTGTAACACAGTTTCATTCATTTTAGTATAATACAAGGGTTTACAAATGAACAATTTGGGGATTTTATAGGGATTCAAAACTTAGTATTCACTCTCCTCTTCCTCATTGCCTTTACATTTATGCGTATGTAGAATTTTTGGTATATATGTACACAGAGATATATAAAATCAAGAGGTTTTCACAAAAAAAAATTGCGAAATGAAAATGGCCCAATCAAACCTTTCTGGAGTAGTTTTTCTGTGAACTGCCATTCCCCACTGGAAACCAGGGGACAAATGACAAGCAGCTCCCTTGGTCATTCAAGCCAAGCTCAGCTCCTGCTCATGTGGAGAGGGGATGGGGAACAGGGATGGCAGTGGGACAGAGGTGCCACTAGAACTGTATCAGGCAGAGGCTCATGTCCTGAATTTCTGGTGGGTTTGAAGGTGCCTTGCAGTTCAGGTGATTCTGAAACAGAAGCATCTGAGGACTGTCCTAAAGGTCAGATCTGAAATGCTTATTCAGCCAAGTTCCTGAGGAAAGGGTAACTAGCCTCTGTCATTCCTCCTCCATTTCTGCTCCTTAAATTCCTTTGGATGCTTCTAGGAAGGACAGTCCATTTGATGTGAAATGCTGACACAACAGGCATTTTATGTTTAATCATAAACTGACATTTCTAACCATATATTTGTGATTAAGCCATTGTTTTTATTAGTCACAAGAGATAATTGCATCCAGAAACTCCCAAAGAAAAAGTTATACTGGGAAAACAATATTACACTGATGTTTCAATTATATGAGTAATTTTCTAGCATAGATCAGCAATAAACTTCCCTAAAGGGCCTATTAAACAGGAAGCAGGAAAATAGAGATGGGGTAGTTGCCAGACATTAGTGTATCTGGTACTCGAGTGTCAGTTCATGCCCTCGCTCTTTTTGTCTTCTAGGCAATGTCAAGCAGTTGGCAAAATCCCATGTCACAGGTCTGTCACAGCAGATATGCACAGGAAGGCTTTTTTTTTTTTTTCTGGAGAAAGGAGACTACAGGGTATTGGGTCTATAAGTAATGAGTGCCTGATTCTCTCCCTGTTCAAGTCTATTTTTGAATCTCCTTGCAATGGAAACAAGGATGTTCTGTCTTTCAATTAGCTGTGCTCATTAATTGGGAGAAGCCATTGTGGTGTACAAGATGCCAGTACAAGATGGGAGTGCTGTTCCTAGGGTGGAGTCTGGGATGATGGACAGCAGGCAAGGTTCACCCTCCTGTGACTGAGGCACCAGTACTCCTGCAGACTCAACCCCTTTTGGAATACTATCCGAAGAAGCCAACAGGAGTCAAGAAGTGCCTTAATCACTTGTCAGGAGTACCAAGCAATGTTTTTTCCATTTGAATTATTTTCTTAGCTGCAGTGCCATACAAGCTGAAGCCCTACCATAAATTTCCATTATCCTCTCATAAGACTGTTTTTATTAGTGATGGCTTATTTCACACCATGACCTGTTTTATGGCATTCTGGCAAAGCAAACAATCCATTAGGAAGATTTTCTGAGGGGGCTGTGGTGGAAAAAAATATACTACCACATATTTCCGAATGCACAACAAGGCAGAAAAAATGGTCCTGCATCTTCTGCTCCCTGTGAAACCCAGCTCAACTTGTGGTGCTTTCTGCTGTGCTGTCCATGCCTGCAGAGCCCTCCTCTCCTCCACAGGTTCAGAGAGTCCCTGCAGAAGCAGAGACACTCCTTTGCAAAGGTCAGCACTGAGAGTTTCTAAGGAGACTGTTCAATAACAAGCAAGAATTCCAGGGGTTAGTCCCCACTATATCTCATGATGGGGCAGACAGTTATTAATGGTGGCACAGGAGCTGCCATAGTGGGATATTTGTGGTGGGTTATGCCAAGAGACACACCTAGGTGCCTTAATACAGATCTGTGAGGAGATGCTTGAGCTGCCAAGGATGCTGGAAGAAACACAACTTGAGTCGTATGGTATGGGCTGATGTCTCCCTCTTTCTTCCTGGAGAGGTGGTGGTGGTGAGGATTTGCTTCAGAACCTAGACAAGGCAGCATGCTCTCTGCACAAACTTGGTGAGGGAGCTTGGAGAAGGTTGCTCCCACTCCCTCCTGTGACATCCTCTGGAAAGAGCTTGGGTATCTAGCCTGCCCTCCGACAGCCATTGTTCTCATTTGGATGACTGCATCTGTGCCCTAAAGTTATCATCTTCCCCTAGTCTCAAGGTCAGAGCTGTATGTTTCTTTTTTCTTCTTAATTTTCAAATTTTTAAATTTTAAAAAATATTATTATTTTTAAAAAATCTTTCTCACTAGCAACATTATGATCTGCCTTCCCTACTGTTTCACTCCAACTCATCCTCACAGCCAAAGGCAGAGTCTCTCCTCCTGCTCCTCCTAAAGACCTCTGCCACTTGCTCCCACCTTGAAGCACTGGTGGTCAAAACCTGTTTCAACACATTTTGTGTGGAGTTACTCAGCGTCTGCTTGTCCTAGGACTGAGCTCATGCTCGGTTTTTTGTAGGGAGAGGGCAGCACACTGTCTGAGCCATGCCTGCAGGTCTCTCCTGCCCAGCAGGTCTCTCCTGCCCAGCAGGTCATATATGCTCTTCTTCAAGCTACATTCACCACTCCTCTCTCTCCCTTATTTTTCTATGTTGTTTTTCCTTCTTATGCCTATTTGAGTTGCAAAAATCTGCTAGAAATCAAACTCTGTGCACTCCTGATTTAAATACAGGCACATTCTGATTAACTTCTAGCTCTGCTTACACTTCCCCTTCAGTTCCTCTCAAATTAGACTCTAATTATCTCAGTTGTAATCACCCAGTGTGATAAAGTTAAAGTAATAATGATTCTTTTTGATAGTACAATGTTTTGTCTCAAAGTTTGATATTACAGTGTTTTCATTCTCCAATGAATGTTGTAGTTAATAAAGACAGAATGCCAAGCTGCTTATGGGAAACAGATTTTTACAGATCCTAACAAATGCCCTGCATAGTTAATGTACAGATAATAAAAGAACAAAGTAACCATTCTAAGAAAAATTTATATCATGATAAAAAACCCTTATCTGTATATTTATGTTCCAAAACACTGCTTTTAAAGATCCAGAATCTAATGTCCTTGCTTGAGGCTAGAGTCAGGGACTCAAGATGCCTGCTCAGGTTTCTGCACCCCCTTGGCTCTTGGAGCTGAACTGCAGCTCAGGCCATGAAGATTTTCTGCCATGCACTGCTGAGGGAACAGTTTAGCATCTCTCATGCCTTATCCCATACAATATCCAGACATGTTGTTTTTCTCTGGGACCCTCAGCCTAGGAGGTGTTTTTAAGTATGCCCATCATATTACGTGTTCACAGGAGCATTTTGCTTTCAGAAAGAAAGCCAGTGTGTCTCAAAACAGAGCTAAGCTGTAGCCACAGGCGAAAGGGTGTGCTGAGGCACGAGGTGGGGAGCATGACTTGCAGCACCCTTCTCCAGCTGTGTTGTGTCACATAAAATAAATCCCATTGCAGGTGGATGGAGCTACAAATTTGTGTGGCTCAATACTGAGTGTCTAGGGTATTCATCTGGGAAAACAGGGATAAATGTGGGGAGAAAGTGCTGGGTTGCAGTCCATGCATGAAGAATGGCTTTTGCACTTTATGTTAAGCCAGCCATTTTTAGGACACCTAGGCAGAATACAGACTTGTCTCCAGGCTTCTTTCTTCTTCCTGACCACAGCTGTCATGGTGGGTGTTTGTGCCTCCTTTCCCTTTCTCGAAGAGCCTTTAACTCACTTTTTAAAAGTTTGCAAGCATATTTTTTTGTTTTGTTGGGTTCTTTTACCTATTCAGCTGTAAATTTGTATCAGGTGTGGGAGCTCTGCATGCTGCTTTCACCCTAGACTTACTCAGATAACACTGGCCAGTGGGATTTTAGAAAAGAGGCTTGGGACCTTGAGCAATCAAATGGCAGCTAGCATGTGGACTCTCTTCTTGGCTCAGCCAGACTCTTTCTGCACCTGAGGCACTTCATCCCCCCTAGACTTTTCACAGTCATATGCAAAGAGGGGCTTGTGGGGGTGTGTATTTGCAGTTTATGTTAATATTTGTCAAGTGTTGCGTGATCTACAGTGGTGTGTCCTCTTCCTGTAACAACACCAGCATTTTACTCGAAGTCTTTGGACAAATGTGTTAATCGAGTTGACTACTGTAATTAGCCCTTGAGATTGCATAGAAGCTTTGGGCTAGGCATGTGCTGTGTATTTGTCATCATATCCTTACCCTCTCTGAACACAGAGGCCTGTGAGTTCTTGGGTGAAAAGGCTGCCACAAGGCAGCATTTTCGTAGATGCAGAAAATCCTTGATAAATCTTTAAAAGAACATGCAGGAATGGAAGCTGGGTTTGATAGTTACTGTCTTGGTGCTTTAAATACCGCACAAAGCAAAAGGAGGGAAAGAGGCCTTGACTTTGAGGTTTATATTGAGTAATTACAAATGTAATTACTATGCATCACTGTTTTGGTAGTTTCTCCTTCACCAGCCTCTTGATAATTTAGGGTACATCTGTATATTGTTTAGTATCCTCTGATTTATGAATAACTGTGGGACATCTTATCAGTGGTTAGAACAGATGTGCTAATAAGCACTTCCAAAGCCAGAACAATGGGTACTTCTGGTATCTTTTATTCTAAAAACAACAAAAAAAAAAATCTTTCCTGTTCAGCATCTAGGCAGAAAAATGGCCAACCTATTTAGAGAAAGATTTCTCAAGAGAAGGGAAAGCATTTCTCACTTTTTTTTTGGCATACTGCAATATCAAACTTGTGAATTTTATGTAAAACACTCAGGAAAGAAACAGCCGTTATGACAAATGTGCAATTAGTTCTAAATTAACACAACAAATGAAGTCCTCAGTTCAGTGTGAAAAAAACTAATAAAGTGCTGCAGTGTGCAGCGTTATATTACTGTCTCTTTCTTCATTTGAACAAACTTCTGCATGGTAAAGGCTAGAGCATTAATTGAATGTAGGACATGTTTATAAATTCTGAGTGCAGATCAGGGTTTGGCTGGTGCCACCACTGCTCATTCTTTCCTTGTCTGTAATTAACTTTTTGCAGCTTGAAATTCTCCACAACATGAAGGATGGTCTCTGTTTCAGAGAGTCTTCTCTGGCCTAAAATAAAGCAACCAATCTCCTACTCCATCTCAAGGTCCTTTCCTGGCTGTGTGGGCAACCTGGGAATGAGCCAAGACTCATTGGGTCAATCTTCTAGGTAAATAACATTGTAGGCAAGAGGAGGATATGAGGCTTGTGACTTGCCATAGGTTATTCCTTATGACAAATTTGATACAAGCTCCACTGATCCCTGGTGGAGGCATCCAGTGTACTGTCAGAGAGGAGCCTGGCTGCTACGCACAGTTATCTACGTAAGCGTGCACTGGCACACGTGCAGTGAATAGGGGCCTCACATATGAGTCCCACCAAGTGTGGGACCAATCAAGGACCTGGTGGAGGCAGTGGGACCCTCACTGTCACCTCCAGCGGATGGAGCTCAGTGTCAACCTAGGGAGCAAGAGCACCTTCCATGGCAGCTCCTCCACACCATGTGCTCCCAGTGCTCTCCTTGTGCTGCCTCTGGCACTTGCTGGGTCACTCTGTTAGCTGATTTAGCTTACTAAATAGGCCCCAAAGTAGGAGAAGGTAAAAAAAAAACCACAAAACCAAACCTGAAAAAAATCAGAACTCTTGTGTTGGTTTCTGCCTCACCTTCTGTGAGTCATGGCAGTGGAAGGAATGGGCAAGGCTGAGGCTGGGGCAGCAGCAGGAAAATTAGGTGGGGAGAAGAGCAGCAGACCTGGCTTGGTCAGTGACCTTCTAGACTGTCTGGGCTGCCTGTGAAACCACAACAAAATTCCTCATGTCAATGTCTTTATTTTGGTTATTGTTTGAAGGAGTCTCCTTGTATCCCGTTTCCAATCAAAACATCATGTACTCCCTAAAATCTGAGCTTGAATCTAAACATGCTGCACTACAGGGACTGAAGTCCACCGGTCATATAACACAGATGAATGTCTTTGAAAAACAAATCCTTAATCAAAGTTGCACTCCATTTGTTTTTTTAAGTTTTCATTTTTCCATTTAAGTAGCTGCTTTGTTTCTTTGAGAAGCATTAGGAGTTTTCTCATATTTTTCTTCTTGTAGGTCTTTTAAAACTGAATGTACCTTATTATTAATGTCCTGGTGGAGGATATTTTCACTTATCTGCACTGTACTTTTAGCTTGAGTCCAAGATTACCTGTGAAGGGTTTTGGTGTCTTCATGCAGAAATTTGTGCGTTGTTGTTTTGACTATCTAAACACTTCCATTGTAGTGTTTCTTTCTCACTATACTGTTGTAATTATATATTAAGTTAGCCAAAGGTAGTCATCCTTTTTCTTCTGTTATGTCTTTTTTATCAGCCTGCAGTTGGTTCAACATTCACTTATAAAAACAAGATCAATGACATTACAGTTTCAACTACGTTTTAACTCTTTTTTTACACAGTCAAGGAAAGAAGGTAAAACCAAGTTGCAAAATTGCAGGTTGAAAAGGTCAATTTCAATATGAGTAAAATGAAGAAAAGATACCTATCCTCAGAAAAAGATACACTATGTATGCTAACGAGTAATTTATTTCTAAACAGGTGCTGTCTTTGGTCAAGAGGACAGAATAGATCACTTTTCTGTTCCTCCTATGAACATTTAACCAAGGTAAGAAAATCACTGCTACAATTTACCTGTGACACTCTTGCAGTACTTCTCCCTGTGAGATATCCTTTCTGTTTGAGTGGGGTTTTTTTCAAATGAATGAATCATCATGTCCAATAATAGTCAACTCCTCAAATTACCAGATGAGCTTTTCGAAGTTTGGTAAGGAATATGTTTTCATTCCAGCATGAGTTCTTCCAGAGCAAAACAAATCTTGTGGGAAAAGCTGGGCTTTTCCAACACTTCACCTCCTGAAAATGTCAGTGATAATATGTCTTGAAATGGTCATTGGAACATATTCAAAACATATTATCAAAATATTTTGTCTAAAAACCCCCAACCATAGCTACTTTTGATAAAAGATTGTTTCAAAGCATGACTCAACAAACACACAAGCCTCAAACTTCAGAAAACAGCAAAAAAAATTTAACATTCTAGATTTCCCTTGGTAAAGATTTTTTTAAAAATAATAATACTTGCCACCTCTCAGCTCAATAATCTACTCAATGAGATAAACAAAGGGTTATCTCTGGAAAGTTCACTTCCACTGTTTCTCCACATTCACTTATTGTTTCTTGGTACCATCTGGTTTTGAGGACAGCTTTGCTCATGTCTGCTCTTTTTGGATTTGCAGATCTCCCAGCAAGCTCTTCCATCCTGCTCTGTCTCAGTGTCTGCTCCTTCCAGGTTAGTATGTGTCAGGTTCCTCATATTCATTCCCCTTTTGGCAAGCCAAAGAGAAATCATCCAGAGTAATTTAATCCACTGCTAGGTGCCTTTGCACAAGAGTTTGTCAAATTCCTATGATAAATCACTCTGGAAGCACAGCATACTTGCCTTTTGCCTTTTTTACATTTTCCCCTCTACAAACACGGGGAAGGATTCAGTGGTAGTACAGCTGACTATTTCTTACAAGTTATTTAGGAAAACAGAACTTAGTATTCAGTCCCATTCTCCTACTGGCTGCACAGCCATGTGCAGGTAAATATTGCTGCATCCTTTCATACAGAGAGATGAGTGCCTATGCAGTGTTGCATAACAGAGAGGATTAATGTACACTGGAAAGCAATAAAGTAAGCAGGAAATCATGTGTCAGGACAGGACAAGGGGGTTTTTTTGTTAAAAAAATCTGAAGGCATGCTTAAACCCTTCCAAGGTATCACACAGGTCACCATAACATCATTGATGATTTGCATTTTTTGCTCCGTGTCATTTTCTATTTCTGGCTTAGAAAAGCAAGTTAAAGCTAGATAAATGCTGGATGTGCTCAAACTGTGTACATTCAGCTTCTAATAGCTTAATAACCACTTTCTTCTCTCTCCTTTGTCATCATCATTATGTGTCTGTTAACAAGAAACTGTTCAGCAGAATCACAGAAGAGCTGCCTAACGTTTTACTACCAGATTTGTGAGAAGAAATAGAGTAGGACAGCGAGGAATAATTTTTAGAAGTGAGGAATAAATAGAGTCTTTAAAATTTAATTTCTGGCTGTCATCATCTTAATTAGCAATGGGTCTATTTGATGTCTCAGTTTAGAGAGTGAGAATTGTGCTCTTTTCTGTCACAGTGATTAATGCCTTTTTTGTTAATAACCCAGGAACACATACAGAGTCATGTACTAAATCTATAGAGTATGCTGTCCCAGAGCAATTATATGACATATACCCAGTTACATCAGTGGTGATGTCCTCTATTTGGATTGCTGAAAAACAGACTGATGACAGGGTGTCTGCTGAACCAGAATATTCAAGCAACTAAATAGAAACAGTAGCCCTGTGAATATACACTGAATTTAGTATTCCTTGTTCACCTTCTATTCCCTACTCATTTTGGATTGTTCTCCTCATCACAGGAACACCTTCTCTGCACATTCCACAGAACAGCAGAAATGGAGGGACAATAAAAATCACAGCTAAGTGCATCATATTCATCATATAATATCTCTGATCCTTTCCTGGAACTGGTAAGAGAAATAGAGTATATCCCACTGAATTAAAAATGTGGTTGTGCTCATATTATATGAACACTGATTATGAAAGGCAGATATTAAAGCAAATCACTAAACTGATATTAATTTTAGTGGGATTTTGACCAGCCCTAAGCAGAAGCCTGTGGCTTTGAGGAATTGATATCTACGTTTTTATTTCACTTTTAAACAACTCCAAGACTCTCCATGTTCATTTCCTATTTTTCAGCAACCTTTCTCAGATTTATTTTCTCATGCTATTCAAACTAGAAGGTGGCTGAGAGTTTCAAAAATAGATGAAAGAGAATGTTATCTGCTTTCTTCCTAGAGGAGTTAACTCTTCAGCTGACCTTGTCTTGAAGACACATTCAGATCTGCATTTTTTTGTGTCTGTGAAGGGCAGAAATCATGATTAATGTGGTAGCTGACATTAAATACTATGTAATATCTTAATTTTTTCTTATTTATCATATAGTTAGTAGAGAGTTAAATACGTAATCGAAAACTTGCAAGGTGTGATAGATGATTCTCTGACAAGAAAATAAAATTCACACCAACAACTTTCACCTGACAAGCATTCCATGGTCTAGGTTTCATTTTGAGAAATGTAGCACTCTGAAACAACTTGCAAGTGATGCCAAATATTAGTTCTAGTAAGAAGTATTGAAGAATTATCATTTAGATGGCATCACCAACACATTCTTCTTTTTTGGCTTGACTTATAAGTTACAGTGTTTTAGGGTTCTTGTGAGACTATGACACCCTCACACTGAATATAATTCCATGCTGTGTTAATTAAAGTCAGTGTTAATGGATTTATGGGGTTAGAGTTATCAAATTAATAGTAGTTAAGATTTGCTTTGCACACACAAATAGCTGGAACACTAAGCTCTCTAAACATTTCTATGTATAGTTGGCATGCATAGCCTCTGTTTTGAGAAATTATGGAGGAATTGGGTAGTCAAGGTCCCACGATCCCTGTAGAAGAGTCAAATACAGATTTTGATTCAGCTAAGTCCTTAGTGCATTAACCCCTGCAGAGCACTGTTTCTTGTTGCTTTAAGGGATACACATGAACCTTGTGGTTTTCCTCACTCAAGGATAGTTGTTGAACCTTCTGTGCATGGCTGAAGATGATGTTCATAAAAGGGTGCAGGTTTGTACTGAGAGCAAACATCTGTATTGGTTTTGTTTCGGCATAAAGGGTGCATGCACAGATATCTGTGTTACTGCTATGTGTTAATACACTCTGTGCCAGTAACTCTTCCTCAGAAAAGATGCAGTTTGACTTTTGCACAATATTTCTTGGGTGTTGGCATGCATGGTTTTACAAAACTGTGCCTCAGTGATGGGAGTGAGATTTTGATCTGCTTCTGGTAATGGACCTACTGGAGTCTGGAGATCATAGCGCTGCTGGAGCAGCACTTTTTTAGGAGAAGAATTATGTTTGTTGTGTTTTGTTACTTTTTCCCCTCTGTGAACCGTAGGCATGCTAATTGTAAGGTATGTATGTCTCTGGTTAAAGGAGAAGATAAGCTCTGCTGTTTATCCTTTTTATTTCCTTGTTTGGAAGTGGGGAGTGCTGTGTAGAGAGCTGTGGATTATTTTGCTGATACGTGCTCCAGTGCATAGTACCTACTTGGAAAGGTTCATTAGAGCTGAAATAAGCTCCTCAAGTTGACTGATGTGAGCCTGAAGATCCTGTCCTATCTGCTGCTGAGTTTCCAGATTGGATACACAAGGTTTTTTTAAGACCAGCAGCATTTGACCTATCTTTGCAGATTATTTTGAAAAACCCCACACTTTAACACTGCAAATTACTTGCTTCTTACTTTTACTTTGATCTTTGGCGTATTCAGTCACCACAACTTAGTCTCGCTGTCACTTTTCACAGATATGTGGCAAAATGTGATTTTTTTGTACAGCCTATAATGAATCAAAAGGTCTGATGTGGTTAACTTTTACCTATTATTTCACCTGTTAAATTAAATAGTTAATTGTGATTGAAAGTTCAGCAGAGATACCCAGAAATTCTTGTTCTCTCTGAAATCATTAAGAAAATTCATTACTTGCCATCTCATCCAATGGCACTTCATCAACTAGTCTTTTTTAAATATAGCGTAAATGCTGCAAGTTAGGAAACCTATTTCAGATTGATGGTGTTTGGCACTACAGCAGCAATCAGTTGCAGAAGGAGGAAATACATAGTTCAGGAAGCCTTTCATGTTTGATGTCTAAAACATGGAAGAAGCCACCCTGAATTGTGGGCAGTGCTGACTAACTCCAAAATATAAAATTTTCCAATGTAAAGGTTAAAGGGATAAACTGTTTTTCTATTAATTTAGTAAATGAATATATAAATTTATTATGTTGAATTTTTATGTCAAAGTCACCTGAAAAGTCTTGGCGTCAGACCAGTAAGGCAAAATGAAAAGCAGGACAATCTCAAAAACTCTACATAAACTTGAGCCAGAGGATGATCTTTCAGTTTAAGGACAAAACAGGTTTAATTTCTGTGCTGCTCATTTATTGTAACACAAATTCATTCCTGGACATTAACCTTCTTTCCTCACTCTGCTCAGGACTGTGGCTAATAACTATTTATGGAATGAACCCAACAGGCTGAGTCTTCTACTTGACCAATGGTGGTCATTTAAGAAATGGAAGATACATGAGCAGCTGATGATATCATTGCTTTTATACTGGTGAGTGTAGCTAGCCTTTTACATTAATGGTTTGGTGGGGAACAGTTTAAAAATATTTTGGCTGATCTCTGAGTGTCGTTATGAACTTACTTAGCTTCTATTCTTATTTCCAGACCATTTAGTTTTAAGTCTCTTATGTGGCATTTGTTAATCAGGATATGTACAGAATCAAAAACAAATGAAAATTAGAATAATGAGAATGATATACAAAAAAATCTGTGATTTTTCTGTTAGTACATTTGCACTTTTATTACAGCAATGAAATGCTTAATAATGTACTCTTCAGCTGGTGCAATATATCTTGAGATGGTAGAATTAGTTCATGTTTTGGAAAACCCCAATGACAATAAGAAGATACAGTTTTATGACTAGGTAGCAAACTGGCAATATCACCTTCATGCTAAGTGCAGCTACATTTAAGTAACTAATGAGATAATATGAGATAACATATGGAAGTAAACAAAAAGGTGTTGGATGGGTGAAGAAATGCCATACGTAAAGTCCATATATAGTTCAAAAAACATTGCAGTTCTGACTGAGGCTCATGAAATTGTGGAAAGTGAGAGTTAAGTCTGCCTCTCTGTACTTAATATGCCTTGGTGCCTTTCCAGCAAATATTTTATTATGTGAGCTGTCTCAGTGATTTTGGAATGTGAGAAGCATTGTGGACGTCTCTGAGGGTTTGACAGTGAATTTTTCCCATAGATCTACAAGCAAGGACAAAATTCCATAGAATGGGGATTAAGGTTTTCCAGTTCCATTTTGGGTCTGTTGTAGGCAAATAACCTTTCTGTGCAGCCTGCCCCCCTCATACTGAATGTTTTATTTACAAATTTGGACTGTGGTTAGAGTTTGGACAGAAGATGTTCATCTTTTGTCCCCAGACAGTCACAGAGAAAGTTACTTTTACCCCTTCTGCATAGGCAGTCAGGCAAACCTGCAGACAAAACTCTGTTCTTTCTGACTTGGATCAAAAGCTTCCCCCTAAAATTTTTGAAATGGAAGGGTGAACTCAATGTAGACTGGTACCCTGTTACTGAGATATTCTGCCATGATGCCATGAAAAACATGGTTTCCTTCTCCTATGAGACAAAAGCAACAATCAAAGCTTTAAGAGCTGGCATAAAATAAAATGGCTGGTCAGCTCTCAGAATGGTGATGCTAAGAGAGGATGAGGGTTTCTGTCTCAGCTCTTACATGGTTCTCCTTACTTCAGTGTCTGAGCCTCTTGCACACCCTAATGAACTGCTTTTATAGCTGTCTACTTCAGAAATGGAAATGTGAATGTGGGAAAATGTGTTGCAGATCTGGAAGTTGATTCCTCTTCATGCACATACCTCACCCAGTGCAATGCACCCAGGGTCCCTCTTCTCATCACTCCAATTTTTCTGCACACAACCAGTTGGGTTACTGATTCATGCAGCATTTCCTTTAGGTTGCCATTTTGTTCCTGCATGCTTAGGATGCCCAGTTTTCTCATTAACATCAACAGAAATAAAAATAACCCCCCAATTTCTTTAGCTGAATTGAGAGTAAGTGGTACATACCAGTCTCCCTGGCATCACTGGCTGTTCTCTGGGGATCAGAGTCAGCATCTCTTCAGTTTAGCTGTTAACTGTACCCTGAAAAGAAATTCTTTTGTTTTCAGCTTTCTTTTTGTTCTTAGGTTGAAACAAGATACCTTTATACTTACCACCAGTATCTCCCAAGACTTAGGGAAAATTAGCAAGGTTATAAAATCTACAGTGTGTGTGGTTTGCTGTTGCAGCTGCACTTTGAAGGAAAAGTAATATGCTCACTTGTCCTCCTTAGAAAAGCATCTATAAATTAGCACTCTTTGAAAAGTCCACGATGCCTAGCACAATTTCTATATCCTGCAGTCATATGGATGTAGGCATTCCATTTTTAATCAATTTAAACAGTCTTGCCAAATCTGAGTGGTCTCTTCTCCAACCTTGCTCCTTATTACATTTCCTGACCTTGTCCCTTTCCTCTAAGGGTCTGAGAAACGGGGTGCCTGAGAGGTGCAGAGTCCCCACAGTGATTTAGTGCCTTTGCAAGGGTCAGTAAGGCTAGTTGTCCATATGGCAAGGGTGAGCATGACCTGGCTGGATGTCCTGCATCCTGAGCAGCTCTCCCATGGCTGGTTGGGCTCAAGACCATCATGCCTTCAGTAGGGATGAGATTGTCTCCCTCTGGGTGCCTTTGGAAGGTTTGTGCCTTCACTGGAGAGCCTTTATGTCTGTTTCCATCCATCTCCCTGGAATGAGTAATTCCTGTGCTGGAATAATTGTTTATCCAACCCTCTTCACCTCAGTCAAGGGATTAAGGGCATACTTCAAATGCAGCACGTTACTGCCTTCTTGCAGTACTAAGAAAGAGGAAGAGAGACTTAAGGCCAGTGAGAAGAATTTGTGTTAACTTTGTTGCCAAGAAGTTTTTCTTAAATTCTCAACTTCCATAATATCTGAGTAAAAATAATATTGAATCTATAAAATCTTCAAGTTTCTTACTTTTTCTTCATCAACAGTTGGATGAAGCAATTTACAGTCACCAGAAATGCACATGAGCGAGGCAGAGATATTAGAGTTGTTCTTGTCCTTCCATGCCCTGTCCCCTGTGTTTCTTAATCTGTATGTGCAAATTAAACTGAAATTAAACTCTTAATTTATCACCATGTTGTGGTGACAGCAGGCAGGATCTGAACCCTTTAAAAACACGTAGCACCATATTAACATCAGAAACAGATTCTTCCCCAGAGAGGAGAGAAGATTTTAAAGAATGCAGAAAGATGCCACAGGGCTGTAATCCCTCTTGCTGCACAGAAAACAAGTGATTGTTGTCAAAACACTTGGAGGGGGAGGTGGGTCCCATAATGTGCAGAACATATGTAGGATAAGGCTTTTCCACTGGAGATGAGACTTGAAATAAACAAACATTAGAGGGGGGAAAAAAAAAGAAACATAAAAATGGCAAAAAAAAAAAAAAGCTGGGCCCCCNNNAGAAACAGATTCTTCCCCAGAGAGGAGAGAAGATTTTAAAGAATGCAGAAAGATGCCACAGGGCTGTAATCCCTCTTGCTGCACAGAAAACAAGTGATTGTTGTCGAAACACTTGGAGGGGGAGGTGGGTCCCATAATGTGCAGAACATATGTAGGATAAGGCTTTTCCACTGGAGATGAGAACTTGAAATAAACAACATTAGAGGGGGGAAAAAAAAAGAAACATGGCAAAAGAAAAAAGAGAGGAAAGATGTTGTATGGTAATAACTCAGTGTGACTGCCCAGAAGTGAACTGCTCCAAGGAGCATCCCTCTGGATGCAGATCATCTTTGCTACAGAGGGCTGCAGACTCTACCCAGGTCCCTATGCTCTCTTTGCTTGCCATTGTATGCTTTTGCAGGGGTTTGAGCTGCTGCCTTGTCCCTTCTTGGAATACCAGCAGATATCCCAGGATCTGTGAGGGCCATTTGTGAAGGCAGTCTGTGGTCCAGATTTAGTAAAGCTCTTAAACACGTGCTTAAGGGATTTGCTGATTTGGAAGCTGCGCTCTCCACTGGCTCCCTCCACATCTTCTGGCTCACTGACTGTTTGGCTCTGCAAGGGCTTTAGGATGCTCCTGCCATCGAAAGCTGGGCCCCCCTTCTCTGCAGCATTACAAGTGGGGCAGGCATGCCAGCCTTGCCTCGGCAGGTATGACTTTTCTCTGTTAATTTGTGGTGGGAGATGAGCTTGCTGGCCCTAAGCTCATCCCAGCAGGTAGCAGCATGCTGGGGTGTGTGGGGCCACAGTGGATCATCCTGTCCTGCCGACAGTCCTACGGAGTGTGGTCTCCCTGCCATGTGCCTGCCAGTGGCACTGGTGTCCAGGAGGTGACCACCCATCCCATGGTCTCCACTCCAGTGCTGTCCCCTCCTGCTCAGAAGAACATCATGTTGCAGAGAGTCCCCTACAGGGCTGTGCCTTCTCTTGCTGGCAGTGAGGAAAGGCATGGGAAAAGGCTTCACTTAAGGGGTTGTGTTTTAGAGATGTTTCTGCCTTAAACTTATTGCATTGGAGTGGTTGTCTTTCCCATGAGTAGGGCAGGAATGAGATATCAAAGCCTTTGCAAATATGACAGTTTTAAAACTTGCTGTTGGCATGAAGGCCTTAGACATCATTTTTAAATGCTGAAATTCCCAGTCTTTGAGAGCACCCAAGTGATTTAAAACCCCAGGTCTAAGGGCATTGGCAGGAGTAATTTTCAGAGCTCCCAAGTCACTGTTCTTTTAAATTAAGTTTTACTGCCTTGGGATTTTTTCAATAGGTTACCCTTTTTTCTATATTAAACTTCTGATTACAAAATCTTCTTAAGTGTTTGTATTCCCACAGAGGATAGGTAAAATGAGTTTGGTTTTTTGCTCCTGCTTTGCTTCATCCAAGAAATCCCAGCTGGGAGAAGCTGGAGATCCCCATTTGCTGTGTTTTGTCCAGCCCAGAGGTGCCCCTGCCTGCAGCAGTGACACTCTCCAGGGAAATGCAAACTTGCCAAGCTTTACTTACCTCAGCCCAGCATGTGGTTCCCCTCACTGAGAGACGGGCAAGTCTGACATGCTTTGGAGATTGGCCAGGAGAGGTGTATTGCCTGGCAGAAGCAGGACACAGGTCCCTCCTGCACTGCTTGTGATCTGTGTGCCAGGCCAGGGCCCCCTTGGGCTCCTTTGCCAAGACAGGTGCTGGTGTTCTTCATACAGCCACTGCTCCTTCCTTCGTGGGAGCAGGGCAGGAGCAGAGCCTGTGGCCATGCCAGAGCCTCTTTGGAGACACCTCTACCAACAAGCCAAGGTGCAGGTTTATTTTCTCCTCAGGGATCGGGATCCACACGGGCTTGTGTGCCTGTGGCTGGACTGTTGGGTCACTGTGCCACAGAGCATCCAGACTTCCCCTGGGAGAGCCTGAATTTGGGTATTTGGAGAAGCTATGCCCACAAGCTAGCACTGTGGCCCAATATCCCTTTAACATGGGTATTTCGGGCCCCCATGAAGAAGTTGATAAAGTACAAATTAGTGGGATTGTTTCTTTTGGAGATTCTCTAATAGGGTTGAGGAACTTTGTAAGGGGCAGACTCAGGACTTCTGTTAAATCAAGCCTCAGATTTGGGTTTTCTATCAAATAGTGGTGGGGCAGGGCAGACAATACAGGGTTAAGTGCTGCAGCTGGGCACTATTGCCCTGCACAGTGCTGCACTGGAAAAGGCGGGGAGCAGAGAGAGACCTATGCCTGAAACTATTCTACAAGCCAACATTTCTGCTAATTCACCTGCAAGAAGCAAGCCACTTCAAGGGCTCCACTGAAGAAAGAAATATTTTTCCCTTAAGAAGCCTTAAAAGAAAGGGCCCTCTTGACAGAAAAGAAATCTTGGTGATTCAACTGAGCAGAGTGCAGTGTACTCAGCAAAAAAATGGAAACAAATGAAAGTGTTAGCAGAGCCTTGATTATTGGTGACAGAGGAGCATTAGCCAAGTTATAATGGATTGTCAAACTAGGCTTGTGTTTGCTTAGCCTCCCAAGTTCTTTGCACAGAGTCAACATCTAGCCATCTGGGATGGGAGGTGGGGGGGGAGTAGGTTTTTGTTAAAAAAAAAAGTGAAAATCAGTTGAATTTATGTTTCTATTCTAACGGAAGAAGTGTTTAAAAGGAAAACATACTTTCAGAATGAAGCATTTGTTTTTGTTCTCTACAAGCCTTGTTTGAATTCATGTTTGTTAAAGGGCTTGTAGTTAGTAAATCATGGGGGTTTCCCTTGGTAACATAAAAATAGGTGTGATTGGAAAATTTGTAGCAAGAAAATAAAACTGCCTTTCACCCACTTGGACGTTGCTTGACTTGGTGAGATATTTGTAAACCCGGTTTGACTTAAAAGTACATTTCTTTAAGAAAAAAAGTACCATTAAGGCAGAAATTTTCCAGGAAGACACATAGAAGTTGCAGCAACACCATGAATCATGTGTCCAGTCAAGGACACAGCCATTCCCAAGTGGTGGTGCTTACTGATGAGGGAAACACAAAACACTCAAGTATGAAAGCAAGAATAGCTTGGAAAACTATTCTTGAAAAAAGACAGATTTTCTGTAGCACATATAATTTAATTTTCCAGCCTTGTCCTTCTGTACACTAATTCAGTCAATTCTTACATTTAGGAGCCCTTGGCTTTGATAGGCACGGCCATGGTGACCTCTTGTCATTGTGTTTGTGTGTGAAAATAATTGTTCCCAGCTTTACACCACACTGCAACCTGTGCTGGTCAAAAGCCCAGGGGAGCAAATGGACAGACAACAGCCAGCTTGAGATGCCTTTGGGTCAGGACCTTGTGCTAATGAAAAAAGGGATGATACTTCTGAATGCCAAGTTTTGTCTTTGTCCTGCACTGCTCCCTAAGGGAGCCTGGAACAGTGCAGTTATTTTCACCCACTGACAGAAGTGCACAGGTAAGAGGAGGCAGGCACAGACATTGGGATGAAGATTTGATTTTAGCCCTCCGGTCCCAGCTGAGGCTTTTTGAGGGCCAGGGGTTACCATGGGTGACCCTGCAGCACAGCTGATAGAAACATGCCACTGAGGGTGCAGCTGCTGATATCTTCAGAGAATTCTATGCCAGATTCTGTTGGTTTCATCCAGTTAACCACCAAGGGATTTCCTTGGGAGTCACTATGCTACAGCATCTGTGTAATTTTGAACAGAAAATCCTGTTGGTGACAGTCACAACATTTTGTTTTGGTGTTGTATATGTGGGCAGATTTAGTAACTTGCAAAATTCAGTACATCATAATCAGTTTCTGGGTCACTAAAAAGACTTGGCAAACTTTTGGTGTATTTTGTAATGTGTTTTTTCTATTTTAAGTCAAACAAGAGTGAAAGCCTTGACTTTGAGTGTTCTGATTTATTTAATCTGTTTTTAGAAGATATCTTTTGTTTTGTTGCACATAGGAAAAAGAAGACCCTGGTGGAACATTGCACTCATAAAACAACAAAAAAGAAGAAACAACTATTAAACAGGAATATTTGAAGACACAGTATGCCGGTCATTTAATTTGCATTCAAATTAAACTATTTTTAAAGTAATATATTCTTCTGAATTCTGATACACTAATAAAAAAACTTTATTCAGCAAGGGTTAATTTTCTCTTGTGCTCGAGGATCTAATTCATTTAAATCCCTGTTGAGTTTTTAGGATGCAAATGAAGTGTTATGTGGTTATGCTGGAGCACTTGGCATTGGGTGAATTTTTCCCATCGTAATGTTGACTTACTAGACACGTGCAAAGCCTGTCCACCTCGCTGTGGCTGTGCCTGTGC
>VZTR01012310.1:76567-130017 GCA_013400775.1 Chaetops frenatus | reverse complement strand
CCCCCCCCCCCCCCCCCCGTATGTTAATCTGAAGACACCAGGGCTTGCCAGATATATCCCGAAGAAGATACTGGTTAAAAAGCTGTGTCTGACTCTAGCCTGTTTGCACCTGTTGTGTTACAGCAGGGCCAGGTCTCTCACAGGCATGCAAGATCTGACAACAGCAAATAACCAGAATGATTCTTCTCCTTTGCCAAGAGATGGAATTCAATTAATATGAACTTTAATTGGTCAGATCCCTAAATAAAAGCCTGTTGTAGGTTTGGGGGGTTTTCAACAATTCTTATGAGTCTCTAATGATGCCAAAGCTGCCCTGTCTTGTTGACATGCAGGATCATCAGGTGGGAGCAGTAGTTTTTCTAGATAGAAGGAAAATTAATGTCAGTCTCACACATGCAGCATGTTACTAGGTGAAAATCGATGATGAGATTATTTCCTTTTACTCTCTTCTGCCCTCAGTCTATTGCTAACCAGTTTGTCTTCTTGGCTAAAACTGAACTATCTCTTCTTCAGACCTCTCTATGTTAAAAAAAACCAAACCTTCTTGTATTGCACTTTTCACATCTAGGTTGCAAAATGGAAGTAACTGTTTTACAGACTAGCAAAATGGGGCACAAATAGATGGAATGATTTTTCTGAGTGTCACCTTGCTGGCTAATTACAGAACTGGGAATCAGCTGGTGCCAGTACTTCCCGTCTGCTGGGAACCACTTCGGTGCCAGGCTAAAACCATTAATCAAGAATTAAGAACATTAAGTTAGTTGGGCTACTGTATTAAGGAATAACATGTTATCCATTTGAATTAATGACAAACAGCATGAAACATCTGACCTGCCACCTGAAAAAGGAGCAAAGGCTCAAAAGTTTGAGACTCTCCTGTTAAATGATCCCTGGTGGGGACATATGTTGGTATCTCTTGGACTAATAGCAAATCTCCCAGGGAGAGAATTTATTACAGAAAAAGCTTTGGGCTGTGTTTTTCCATGGGTGGAAATCACAAGATAGTCTCAGGCAAAACAGTACTTGTCTCCTTGACCTAACTGTAAATGATTGCTCTTGAGATGAAACTACCCACGTGAGTGCAAAGCAGTATTCCAGCAGAGTCTTTGGCCTCAGTCTTCTGTTGTCCCCTGGCTTGCTTAGGCTGTGAGCAAGTTTCTGCTAAATCTGAAAGTTTGCAACTGTTTAAAGGGAAGGTCTCCCCCTGCACCAGGCTGTGTGTTCTTAGTCCCATCCTTTTCTCAGCTCTGTGCTTATTAAATCCTTTGTGAGCCAATCCAGCTCACTAAGATGAAAGAGAAGCAGAGCTGGCATGACGTGAGCAAGAGAGCTTGTAGGTAGGTACCAGAACACGATAAGGGGAGGGCACTGGAGCGGGGAGTGTGAGCCGCAAGATCAGCTCACGTCATCCCGTGGCTCTGTACCCATGTGATGCAGGTAAGCACTTAGGTACACACTTCACCTGAGGCATGTGACCAGCAGCAATGAGGCAGATCCTTTCGTGATCGAATCCAAGAAGGTGCAGGTGAGCTCCTGGAAAATAGGGCTGGTTATTGACCTTCCCAATGGCAGGTGTGGCTCCGGTCTTGCCTGTGACTTGCATTACAGTAGTGATGGCAGAAGGGAAAAGAACTGTCTTCTTTCTTACCTTTTCTTTTCGTCTGCTGAGTACTACATAAAACGACCAAGTGCAAAGGGTAGCTAGTAAAATTTTTCAGAACTGAACCTAGAGGAAGGTCAATGAACACCAAGGCCAGCTTTCCAGGTATTCAGGCTTCCTCCAATTCAGATAATGGTGTTAATACACAGGGTTTTAAAAAATACAAACAAACCCACAATCTTTACATTTTCCCCCCTTAAATCCATGTCAGCTGCATGAAATATTTCCTTTACTTCCTAAGTAAAACCATGATACATTTTTAGGTGCTTTGCTAAACAGCTTCTGTCCTGTACCTCTGACATGATGGATTTTTGTGTCTTAGTGTTTGTAGGTAAACCCCTCAGATGAGTGGACGCCAATTCCATCTATTTATGAAGTTTAAAGAGCTTTAGTCCCTCCTTTGAAGGGACGAGAATACTTCAGATGATAAAAATGAAGTGGCACAGCTTTGGGCTTGATCCTTGTCCCTCTGCACATGGGGTGGGTGAGAGCTCATGTACTGCTCTTGCTGTAAGGACAGTGGCCCATAAGGACAATGCTTGTGAGTGACGTAGGACATCAGTATTGAATCCTGGAGTCACTCACAGCTTCCCGGGGTGGGGTACTTCTTTTCCCTTTTTCCCACTGAGAAAATGACCCTTTCCTACATCCCAAAGATGAGGTGAGGACTTAGCCATTTAGAAATGTCCAGGTCTCTGCTGCTCTGGTTGTGAGGGCTGTACAAGCATCCTGCATCTGTCTTTTGTCATAAATCAGGTGGAGGTTCCCATCTGATTCCCGATAAATGGGAGCTCATACTGCTAGCTATTCACACCATCATTCCATCCTCCAACCACAATCACCTGTCTTTTCCTTGACACTCCCACATTGGTGACCTCAGACTGGTAACATGCCTGGCCTTTTGTCCCCTTGTGATAATTGCAGTTGTCACCAATTGTGGAGTTAAATGTTGGCGGGGAGATGTACACGACAACGCTGAGCACCTTGAAGAAACACCCTGGCTCCAAGCTGGCAGAGATGTTCACCGGCCAGCCCAAACTCAGGACTGACTCTGAAGGGAGGTTCTTCATCGACAGGCCAGGCACCTACTTCAAATACATCTTGGAGTACCTGCGCAGTAACCAAGTGCCCACCCAGTGCATCCAGGACGTCTACAAGGAGGCGTTGTTCTACGACATAGAGCCTTTGATCAAGCAGCTTGAGGACTCCCCACAGATCTTTGGGGAGCTCGTGGCGAGGAGGCAGTTTCTGGCTCGTGTGCCCAACTACAGCGAGAACATTGAGCTGATGATCCGCATCGCGAGGGCGGAAGCGGTTGCATCCCGACAGTCCAGCGTCATCGTGTGCGTGGTCAGGACTGAGGAGGACGCAGCCAGGTGTCAGGATGCTTTGAACAGTTTGGACATGGATAAAAAGTCTGTCGTGAAGTTTGGCCCCTGGAAGGCTGTGCCAAGTATTTCTGATCTGCTGGACTGCATTCAAATGGATGTCGAAGCCAAAGGGTATAAAATATCCTTTCAGCCCCACATTGCTGAAAAAGGTTTTCGCTTCAAATCGCATGACTTCTTCTACAAGTTCCTGTTCACCTGGTGGTAGCAAAGTGATACCATCGATAGGGAACATTAGGAAGCAACTGTTGGAACAAATTAACCTGGGCTGTGGAGACTAAACCATGGGCTACCAGAGGAACAGGAAGAAATGAACAGGATCTCCTTTGAGAGGATCTCCTTTGGCTGTGTGCCCTATCAAAGAGCACTTAAGAGCCACTTTACTTGGGCTTTAGGGGATGACTTTTTAGGGGATTTAAAAGGCTTCAGGGAAATGAGGAATTTTACTCTTCCATGTTGCTTACTATTCATTCAGTTCAAAGAGATGGAACAGTGAATTGAGCCAATCTCACTTGACCTAAGGAAAATGAATAATGCCAAATATGTCTCGTGGACATGTAGAGTTGCTCTCTCATTGCAAATAGGAACAGGCCACATATGTGCAAATCCTGACTGAAACAGTGACATTAACACATACTTGAATTAAATTTGGTTTCTTAATGGGAAGGCAAAAGCTACTCTTCTCCGTCCTTTCTACACAGGAATCTCAGTTAAAAGGAAGGATTCAGTGTCCTATGATCTCTTCTTATTCCTCCCGTAGACAGCCTACTCTCTAGTCAATGTATTTATTATCATTATTTATTATTTGTTCTGAAGGAAAGACAAGGAACATCAGTTGTCCAGGATCAAAAGGCAAAAATACCATCACTGATGTGAGGAGTTTATAATCTAAGGACACACAATTCTCTTTCAGACCACATAATCTTAATCTCTTTCATATGACACTCATTATTACAATGATGCTATTTCTAACATAAGACCCTGGAAGAATTGGAAAAACCCACCATTATTTGGTGGGAAGGAAGTGGTACTGAAGCAACAGCCTGCAAATTCTCTTTTACAGAACACATGTTGCATTCTACATTGTGTTTTAAAAAATCTTAGAATTGAAAAGTTTATTTTTTTACTGGAGATGGCTTGGGTTTAATCACTCTGGAAATCATAATGGCTAATTTGATAAAGATCGTATTTCCTTTACTTTTCAGAAGATGGATTTCTTCCAGTTAAGGACAATAACCATAGAATCATAGAATGGTCCCTGGGATTTCAAATAAATAACTTCTAAAATTTTTTTGAATGATGCAGAAGTGCTTTATTTATTGACATTTTCCCCTCAAGATCCCCAAATTCTAAAGCCCTGAAGTTCTGTTTTTAGGGTAACAGATTTGAATCACTCCTAAACAAGGTGTGTTTCCGATGTGCTTATCCTAGCATGGACCTCCCCCCAGTGACAGTCATGAGTCACTCCATCGATTGCACGCCAGTTCTGCAGGTGTGAAGGGTCTCTGAGGTGTCACATTTATAACCTTGGTAAGAATGGACACAGTCAGTGTCTGAGAGAAGAAAAAGGTTTAGGAAATAGGCTCTTTGGATCATAACCAAGTGGTTGGTCGTGCTCATCCTGGAAGGAGAGAGATTGAGGAGGCCTCCCAATAGACAAAAGGCTGCTTTAAAGAGATCTGTAACATTTTGTACGTGCTAAGGGTAGGGAAGCTGGTTTAATTCACAACAAGGGAGATGAAAAATAGATATTAGGAGAAAACAATCTTGGTATAGAGTAGTTAATGCCTCACACCAACAAACCTCCTAAGTCTATAGGACTACTGCCATGAGAGACTTTAATTGGCACACACTCGGATCCTGTGTTCAGTTTTGGGCCCCTCACTCCAAGAAGGACATTGAGACCTGGGAGTGTACCTGGGGAAGGGCTGGAGCACAAGTCTGATGAGGAGCAGCTGAGGGAGTTGAGGGTGTTTAGCCTGGAGAAAAGGAGGCTCAGGGGGGGCCTTTTTGCTCTCTACAGCTCCCTGAAAGGAGGGTGTAGCCACATGATGGACAGGACAAGAGAAATAGCCTCGGGTTGGGCCAGAAAAATAATCAGAAAAACCTTATTCACTGGAAGGGTGGTCAGACATTGGAACAGGCTGCCCAGGGAATTCATCAAGTCACCATCCCTGGAAGTGCTCAAAAAATGTGTGGATATGGCATTTGGGGACAGCGTTTAGTGGTGGGCTTGGCAGTGCTGGGTTGAACTGGGTGATCTTAAGAGATTTTTTCTGACTTTAGTGATTCTATGATTCTGATGGAAATGATATAATTTTTCTAATTTTAAAAATTAATTAACTTTTTCATTAATTGCTTTAATTAATCATAAGCAGTATATTATTCACTAGCATTGTATTAGTCTTAAGTCACTTTTAGCCAGCACATAGCTGAGTTTCTTTATACAGACTGTCACTGTTAGACTTTGATTGGGAAAATCACTGAAACTTTAAGTTTTGCTAAATGAACCCTGATATGCTTTGATGAACAAGACCTGGGAGAGAAAGATGTATTTCTGAAATTCCACAAAAGAAACACAGAACTTACAGACTACACGGGCATTTTGTAGAAACCAGAAGATAACAAGAGACCAACAGAGACTCTTCAGCTGCAAAACTCCCTACCTGGGAAAAGATAACAAAAAGACTGAGAAATGTGGACTGATTAACATGAGAAGCAAGAATAAATAACCAAAAGAGGATAGAAGACTAATTAATGAAGAGAATTCTATAATTTAGAGCCAATGAACATTAACGTCGTTGCTGTAAAAGTAGAAATAGGTGGGAAAGTTGGCTTAAGGTCGAATTCTAGTGAAAGCTGCGCGTACTTGAGGGGGAACCCAGCGCGGGGCAGTCACCCGGGGTGGGGTGGGTGGGTGGGCCTGGCTGCGGGGCGGGCGGAGCCGCGGCCGCCATGTCGGGCCCGCGTCCCCATGGCAACGGGAGGCCGCGGGACCATCGAGTGCGGCCTCCGGGCGGAAAGAGATGGCGCGCCCCCGCCGCTCCCTGCCCCCTCTCTATGGTTCCTCTTCCGGGTTGCGGCGCGGCGTCATGGCGGCGCACCTGAAGAAACGAGTGTATGAGGAGTTCACCAAGGTGGTCCAGGTAACACGTCCCTCCTTGGTCAGGATGGACGGCTCCGAGCTTTGCCGTGCAGCGGGCGCTGCCGGTTGGTGAGGCGGAGGTGTGGGGGAAGCCGCCGGCCCAGCCCGGGAGCGCAGCCCGCCCGCCGGGCGTCGGGGCTGGGGCTGCCCCTGAGGGGTTGGGGAGGAGCGGGACAGGTCGGCCCCGAGTTTAAGAAGGCTGGAGTTGCCGGAGGGGAGAGGTCCGAGGGAGGATGTTCCCCTCAGGATGGGGAGGGAGAGAGGTTGTCGAGTCTCCCTCGGTAGCGATACTCAGGAACGCAGTCCTGTGCAATGTCCTCTAGGATAGCCCTACTTGAGAGGGAGGTTGGATCAGATAACCCACTGTGGTCCCTTCCAACCAGACCTATTACGTGGTTCTGTGACCTGACTAGGACCAGGACTGCCGCGGGGAAGAAGCAGCATCCCCTAACCCGGGACTGGGGAAGGATCTGCAGCGAGTTTCTGGGCTGCTCCAGGCCGGTGGGAGTGGGAAAAGTCAGGTTTGTCCTAGATTAGTTGTTTGGTGTTGAAAGCAGCAGGATTTGATCCAGCCTAGGGAGGAGAGAGGCCGTGTTTTGCGGGGATAGGGACTACTTGGGGAGGACAAGAACAACCACAGCGGTCTGAGGATGTGTTTCCTTCTGAGACAGGTGAGGGAGAGGTTAGTGCCTGCCGTGGGAGCTTCCTTAGGCCTCCCCACGTTCAGTCTGGGAAGGAGAGGGTCTGGGTTTGCTGTGTTTCTGAGCCGTGTCCCTCTGCCCACAGCAGCAGCATGAGGACCTGTCCACTAAGAAGCTGCGGCTGACCAAGCCCAGCAAGTCAGCAGCGCTCCACGTGGACCTGTGCAAAGCCACCTCGCCTGCAGATGCCTTGCAGTACCTGCTCCAGTTTGCCAGGAAGCCCGTGGAGGTGGAGAGCGTGGAAGGCGTTGTCAGGATCCTGCTGGAGCATTATTACAAGGTGGTGAGGCTGGGAGCCAAGCATGCTTGCTGCTTCTGCTCTTGTTTTCTTGGTGTGGGATGTCAGACAGGGGCTCACAGGCTCCTGTGTTGCTGACTCAGTTGCCAGCAGCCTGGGCTGAGAGTGAAAGACTGTAGGCCTTTACCTGGGTGATTTCTGGTTGTGGTACTTGGTCCCTGTGCTGATGGTTTCAGGAGCCTGTGGCAAGGGTGTGGCAGTGTTATCCCTGCACCTGGCCCGTGTGGAAGTTAACTTAGCAAGGGACAAAAGATGTTAAGTTTTCCAGGGAGCCTGGCTGTCCAGAGCTGTTTCAACTTTATCTAACTCTTTCCTGACTGAGGCTTCCTTACCTTGTTCTCAATTTCCTTTAGCAATTTCCTCCTTTTAGCTGTTGTTTATGCTGTGAAAAACGGCACTTTTTAAGTCATGGAATGATTTGTGTTGGAAGGGACATTAAAGATCATCTGACCCTTCTGCCATGGACAGGGACATCTTCCACTAGACCAGGTTGCCCGAAGTTCCATCCAGCCTGGCCTTGAACCCTTCCAGGGATCCACAGCTTCTCTGGGCAACCTTCTCTGGACCAGTACCTCACCACCCTCTCAGTAAAGAATTTCTTCCTAATATCAAATCTGTGAAAAATACTGTCAGGAATCAGTCTCTTCTCCAGTTAACAAGCCATTGAACAAGGAAGTGGCCTCAAGCTGCACCAAGGAGGTTTAGATTAGATATTTGGAGAAATTTCCGCACTGAAAAGATTATCAAGCAGTGGAACAGGCTTCCCAGGGCAGTGGTTGAGTTACCATCCCTGAAGATATTTAAAAGATGTGTAAATGTGGCACTTGAGGGCATTGTTTAGTAGTGGACTTGGCCGTGCTGGGTTAAGGGTTGGACTTGATGATCCTAGAGGTCTTTTCCAACATAAATGATTCTCTGATTCTATGAAATACAGAGTTCCTGATGAAATAACCCGGATTATTTGTGCTTGAAGTTTGTTTTGTGACCTGTATTAGAACAGAGACTCATGAACTTGCAGATTATATCACACTGGCAAGAGCACAGCCTGTTACAGAATCCAGCTTTTAAAAATACTGCTTTAAAAACTACCGTAGCTGACAATATTTTACATAAGGACAAAATTTTCAAAAGAACTTGTTTCGTAGTAACACTTGCACTTTTTCTGATCATCCAGAAACCTGCAAATGTTGTAACTGCAGTGGAAGTTACTTGATGATTTATTTGTTTGTAGTGTCAATTATTTTGTTTAAGATGGTGCTGCAGCCTCCTGCTCCTCCATCCCTGTATAATTTGGTATGGCAGTCCCCATACAGTCCTGATGACAGTATCCATTGTTCAAACACATAACTTCAACCCTAAAATAGAAAATGCTTCTCAGTTCAATTGATAAAGGGACTACTCCCTTGGCTGTCATATTTGTCACTTGGAGGCTGTGTGTGGCACTGAAGTCTCTCTTAAACACTTGAGGGATATAACAGTTGTAACTGTAAAATTTCTTGTTGAAAGATGGGATATTTGTTATTTTAATATTTCTGCACCTCTACGTTCAGTGTTGCACAAATGCTTGGTAAGATCCAAGTATGGCATCCAGATGACTTTTTGTCTTCCTACTCTGTATTGGATATCCTTGGCAATACAATGAAAGAGGGAGCATCCTCTTATGACCAGAAGTCTTGTGTACATGAGTCTGTAGAAGCCTCAGAATAAATCCTTAAAATGCATGAACTTTGGAAATTAGTTTTAAAAGGATATTAATTGATGAGGCTTACTTACGTAATTATCACCTGTGACAGCATTTGCTGTTTCTTAAATGAATAGATGTATGCAGGCAATATATGCTGTTGTTTTTTTTGTGTAACCTTTCTGTGTTGAAGGTTTTTTGGGTGTTGTTTCCTTCCAGGAGAATGATGCCTCTGTCAGACTGAAGATTGCATCCTTGCTGGGGTTGTTATCAAAGACTGCAGGATTTTCCCCAGACTGCATTATGGATGATGCCATTAACACACTTCAGAATGAGAGTACGTCTCACTTTTGATGTGGTGCTTGAGATCAAGGTGGAATCATGCTGTCAAAGCGTTTTGGACAGGGGGAAGGCCTTACATCTCAGGTGTATGATTGGGAATTGCTGGTTAGAGTGTTTATTTTCTGGTTTTGTGAATGATGGCAGATAACACCATAACATCAGGAGGAGAAAAATGTTCCTCTGGCCTGCCTGCTGTATATCTCTGTTCTAAAGGAGTGCAAAGTTTGCTTTTGCATCTCCATGTGAGAGCTGTGTTTCTGAAGTTCTCTGTTCTACAGGACAGTTTTGCTTAAAATAGAAATGTGCTTGAAGAGGAATTTTTTTGTACCATGCTAGAGGCCAGCTCATCAAGCTGTATCAATAGGAGTGTAGCCAGCAGGTCAAGGGAGGGTATTATACCCATTTACTCTGCACTGGTTAGGCCACATCTGGAACACCTTATCCAGTTTTGGGTTCCCCAGTGCCAGATTAGTGCTGGTAAGGTTGGGTAACTTCACCAGAACCACTGAGGTGGTAGAGGACTGGAGTATGTGATGTGCAAGGCATAGCTGAGGAAGCTGGGCTAGTTCAGGACTAGAAAGGGGAAGTTTTCAGGACAGCCTTCCAGCCTGGATCGGTCTGTGGTCCTGTAGCTGGTGACAGTTCAGTAAAGTGGTATGTAGCCTTTCACTCTTTTGTTTTGCAGAGTCTCACCAAGTCCTTGCTCAGCTGCTGGACACGCTGTTAGTGATTGGCACAAAACTCCCAGAGAATCCGTCTGTCCGGATGAGGCTGGTGGAGGTAGCCTGCAAGGTAAGGTGGCCTCTCTGGGGCAGGGAACTTTTGTCACTGCCACAAGAAAACCAGAAAGGTAGTCAATATTTAAATTATTTTCATTTTTCACAACAAACTGTTACAATAGTAACATTAATAACTGCTGGGAAACATAACATGACGTTTCAAAGTGCTGAAAGCACAATAAGAATCCAGTTACATCTGTTTGTCTCTTGTTCCACAGCATCTGACAGATTCTTCTCATGGTGTAAGGAATAAGTGTCTTCAGTTAATTGGCTGTCTTGGCCCAGTGGAAAAAGGTGTTGCAAAAGAAGCTGAAAGCCAGGCGGCCAAAGATGTCCAGAAGATAATAGGAGATCATTTTAATGATCAGGACCCTCGAGTTAGGACTGCAGCTATAAAAGCCATGGTAAGTGTTCCTGGTATCAGTGGAAGAAATTACTTGCGATTGTATAAGGAAGCTGAGAGAGGGCTGCAAACTAAGCTAAAGAGGTTTGGTTTAGAGATTATTTTAAGTAACTTAGTCTGTTTAGTGTATCAAAATTACCTGGAAAAATAAGATAGGTTTTGAAATATGAGAGTAACAGGAGATCTCAAAATGCATTTGGGTGATTCATAGCTTCTGTTTCAGCTACAGCTGAAGAAACTTTTCAATTTGTTGACTCGTTTGAGTATATGTAGGCTCTTTCTTTTAGTGACAAATGTATTTCTTGATTTAGTATTGGTTACCAGAAGAACTACAATAAACCACTAGTTCTCCAAAATGCAGTAGGTCGTTGCTTATGAGAGGAAACCTGCATGATAAGTCCAGAAAGTATTTAGTTTGTTTGTTTTAAAGCAACATTTATGTTTTGCCTCATGGTTGCATTCATTAGCATTCTCTAACTGTTCATGAGACATACTTATATACTTGGGGTTTTTTTGTGTGGGGACACCTCAGAAGCTTTTAGCTTTGCAGAAATGCAAACAAAGACTATGCATTTCAAAATATTGTTTAATGTGAGTTGCTTGTGAGTGTATGGGGATGGAGAAGTTTCTCTATTACCCTTAAAGTTTATGACAATATTCCAGCTAATGTAATGGTCAACAAGGATTTTTGAATTAATGTTACGAAACTTCAAAGAAAGAAAGAAGATGCATTTGAGGGAATCAGATTGCACTTCAATCTCTTTGAAATCTCCCCCTGCTGGGAGTTGTATTTGCTTATCCTTCACAGAATCAGAATCATCTAGGTTGGAAAAGGCCCTTAAGATCATTGAGTCCAAACCTCAACCCAGTACTAAACCCCATCCCTAAGAGCCACATCTATGTGTCTTTAAAATCCTTCCAGGGATGGTGACTCCATCACTGCCCTGGGCAGCCTGTTTAGTGCTTGACAACCCTTTCCATGGAGATATTTTTCCTAATACCCAATGTAGACCTCATCTCATTCCAATTTTTGTTAGTACAGTTTTTTTCTAAGTAATTTGCATGACTTTTATGATAGTGGTCAGCCAAGTCCATAGTAAGATTTATGGCCTTGAGTTCATAATTATAGCACAAAAAAAGCTGTCTTTCTGTTGCTTGAAGTATGGGATCTTCCTATATGAATTCAGGGTCATTAAGCACTTTTCAATGTTCTTGATCACAGTTTTTCTTGCTATGTATTTGTGGTTTTTTTCTGTGTTTAAAGGATCTAGAAAAGGAAACCATTTCTTGTTAAATGTATTCAGCCAGATACTATTCCTTTGTTAGCCAGATTTGTGACACTGTTATTCTAAAAAGAAACCATGTAGGACACTTTGCTGTCCCTATGGTTCAGTAATGGAAAGATTTACAGGGCAATGCTTCTTTTGGATCCATGTTTCAGGAATGGTAGTAAAGTAATTATTTTGGGGATTCCTACATCTGCTTGAGTTGTGGTTCAATATGGCTAACACTAAAAAATTATTTGTGGGTTGGAAGAATGAACAGGAAGTGTATTTGTATAAATTGTTTTTCCCTATTCAAAGTATGAATGACTCTGAAGCTAAAAAATTATACTGAAGTCAAGAATATTATTTAAAATACTTAATGGTCAAGATAATGCAATATTTTAATTATAGCAGCAATCAAGAAATGCAAGCACCTGAGTTTACTCAAACAGAAAAGCAGTGGTGAAAACTTAGTCTATGTCCCTTAAACCTGTAGTTACACTTTCTTGCATTGTTTTTTTTTTTTCTTCCCCTGTAGCTACAGCTTCATGAAAGAGGATTAAAGTTACAGCAAGCTATTTATGGTCAGGTAAAACCTTGCATTTGTCTTGTACTTGTGTAGAAATCTTTCTTTTTTAATTCTCTGGCAGTGTGTTTTGTGAGGAGGAGGGCACTGAGCAGAGGAGGAGTATTTTGCACTTAGGTTGCCGATATTCCACGTTGTCCTATGACAGTGGAAAATAAAAGGGTATTTTGCATCCATTGTGCTTAAATCACTAAAGCACACGCTTTGTTATATATTGTTTGTTGGGGAGGTGCTCATGGGAAGGGCAAAGCATGATGAAGTCATTCCTGTCATCTGGCAGTCAGTCTGGAAGTCTTAAAGCCTTCTTCATTGGAGAGTATCCATAAAGCCTGTATTTGTTCTGTCAGTGAGGCTGTGCAGCTGCAGCCTGCATCAAATCAGTTCTATTGCAGACTCACATTTCATCCTTCCTGCATAGTACAGGCAATTCTGGAGTTTTACAACATGTGCCTGATTTACTTGATTAGGAGTAGTCTGCCTGATCAAACTTGGAAATACTAGAGAGTACCATGGAAGACTGTATTGATCTTGATTTTTAATCTGTCCAAACTGTTTTGTGGTAAGGATGCTGATTACGCTGTGGGAGGTGAATGACAGCTCGGGTGGAGATGTTTGAGTTATACAACTATGAATCCTCTTTCAGGCCTGCAAGCTGTTGGCAGATGATTATGAGCAAGTGCGCAGTGCTGCAGTTCAGCTGATTTGGGTCCTCAGTCAGCTTTACCCTGAAAGGTACGACCTACACGCACTGTCCTCAAATACTGACCAAGTAATCTAATCCTGCAGAGTTTTATGCTAGTAGGTCTGAGGAGTAGCTGTTGGGAAACTGATGTGTACCAATGGCTGATGCCTGATGAGAATGCACTGATGCAGTTAAGTTTTGGTTCCTCGTATTTGTTGCACATTCATAAGAATTGAGCATACTTGTTTCTTATTGATGCCATCCAGTATGGAATACAATCAACAAACTGATTTCTCTATGTCAGCATCGTCCCAATTCCTTCTTCTAATGAAGAGATTCGCTTGGTTGATGATGCCTTTGGAAAAATTTGCCACATGGTTAGTGATGGTTCCTGGGTTGTAAGAGTACAAGCTGCCAAGTTATTGGTAAGTTGTATTCTTTTCTTATCTAGCAGAGAATGGTTTCTCTTAAGTTACTTTACTTTCTATATATATATTTGAAAAAAAAAAAGACAGAATGTTTAAAACCGTGTAAGTAAATTTCTCCCAAAATTCTGAGGTGAAAGAAATGAGGGAGGTTGAGGAAGCCCAACAGGTTTTCAGCTCAACTGTACAGTGATTCTTTCCTTGAGAATAGATGGTTGAGCATTAAAGAAAAAAAAAATCCTTGTCATGATTCCTTGTCCCTACTTCTCTCCCACAGGATATGTGAACCAACTGAACTCAAGAAAAGCTGTATTAACCTCAGGGGAAAAATAAGATGTTCTGACTCCTAAGTTCACTTTTTTAGACTCTGACGTACAGTAGTTTCAGGCATTACATAGAACTGTTAGAATGAGCGGATAAGATTGGATGCCATGTTGGAATAAGGCAGGAAATTATTTGGTGCAGTTTAGAATAATCCTGTTTCTTCCTTTTGATTTTTTTTTTCTTTAGGGTTCTATGCAACAAGTTAGCTCCCATTTCTTGGAGCAGACCCTTGACAAGAAGCTCATGTCAGATCTGAGGGTATGTAAATGTTTGGGTTTGTTTTCCTGTGTGTAGGTACTAAAATCGCACAAGAGGTGTGTTAATATTGAGTGTGCTTGTTCACCTTGTCCTTGCCTGAGGGCTGCTGAGAGCTAATTGATGATGACAGGTTCTGTTTTAGATTAAAGTCAATGGAGCAATTGCTAGTTTTAGATTTCATTAACCAAGCATGTAAGAAACAGCTCTAGGCTATTCAGGTTTTGCAGCAGCTGAGAGGTAAATGTTTGTGGTGTTCTGATCGTTTTTTGGCTAAAAGCTTGGTTTATTGTGTATGGAAAGATTGCATCCTAGTTCTAAGAGCAAGCTCATGGAAACATCCTGCAAGATCTGATCAAAAAACATCAATGTTTCAAAAGGCATGAGTAGCTAAAGGCTACTTAGGCCTGTGAGCAAAATTTTTCAGCAACATTGCTTCCTTAAGCAACATACTCAAGGTTATGCTAGTTTTTTTCTGTCTACAAAAGAAGGGTGAAGAGCTATTGTTTTTTGTGGGCTGCTTTGTAAAGGCTGTAAAGATTAAGTGCTGCACAGCTTTATTTAGAGTGTGGGGGAAAAGGAGACTTGCAAGCACAATGAATGAATATCCCATTTTCCACATTGCTGAACTCTAGATAATATTGATAGCATTAAAGTATTTAATGGCAGTTTAACAAGTCGAACTGCAAAGTGATAGCATTTTTGCAGATCACTTATTGGCTGCTTAACTAGATAGGCCTTTGTTCTGACCCAGTTTGGCTGTTTTTACAATGGATGTCTAAGAATATATTAATTAAAATGCATTTGTTATTATCCTTTCCCCACATCAAAAGTACAAATAGTTACTGGCAGTTAGAAATAGCCATAGAAGAGCAGATACTGTTTGCTTTTCTTAGCACTTCCATGTGTGTCAATGTCTAAGCCTCCAGCTACATCTATTTTCAGATCCAATTTAATATTTTGTTCAATGATCTTTTGAAGTATACATGGTTGTAACTGAAATACTTGTTTGGACAGAGGAAGCGCACTGCACATGAACGAGCCAAAGAGCTCTACAGCTCTGGGGAGTTTTCAAGTGGCAGAAAGTGGGGAGATGATGCTCCCAAAGAGGAAATCGATACTGGTGCTGTGAACTTGATTGAATCGGGAGCGTGTGGGGCTTTTGTTCACGGCCTGGAAGATGAGATGTACGGTAAGTGTTACCTTGCCATGGAATAGCTAAAGGGGGGAGATGTGTATTGGCTAATAAGCATCATTGTGATCTCTGATATGGCAGTTGTTTCAAAGGTACTGCAGTGTTGCACAGAATTTTGGGTAGAAATGTTCAATTGAGTAGCCAAAAGCAAATAGCTTCCTATAAGTGGTAGTTTTAGTAACATATGGTAACAAGTGGTTTGTTTCTGTTCTGCAGAAACCTTTTCTGTTGTTGACTTAAATTTAACAGTTGCATGTGGCTTGAAATCAGCAGAGATAGTTGCTGCTGTCTGAAATTGGTGTTTTGTCAGCAGGAAGGAAGTTCATAGAATCATTTAGGTTGGAAGAGACCTCTAAGACCATCAAGTCCAAATGTGAATGCAGCACTACCAAGTCCACTACTAAAACATGTCCTTAAGTGCCACATCCAGATGATTTCTGAACACTTCTAAGGATGGTGATTCCACCACTACCCTGCACAGTCTGTTCCAACGATTGCCAACCCAAATGTTTTCTCTAATATCCCATTGGACACCTCCCCTGGAACAGCTTGAGGCTTGTAGTTGCATAAACCATGAAAATTCCAAGCTCTGAGTGTTATTTCTGAATTTGCCTTTAATGTTACTGGAAGGATGAGGTTAAGTTAAAATGTATATAACCACCATAACAAAAATATTGTTGTAGATATTGTTGTAAAAGTTGGTTTATTGTTCCATGACTCCTGCAAATAAATGCACATTTTCCCAATAGCTAAATTCTCCCTGGAGCTTCAAAGTGCACCTTTTTTTTTTCCCTGACTAACAGTAAAAAATGTTTCACTGGTTCAGCCCCTTGACCTGTGAAATATTTTCTCTAGTTTCCTGTGCCATAGGTCTTGTGGCAGTATGATGCTGTTGAGGAACCTGGATAAAGTGAAAAACTGTGGACTATATACACTCCACTGCAGCATTTTTAAATACTGCTGAGCTCTCCCTGACTGGCAATGCTGCTTCATGTCTTGAATTCCGTGTTGTAACTTAGATCTGAATTAGTGTGTCAGCTTATGAGAGCAGTATCGGCAAAATGTTTCTCTTCTCTTAATACCTGGGTCTTAATGACCATGGAGATTCAGAGCTGTGGCAAAAGCTTCATTACTGAGCAGTCAGGGGTCTTGTTGTCTGTGCATTTTTGTACTTACTCAGAATCCTGAGGAGTCAGATGTCTTCTTTAAGAACAATAGGCCTAAAAGCTCCACATATGTTGAAGTAAATGTTTTCAAGATGAGCTAATCTCAGTGAAAAATTAAAGTATGTTTCAAACAACGTTTGTAAGACATCAGATTTATTACTGTTTTTATGATCCTAGCACATAAATGTTACGGAAGTTAGTGAGGTTCATTATAGGGAAGAGAATCTCATCTCTACCTAGCCTTGTTATATTTGGGTATTCTTCAAATTCCTGCAATGTTTTACAGCATAGGTACACTCAGGATGCTTTATGATGCTTTTTTTACTTTAATTCAAATCATTTTAATATTTAGGTGGCACATTTTTCCTTTGTTTTGAGGAATCTGAACTCGGAAAGCAGAGGACTTTCGTTCTGTTAACTGCCAAAATGTTGATTCTCTGGGGCTTTTCAGCAATTTATAAAGTGCTACGTAGCAAGTTAAAAATGCAGTGAAAGCTCTAATCAATTAAAATGTCAGGAAGAATAAAACAACCACAGTTTAATTAACTGAATTAGTTTGCTTAAGATACCAGTGTTAATACTATGCTTGCAAAACACACTATGAAATACACGGTATTTATTGGTGGGTTGGAGACCTGTTTTTCACCTGCAGGGCCCTTTCACAGGTGCTTAGGGCAGCAGCGGGGGCTGTATCAGAGACTTTTTACTTGAAGACTTGCCTGTGAAAAGGTTCCCAGTGGATCCCTGCTTGGCCTCTCTTGCCCTCAGTGTTTCCTTAGCATCTCCTGTCTGTAGCCCAGCCCTTGAATAGTACAAGACCTTGCTGTTGGGTGTATGTCCTTTTAAACCAGACAGTTTTAATTAATTTACGGTTAACTCCCTGCTCCTCTTTTAACAGAGGTTCGAATTGCTGCAGTTGAAGCCCTGTGTATGTTGGCTCAGTCCTCGCCTTCTTTTGCGGAGAAATGCCTGGATTTCTTGGTTGACATGTTTAATGATGAAATTGAGGAGGTGAGATTGCAGTCAATACACACAATGAGAAAAATTTCCAACAATATCACACTGCGGGAAGACCAACTGGATACTGTGCTAGCTGTCTTGGAGGTAAGAAATTCTTCAGGAGGGCAAGAATTGCTCTTCTGCTTGCTTTAGGGTGCTTAATTATGTACTGTTAATCAGTCCCTTCCTCTGAGAGCAAACCCACCCTTTTAATGGGTTTTTTGACTCTTTGAACACTGCCAGAGGTTCCTAAAATCTGGTCACTTGTAAGCCCCAGGACAGCAGAATACTTCTGAAATAGACAAATTTAGATAAAAACTCTTCCTTTGATCACTGTGCTGTTTCCTCATTTATTTTTCCTTCTGTCTCGTGTTGTGGTCCAGCACACTGCACTGCTTCATGTTGAGTGCAGCTTCATTTTCTTTCTGCTTCCTTGACTCAGCTGCTTTGGCTACCCTTTGCTCACCAAGCAGAGCTGGGCCATCGGCCTGGGATCTCTTCTCTGGCTGTTCAGAGAGTTTGTCAGTGCACTCTGTCATATAATTTTGAGTTCTCCCAACCAGCATCCTCCTAGTTGGTGCTCAGCTAGGACTTGGGGAACAGCACATGTCAGCTGCTCTTCCTGGTTGATGAGGTTGATCCAGGACGAGATTTTGGCTGTATAAATGGTACTGTGTCAAACTGCTTCCTCAGACCTGATTTATTTGCTGAGCTACAGCCCCTGAGGCTTTTTTTTTTTAATCTGCTGCTTGTGGTAGGCAAGTTCCTGCTTCTTTTGGGAAGTGCCTTGGGAGGTGCTGCGAATCTACTGTTTCAGACTTTTCACCTTCCATTTCCTTGACCCAGGGCAGCAATTGCTTCTCTCAGTTGTGCCTTGGGAAGAAGCCAACTAAATTAAACCTATTTTATCAGTCTCTAACAAATGCTCTGGAATATGATCTGGCTTTGCAAATGCACTGATGAGCTTAGGTGTCTCACATTTTTGTCATTATTTACATTTGTTTAAGCTGGGGACCTCTGCATTCAGGTGCGAAAATGTCCTGGTTAGGCTGGACTGTTCTGTGCTGACTTAGCACGTATGATAAACCGTATGTGTATTGTGGTTTATATTAATATAATTATTATCAGGCATTAGGATAGCTTAAGTGTGAGAATTAACATTTTAATGGATTTATCTGATTCTGAAAGATGCTCGGTGCTTTTCTGTAAAGTCCATCTTCCAGTACAAAAATAAAGGATGTGGAAAAATACCATTAACTCAGGTGCCTAAATTGGTTCCAGCAGTGTAGATATGGAGCACCAGGGTGTTCAGAGTACCTTCTGTTTTCACTCCACTGCTTTCGCTTTATCAGAATAAATGCACCAGCTACTCCTTTCTTTTCTGATCAGACTTTGGAACTTGTTTTCCCTGTTGTCCTTGATCTCAGTTTCTGTTGAGTTGTGCTCATCTGTGACCCATCGTGGTCTTCTGCCTTGTTTGTCTCTGTACCACATTTCTAGTGGGCTTTATTAGTTGTCTGGAGTATTTTATGTCTGTGGTCATTTCATTCCAGTCCTTAGAGTTCGTCTTCTCTGTGTTCATAGTCTGTCTTTGACCACCAAACCCTCTTTGATCATTTGTATGTGTTGGCTGTCATTTAAGAGCCTTGACAAGAGGATTGCTCTTTCTTCTTTTGTGTGAGATGGTGATGAATGAGCTGTTGGTACGTAGCAAATTATAATCTAAAAAAGGTAAAATCCACCATTGAAGAGCATCCAGCTCTTATATCCCATCAAATTTCTCAATGTGTCCAGCAGCACCAGGCAAATGCTGATAGCAGGGAATGTGGTGATACATGGATATGGAATGTCAAGGTGGTTTTTGGCAGAAGGAATGTAATTAATTCAGCTGAATATTCTGGTCTGTCCAGCCATTGCCATGTCCTCAGTGCTTACTCAGACTCTCTGGAGGCTGGTGACTTGGCTGAAAGCCTGTGGAATTGAGCTCCCTGTGTTGAAAAAAGGCTGCTGTGAAAATGCTAAAACGATCTTTGGTGATTATTTTACTGGGTTGCCCAACACCCTCCTGTTCTATTACTGTGAAGGTCCAACATCACCCAAACCAAGTAGTGATTCTTGCTCTTCTTGAGAAGATCAGCTATGAAGCAGTTCCCATTCATTCCAGTAAAGGAAGTACACAGTGGGGATGAGACCAGGAGATCCTGCAGCACTTGTCTGGCCTGTCACTTTATCTGTGCTTAGCTCTGGTAACTAGAAACAGGCCCTGCTTTTCACAGACCTCTCTTATTAACTCAGTCACGGAACAGAGGCTGCCACCTTTAAAGCAAATGTGTGTGCAGGCACATTTCTCTCAGCACTCAGCAGTGTCTGGGTTGGTTTTTTATTTTAGGATTCTTCGAGGGACATTCGGGAAGCACTTCATGAACTGTTGTGTTGCACCAATGTGTCAACTAAAGAAGGTATCCATCTTGCACTGGTGGAGCTGCTGAAAAATCTGACCAAGTATCCCACAGACAGAGAATCCATATGGAAGTGAGTGTGTTCAGTGTCCTTGTGTCTGCTTACTTTCCTATTCTTTTTAGTAAGTGAGGTGTTAGGAAATACTGAGCTTGCTAAGGAGGTAACAGGTGTTGCAGGTGTAAAATCCTGTTACTCTGTAAATATTTACTTATTCATGACTGGTGTGGAAATTGTGTTGTTCTTGCTTGTCAGCACTTGCACTGGGAATCCAGAACTGATGATCACTCCTGGAAATATCCCCCTGTTCCAGGCACTCAGGACATTCACAGAAAAGATTAATTCAGTTTTCAGTTTAAAATCTCATCTCTTCTATACAAGTATTTTTGCTCACTTGACACTGTGTTAAATAGTAATATTTACCAGCAGCTGACTATATCAGATGTGAAAAGCGGATTGGCCATGTGGCATTGTGCTGTTAGAGGAATTTTTCTGTCTAAGCAAAAAGAAGGAACTTTTGCGTCAGATTTTTTGGTTGATTAATGGAAGCAACAAAGGGAATGGTGCTTCACATACATGGTTTGAGGTGGAATTCTTAGGTATTACTGGAAATACTTATATTAACTTGCTTTGACTTCCAGTGTACTTTTACATTGCTTTTGGAGTTTGAGGGTTTGGGGGTTTTACCTCCTATCTTAGTTATTTCTGAAGAAAAAAAAAATGCACTCATTCATTAGTCTTTAGTATCAAACCTTCCTGGACTGTATAACAGTTTAAATTAAAAAAAAAAAATTACTACTGCTTGTCCTTTCAATTTTCTTGGATCCTGTAAAATACTAATGCAAATGGTCAGTTGTAAGGAAACAGTGAGCTTGGACAGCAGGATTTTCTTGCTGATTGTCTGAAAGTGTTGCTGCAACATAAAGTAGTGATGCTTTAGAATGTTGTATTTTGAAATGTGTCTGTTTACTAACAGATATTTCAATCTGTGTATTTCCAGATGCTTGAAGTTCTTGGGAAGCAGGCATCCCACTTTGGTGCTTCCATTAGTCCCAGAGCTGCTGAGCACACATCCGTTCTTTGACACTCCGGAACCAGACATGGATGACCCAGCCTGTATCTTTATTCATGAACCAGTTGATAATTTTGACTGTAGCAGATTTTATTCACGATTTCCTGACACTCACATTTCTTAAAGCATTTCTCACTGAAGCAGACAAACAATCCTGTGCCTATTTCTGAATCCTTTTGAACTTAGTTTGTTACTCAGCAAGTGATGGAATAACTGTTAGCTGGAACCATCTTCATAAATACCAGTGGACTACAATTGGCCTTCTTTTTATACTGTGATGAATAATCAAGCAATTTGTCAAAGTTTAGGCTTTGCAGATGAGCCCTTTGATGTCAAAACATTTATCCAGTTGGCATTAATTTGGAAGATGCTTTAGCTTTGAAATAAGAAGAATGTCTTTTCAGGTCTGTTTTCTTTTTAGGTAAAACCTCTGCTATGCTCACTGTTGTGCAGTTTATAAAACAGCACCATCTCTAAGTACAGCAGTGCCTGAATCCCCATAATGCTTCGAATTTTTCATCTTTTTGAAATAATTCAATATCAGAAATCCTTATATTAATGTTAGCTCTTCCAGTGCTGTAGAATACAAACAATTATTGATACATCATTATCCTCAACAACAGGAGATGCCTTGGAAATGCATTTTTCCATTGTTACTCCTTGCTTCCCTTCTGTGCAATTGCAGAACATAATGTTATTTCTGATGCATGCTGAGACACATTAGATTGGAACCTTCTTCTAGAAGCTGCTCCTTATTTTTCTCACCAGTCACAGGCCATCGACCAGAAATTCTATACAGATTAAATGAATGCCATGTGAGAATTGAAATGGGTTAGAATCAGGTGGAGAGAGATAAATCTGTAATTACATGGTTTAGAAATAATTCGAGCCAAGTTGTCCTGTGAATTGAGAAAGGAACATTGCAGGGGGGCAGAAAGCTGTTGTTTAACTCAGTGCACCTTCCTGCCAGGAGTGGAGAATATTATGTTGAGATGAGGTTTTGGAGGTAACTTGCCACCAAATTTTACAGAGGCATATTATGTGAAGACAGGCCTGTGAGCCAGAAACTGAGGTAAACCTGAATAGTATGTTTCCAGAGTAAACTGATACTTAAAAACATGGTTTTGTTTGCTTCAAAGCACTTAGGAAATTTGAACTAGAGCTTACGCTTGGGATCAGCCCTGTTGCAGGTGTCAGCCTTTGGGCCAACTGTGAAAGCCTTTGGCTGCTCTCTATTTCTGCAGATCTCAGACTGTGAAAATGTGTTTTCTATTTCAGAATTATCTTTCCATGTTTATTTCTTTGGGTTGCTTAAAATCTGTGTAGAGCGATGTTTTTCAGGATATCTTAGGTAATGCAGCAATTCTCAAAGGCATGGCAGTAAATGTAATTTTAGATGTTGTTAGGGCACCAAAAAACCTGAGCAACCTGGTCTAGTGGGAGCTGCCCCTGCCCATGGCAGGTGAGGTTGGACCTAGTGGTCTTTAAGGTCCCTTCCAACCCAAACCACTGGTGATTCTGTGGTGCAAACTGATGAGCACAGCGTAAGCTGTGAGAAAGAGTGCAACTCCAGCTAATGCGCATGTTCTGCATTTGAGATCCCTGGCTCCTTTCCTTTGTGTTGCCTCTGAGCCATCCCACATTGGCAGTAACATGCTCTCTCCAGTATGGCTCACCCTGTAATGTTTGCACTTTGTGCTCGGTTTTCATCTGCTCACACAGCTGTTTCTTTGGGTTTTGCTCAGTATTCTCCAACTATAAAGAACTGCCTAGACAAATCCTGACCAAAGAAAGGATCATTGAGTTGCTGTTGTTGTTGTTGTTTTGAACTTCCCATCCCGAAGGAGGTCTTCTTGTTGTTGTTTATTTTTCTTTAACAATCCATTTGCAATAGACATTGCTGTTCTGGTTCTGATTTTTAATGCTGCTAAAAGTTGCCCAACAATGCCTGCCCTGTTCTCTGACCATACGTTCAGACATTACGCCTATCTTCGGGACAGTCTCTCTCACCTGGTCCCTCCTTTAAGAGTAAGTTGAACCACTCTGGTTTGGACTTTGATACCTGTTAGGAATGTTGCTGGTCTCTTCCATGTCTGTCTGTGTGTAAAATCAGATTCTAAAAGGTTTTTCTCCCGTGCACCACAGGAATTAATACTGAAATGTGCATTAAGGCAGGTGAGACAAATGTTAAATTGTTACAATATGGATTTTGTAATATTTTGGGGAGAATAACAACATGATTGCTCTCAAGTGAGAATAGTACATAGCTTGCTAGTTAGGTAAGAATACTGGAAGGGCAGCATTCTTGGGAGCTTTCTGTAGCTCTGACTGTGTGTGTGGGAAAGGCCTTTGTAGATCTTCCAGCATTTCACTTGTGTCCTACCTGAACAGTTTATTCATGGGTGAAATGTGTTCCATTCTGCTTTGCTGCATGTTTTTTTTTTTGCATGGAAGTATGGGTGGGATTTAAGTTGGCTGTAATCTTATCACAGCTCATAAAACGAGTTTGTGTGGTCTCGGACTTCCCTTGACTTCACAGTGTCGAAGTTAATAGATGAGGAACATGTTTCCCTCAAAGGGTTGTTGAAGTTTACCCTGAGGATCTTCAGTGCAAGTGGATTTTAAAGTGGGGAGAACTAGCTGAGGTGCAGACTTGAAAGCCTTGGTATAAATTTTCAATTTGAGAAATGAATTTGAGCTCTCAGTTGGTCGTTGTTAAATAATATGGCAGCACTTTGCAGTGTTATTACCTGTGTTAGGTTTTTCTCTTCTTTTTTTTGTTCACATGTGTTCCTTCTTGCTTAGTTGCCAGGTAGAAAGCTGGTGTCCTCCACTGTCTCTCCCAGTATTACCCCACATGAAGATCCTTCCCAGCAGTTCCTACATCAGAGCCTGGAGAGGGTTTACAACTTCCAACACCTCGACCCACAGGGCATACAGGAACTGCTGGAATTTACCATCCGGTAAGGCTACAAGCTGCCCTGTTTATGGAAAGATGTGTTAGGATCCTCAGTTACTCTGATGCAGGTGCTTTGCTTCTGAATATGAGTATTGTAATTCGCTGTACAGCACTTAACTTGGCCTTCCTTTAGACACTGTTGTGATAAAAGAGTATTCATGACCTGTTTAAAAGAAAATTTATGGTCTCAGGTCTGGCACGGCCTCCTGGAATAGCAGGTGTGCATTTTGGGAGGGGGGCAACTTTTCAGAGCATGGTAGGAGTTACATAAGGGTGTTCTTTTTGGACTGCTCACTTAATGCTAAAGTACACTCTCAGTTTTTATGATTTGTGGGTGACAGCCTTGTGTGTCATTCTCAGTTTTGTGTCCTTGTAATTTTGATAATATTATTTGTAATGTACATACACATGATTTTCTTGTTTTGCTTTGGTGGGGGGGAAATGTGTTGTCCCCTTTGCTCTTGTATTTTCTGGGTCCTGTGGCCTTTCATTCAGCAGGAAAGGTCCTGCTTCTCGTGCTTTGGGTTCTCGCTGCCAGTCCCACTTACAAAGGACTTGGGCATTCCTCATCAGTTTTCAAATCAGAGAGCTTTTCCAGGAATAGACAACATTCTTGAATGCTGCTGTCTGCTGCTGTATAGATAAGGGTGTGTGGTTTTGCTTCTCAGTGTGGGTTTTATGCTGCCTCTTCCATTTCATCTCTAGACTGATTTACACAAACAAAACACTTGAAAAGGATCCTTTCAATATGATTCCTTTGCTTGGAAAGAGCAAAAGAGCCTTATTTTAAGAATTAGAAAAACAATCCAAAATGCTTTGTTTGGAATGTGGAATCAAAAAAAAAAGCTTAATTATTTTTATTCCTTCAAAATAGCTGCCTTCTGTTGTTGTATGTTGCTGTGAATCACTGTCACACCCATCTGCAGCAGAGAGTAAACAGTGTGCTCCTCACTGAAAACCCATCTGTGGAAACTGTGAGGTTAGTCCTCAGCTGTTTTGCAGCTGCTATGTGCCAGCCTAAAATACAGTCTCAAAGCATTTAATGCACTAAACACTTGAAAGAGGTAATCTCTAGGCCAAGCATCCAGAACCTTTCAGGCATTGGGGTCTGGGAACCTCTCAGGCCATGACTGTTTTCAGTTTTTTAATTGGTGGAAATTATTGGCTTGGCTTTTTTCCTGATGGGATTGCCCCCTAGGAAACCATACAAAACCAGCTGCTTTTTTTCATCCTTAAGAGAAGGGAGGATTTGGAAAAAGCCAAGAAAATGTTAAAGGTTATTTTGCAGAAGGCAGGATTTCCCTGCACCAGCAGTTTGGTTGCTGAGAGCAGAGGGATAGAAGCAGCTGACAGCAGTGGATTCTGCCATGGAACATAAATCCCTCCTTCTTTATTATTATTGTCAACAAGGAAATAACAGACCTTGTGGAGTTTGTGTCTATTTGGGACTCAGAGTTTTGGCTGCAGAGCGTGGAGGGGAGCATCAGTCTGCAGTGTAGTTAGAAATGTAATACAGGCTATTTAGCAAATGTGGTTTAGTTTCTCCATCTATACAAGAGTAAATTTTTTTTCTTACGGGGATATTGAAATCTGCTTAAGATTTGTAAGGAAATAGAATTAGTGGAATTGGGAACTATTTAAGACTGGGAAATGGACTATCTGCCTAGTTAGTTGAGAGATGACATCCTGTTCCCTATTAGTGTGTTGTGATAGATTGTGACATGGGAATTAAGCACCCAGGAGCCTCCCCTTCACTGCTCTCTGGTGAAATATGAAGTGGAATAGCTGTGTAAGGTTGAGTCTGGCTCGGCTGTTGTTGCATGATTGTTGAAAAAGCACAACCCCTCACTATGAGAGACATTGAGGGGGTGGAGTGTGCTTAGGGAAGGGCAATGGAGCTGGGAAGGATCTGGAGCACAAGTCTGATAAGGAGCAGCTGAGAGAGCTGGGGGTGTTTATCCTGGACTGTAGCCAGGTGGGGACTGATCTCTTCTCCTGAGTGACAAGCAACAGGATAAGAGGAAACAGCCTCAAGCTGAGGTCTCAGCCAGGGGAGATTTAGATTAGATAGTAGGAAAATGTCTTCATGGAAAGGTTTGTCAAGCACTGGAAAGGGCTGCCCAAGGAGGTGGTGGATTCACCATTTCAGGGGGTATTTAAAAGACATACATTTTTGGCACCTCTGGTGGGCTTGGCAGTGCTGGTTTAATGGTGGCACTGGATGATCTTAGAGGTCTTTTCCAGTATAAATGATTTTATGATTTTCTGCTTCAGAAAGATTTTCTTTGACTATGTATTATACAGATAATCTCATGGATATTTTGTTAATGTCTCAGGGCTCAGCAACTCTCTGGTTTGGCAGAGCCAAAGTTTCAGAATGGCATCCTACATACAAAGATAAATCTAAAATAAACAAAAGAAAGTGATCATCTGAAAAAAATATTTCAATAACATGGTAGGAAATGCGGAAGTAAAGTGACAATTTTAGTTGACTTTGGATCAAAGCAAAATGTAGGGAAGAACAGACAGATGTTGAAACCACATCATCCAACTTATTTTCAGTTCTCTAACAAAAATTAATTTTGTTTTATTTTGGATCTAAAAAATAGCTAGCAGTAGAGAACTAAAGCCTTTTTGGGTTCCATTAACTGACAATTTTTTTCTATCATATTAAAAGCTGCTTATATTGCTGTATGATTTACAAGAAATACCAGACAACACACACCATCTAGCTGGGCAAATATCAGTACATCAGATTCCAGCTTGGCTTATAAGGGCAGCTCTATTTCATATACACTTGGTTGCATGAGCCTGACACATTCCAAACAACCTTTCTTAGCCAACATGAATAGTTAGATTTCCCACAGTGCAACACAAATGGGTCGTTAGCTCCTGTAGAAGGCTGGAGTGTTTTAAGTTAAATCTGGAACTGCCACTCTGTATGGTTCCCATGGGGCTGCAGAGTAATGTGGGTTGACAGACTTACTGCTTCCACTGCTGTGCTGGTATCAGCTTCCCAGAAGAAGGGACATGCTGAGTCCCAAGGTGCAAACTGGTTTGTAGTGTGTGTTTTGCTGCTGCTTCTGGTGCTTGCTCTAATAAAAGCAGGCAGCAGGAATAGCTGGCTTTATTGTCACTGCCTTCTGAGTGCATTTAGATTAAACTGTTCTCTGTCTCAACATTATTTTATCTTTTTTTTTTTTTTCCCCACATGCTTCAGTGATCTTCAGAGGCTTGGAGAACTGCAGTCAGAACTAGCAGGGATGGCAGATTTCACTGCAACTTACCTTCAGTGTCAGCTGCTCCTCATCAAGGTTTGTCTCATCTGGGTTTTTTTGAGCTGTTCTTCAAAAATGCCCCCAGTCCATCACAGTGGCATGCTTTCATGTTTTGTTGTTCATGTTGAAAAGTGATGTATGATGAAAGAGCAGGTTCTGTGGATTCCTGATAATCCTGCTTCCCTCCTGTGGCAAATAATTTATGCAGTAACTTTGCCAATGAAGACCTCTGCTGCTGTACCTAGGACTTACGTTGGTTCACATGTGTTTTGTCAGTGCAGAGTTTATTATCTGGCAGAAACCACGCTGAGGGCAACTGTGTTAGGAGAGTAACTTTTCCCTGCTGGTGGCCCCAGGAATGCTTTTTTCTGGACTGCTGCCATGAGTGCTGTTTTTATAGGCAGTGATTTGCAGACAGCTTTATTGACACCAGTGCCGAAGGAGTTCTTAAGACTTGACTGAGCTAAATATCAGTCATGCTTTCTTTTATAGTGCTGAAATGATCTATCTAGTATTAACAGGTCAAGTGGCTACTTAGACACCATGGCAGCAGCCCTTTGCACAAGCCCCTTTTCAAAGTCAGCTTCTTGCTGTAAACAGGAGCTATTTTTATGCTTCATAGAGTCGTAGAAAGTCTTGGGTTGGAAGGGACCCTCTAGCTGCAATGCCCCTGCTGTGGTCAGGGATTCTTCTGGATCAGGTTGATCATGGCTGTAAACTGGCAGTAGTATTTAAGTTAGTCTCTTGGCATCTCCTGACATTCTTGGTGTTTGAGTGTAACTTACACATATGCAAAGTAAAAACTAAAATAAGCACCAAACAGGTTTCCAGAAGGGACTCAATGAAAGCTTTGTTAGTAAAACCAAGGAGGGATTTTGGTTGCTTTGCTAATGCATAGCTGCCAGTTGGTATACCTCATGGCAGGCCTCAAATCCTCAGAATATGTTTATCACCCAAAGGTATTGCATGTGAGCAGGGTTCCAGTTCAGTACAATCCAGCTAAATCCAAAGTGAAATATGCTGTGCAGGCAGAGGTCTAGCATTTGGAGATACCTTTGTTGCCCTTCTCCAGGGTTTGACTGGAATGAAGCAGATGGTTTTGCATCTGGCAGAGCAGTGCTCTGTTTGGAAGAAGGGTAGAAGCTGCATCAGCCATTCTTGGCTTGAGCTGTAGAACAGTCAGTGGATCAGTGATGCAGAGGAGTCGGTAATGTGCATGGAATGAAAAGTAACTGATAATATCAGGAATCACAGAATATCTTGGGTTGTAAGGGATTTTGAGAATCATCTAATTCCAGACCTCTTCTTACAGGCAGGGACACCCTCCACTCATACAATACAATTAGAAATTCTGATACTGCAGAGAGAACCTGAATGTCTGAGTAGCCCTTTTCAGTAGATTTCTTTCCAGTTGCTTCTGTCCCCAACAGAAAAAAAAAGCTGCTGGGGAAATAAGTATCTTCATTTTGCAGCCTCTCAAGGCTCAGAAGGTTCCAGACCTTAAAGACTCTACATACCCTGCGATTTTAGGGATAGTTAACTGGGATTCTTGGGCCTCAAAAAGGTGGCAGTGATATAAATCATCTAGTCAAGCTTTCTACATTTCTAAATCAAAAAGCAAATAGGGTGTGGTAGGTGGTTGGGGTTTTGTTTGGGGTTTTCTGTTGGTATGTTGTTTTTATTTTAAATACCAATGTCAGTGGCTGAATTAGACACAATATCCGTAGTAACTCCAGGATCTTTAGTGGGGCAGAGACTGTTAGCAGGAAAGTTGATAAATATGGCTGTGGAAGTAATTGTATTTCTGGGGAGAGTTGTTATTGCTTCCACTTTTTGCCTGCACTCTGAGGTTGCCCTGATCTTGGTCTCAGGGGGGTGATAAGGCAGTGGGCTGTTGTTTTCTTTGTGAAGAACAAAGAGTTTGGCTTGACTAGTCTCTCATCCACAGCTTTGTTAATATTATTCTCAACTTCCTTTATATATTCTAGTTGAATAGGTATCTCTGTGTCTTTACAGAACAATGTGTATTTTGGAGGCCTTGGTTACCTGTGCTGTATTTAAAAGCATGAAAGAAAGCTTTGGCCTGCTTTTTCAACCAACTGTTTAAACTGAATTGGATATTTATCATAATTTCATATTTTTTTTTCTTGTAGGCCTTGCAGGAGAAGTTGTGGAATGTGGCAGCTCCCCTGTACCTGAAACAGAATGCATTGGCATCAGCTGCAGCAAAACAGGTGAGGTGGAAGCAGCTGAGCCTGCGTGGAGGCCAGTCCTTGGGTAGGGGTCTTTCCTTGGCCATGGCCAATAATAAACTTCTGACCTTCTACTCTCACAGTCTGTCCAAGTAAATCTTAGTCCCCTAAATTGGGGTAGTTTCTCTTGTCTTCAGAAGATAAGTGGTCAAGGAGGGAAGTTCATGAATGCTGTAAAAAGGCAAATAATCACCCTGATCTTCCAGAAGATTAAGAAAGAAGATCCAGAAGACTGTGAGCTGCTTGTCCTTGCCTCTTTCCTGGGGAAGGTTATGGACCAAATACTTTTAAATGGTGTTCCTAAACAACATCAACAAAGCTACTTGGAACAGCCAAAATGCATTTCTCAAGAACAAATTATTGCTGACCACCATCACTGCTCTCTATAGTGAGGGGACTGGTGCTGTGAACAAGGGGAGGGCAGTGGAGGTCGCATCCCTTGACTCCACCAAAGCTTGGATAGAGTCTCACATAATTTATTTTTCACCAGACTTTCAGCATTGTGGCTGAATAAATAGGTGATAAGGGTCCTGCAAATCGAGGAACTGGTTGATATGCTGGAGGGCATGGCTGCTGGCCTGGACAGACTGGGGAACTGGGATGACAGGAACGTCATCATGTTCAGTACATTGAATATGAGGCACTGCAGGAGACCAACTGCAACTGAGATGTCTTGGTTTGGGAAGTGATCCAGCTCTGGGGAGATGACATCTGGAGGGCTGTGTTGTGTGTTGGGCTCCCCAGCAGAAGGAAGATGCTGACAAACTGGGGCAAGTGAACAGAGGGCCACCAGTGTGGTCAGGGTCTGGAGCATGTTACCCACAAGGAAAGGCTGAGGGAGCTGGAATTGTCCAGCCTGGAGAAAGGCAGGCTTCAGGGTGGATTTACTTCTGTCTACCACTGTATCATTACAGAATATAAATGAGACAGAGCCAGACTGCTCTGGATGAGAGGCAAATGGCAAATGATGAGAAATTTTGATCAGCTATAAAGGGAAAATTTACTGTGAGGATGGTTAAATACTGTTGCCCAGAGAGGTGGGGAGAATCTCTGTCCTTGAAGTGTTTGCAGTTTGATGTGGCCCTGGATCTAGTGAGACATGCTCTGAGCAGGGAACTACGCTAGATGACTTCTGGAGGTCCCACCCAGTCTGAGTTATTTTGATTCTGTGATGTATAAATAATCAGATCCTGGAAAAACTGAAGCTAAGCCTTAAGAAAAGGTAGAGAAGCAAACAAGCTATTCAATAATCTGGTAACAAATCTAGGGTAAAAGCTAGTTCATGGGTCTCTTGGGAAACCCTGCTGACATTTTGAGTTTTCAGGTAATTAAGATGTAATAGACAGGTACTGCTGTGCATCAAAGCCTTCTCTGCTGTTGATGAACAGAAACAAAAGCTGTCCAGCTTTTGAAATCTTCTCTGATTGAACTGTTTGTCTTGGGTGCCCTCTTGAGTTGCATGTGAACCCCGTGGAAAGTGCTGTGATGGTGAATGTAGGTCATTTGCCATCAATGCAAGGTGAGGGAGTATTTCCTGTTAAATAACGTGAAAGTTCTTGTCTTCTACACAGTCATACTGAACTCAACTGTGTTAATTTGGGCACTTCCTCTTGTCTGCTTAATGTGTTCCTCGGAATGAGATAAAAATACCAGAATCTGGTGATCATGGTTGTGCTGGGGTTTAACAGTCTAATGGGCTTTTTATCCCTGTGGTATCTGTCTGGCAGATCCTGGAAGAAACTTACAAAATGGAGTTCATGTACAGCGGAGTGGAAAGTAGACAAGTGGTCATTATTCACCACATGAGACTGCAAGCAAAGGCCTTGCAGCTGATAGTGACTGCCCGTACCACCAGAGGGTAAGGATGACCTGGTTTTTTCTTGGGGTTAGCTGTAAGATTACTGTCCTTAAGCTTTCTTTAAAAAACCAGCAAGGATAAATTAGACACATAACAGGACAGCATCCCAATAACTGCTAGAGTAATTCAGAACGAGGAACCTTCTTTTGCCTTTGATACGGCTGTATAGGGACACAATCCTGAATTAAATGACAAAACTATGGGGAAGATGAGTTTTGGGGGTTGAGTTCTCTCATTTATTAACATATAAATAGGTTAAAAACATTGTAGAGTTGATATTTGGGACCTGTTTAAGTCATGTATCAAAAGAATGCACCAGGCATGTTTGCTTCATTAAGTACTCATTGCTGAGTTTTTAGCATCAGGGAGGTGTTGTCCTCCTGACTGATCTGCAACTTCTGTGTGTGACTCAGACAGAAACTGCTCCTCTACAGGCTTAGGTACAGGAGAGGCTCTGAGTGGTTTGTTTTGGCTGCTGAGGTTGAAGAAGTGATACCTGGTTGTAGAATGAGAACTGGTAGAATTAGAGCAAATTAGTTACTATGCTAGTTTAGTTCTGTTTCAGGTTTGTTTCCATCAATTTACTGTGTTACCATGGAGGTCCATAATATATTTGCCTTTTAACCTCTTGTTTTCAGGTGCAAAATGAATATTGTCTAACAGTGGCTTTGGGAACTTAATTAGTGCCTTATGCAAATGGGGTTTTTTTGTAGGAGGAGGATATAGATGTGAGGAACATTTTTTTGATTCAAAAACTGTAAGATCTTTCAATTTTTTTAATGGTTTAAAAAATATTTTTTAAAGGTTTAATGGGATTCCAAACCACCTAAATGCATATAGCCATAGAGACATTTTTCTTTCTTTAAAAGTAAACCAAGGAATATTATTTTCATTACAGAGTGGAACCTCTTTTTGGGATGTGTGAAAAATTCCTCCAAGAAGTGGATTCCTTTCAGAGGTGACAAACTCCATTGCTTCTTCACTTTATATTAGAAAGTCCCACCACCATTGTCATCAGGGGATACTCACTTTGTTTTGCATCTCTTCACATCTCCCTTCCCTGCTGTCCTACATTGGGAACTGTCATGGGATAATAATAAAGCAAGAAGAACCTTTGTAGTTAAAGTCCTTAGCATTGAGATGTTACGCTGGCACTTCAGAAACATGTGCTCTGAATTAATTTTTTATAGAATAGCTGATTTTTTTTTTCTTGTATTTATAATGATTTATCTGCTTTGAGTGGATGCTGTTTTGATAAATACTTAATTTTTTTTTTTTTGTTATTTTGTCTCCTGGAGTCCTGATAGCATTTTGACCTTTTAAAGATTAATAAAAAAGCAGATTACCCTTGATGTACTCAACATGTAGCAATAAGTCAGACAAGAATTCTGCAGTATCTTTCCTGGCCTTGTCTACTGCTTTTCCCATCTCTTAGTAGTCACCTTTACTTCCAGGGACAATAGATGTATTAAGTGTCAGTTTGCATGAACAGATTGATTCTGATGAAAGGTGTCCCTGCCCATGGCAGAGGTTTGGAACAAGGTGATCTTTAAGGTCCCTTCCAACCCAAACCATTCTATGGTTCTGATTCTGTGAAATAGTGATGAGTTTTGCTGATCCTGAGACTTGGTGTGAGGAAAAGATACACAGGAAATTAACAGATCTGTTCTCAAGCTCCAGCTGGGCATTTAGGGTAGGGCAGATTTGGTCCCCTTTTCTTATCAGGTAACCAGCCACAACTGCCAAGCATGTGGAATATAAATATATGTGAATTTAATCAGAACTAGAAATAAAATTCTGCTTAGCCAAGTCAGGATCTCTGAACTAGCTATCCAATTCCCTCCTGAGTCATAAAATCATAGAATGGTTTAGGTTGGAAGGGACATTAAGGACCGTTGTGTTCCAACTCCCCCGCCATGGGCAAGGACATGTTCCACTAGACCACAGCTCCATCCAGCCTGCCCTTGAACACTTCCAGGGATGGGGCATCCACAGTTTCTCTGGGCAGCCTGTGCCAGTGCCTCACCACCCTCACAGTAAAGAATCTCCTCCTAACATTGAATCGAAATCTTCCCTCTTGTATTTTAAAACTACTCCCATTTGTCCTATCATGATTTGCCAGTGTAAAAAGTTTCTTTCCCTCTTCTTTATAAGCCCCTTAAAGTACTGAAAATTTGCAATGGGTTCTTCCTGGAGCCTTCTCTTCTCCAGCCTGAGCAACCCCAACTCTCTGTCTGTCTTCATAACAGAGGTGCTCCAGCCCTCTGAGTATCTTCATGTCCTCCTCTGTCCATCTTAGACTGGGAAGTCCAGAACTGGACACAGTACTCCAGATAGGATCTCATGAGGGCAAAGAAGAGGGGGAGAATCCCCTCCCTTGACCTGCTGCTCACACCACATAGCCTTTGATGGTGTCTGAGCACAAGGCATGGCCCCAACACAAGTAGTCAAAGTCATCTCTTATGTGTGAGACACATCAGAGGAGGAATGTAGGCATCTAATTCTGTCATTATAATTAAATGTAGGGATTAAGTAGCTTGACTGAAAATAACAAAACTGTGGGAAAAAATTGAAAAAAGTATTTGATTTTTAATCTATTCTTGACACAGATGTTTCATCTCTGAGCTCCCACATATGCAAGGCAGTTTTGTAGATAAATTGCTGGACTTAATGCCCAGACTTGTGACATCCAAGCCTTCAGAAGTGGTCAAGATTCTCCAGACAACACTGCGGCAAAGTACCTTCCTCCACCTTCCTCTTCCAGAGCAGGTTGGTTTAACAGAAAATTAAAATGTGATATCCTTGTGGACTGTCTTGGCATCTGACTAGTTTCTAATATACCATGAAGCTTTTAGAATTCAGGGTCTTGGTCAGACACAAGTGTTACTTATTTCTTCTTTGTTTTCTTATCTAGCATCCTCAGGACTACTGCTAAAAACATGGGAATTTTAGTAATTCCTGGCCATATAAAAAAATAGATCCAAAGTCTATGCATGTCTGTGTTAAGAACAGCAGTAATTAAGATTTTTTTTTCTTTCGTCTTTCCTCCACCTTCTGTTTTTTGCCAATCACTTTGTCCCTAACAGCTCCATAGAGCCACTGCAAATATCATTGAACCTACTGGTGAATCTGATAATCCCCTGAGGTTTACATCAGGATTGGTTGTGGCACTGGATGTTGATGCAACTCTGGAACACGTGCAGGATCCCCAAGGAACTGTTAAAGTACAGGTAAGAAATCATTTGACATAGATGCAAGCAAGAGGGTATCTTGGGAAGAGGCTCTTTAAGGATGTCAATAGTTCTGGATTGCAAATAACAATACAGTTTATTAGTAACAATGCTGGATTTCTGTGTTTTGACCACTCATTCAGAAACTGGTTTGTCTGTAGTGCACTGAGTTGACTTGGGTGCAGTTCCTGAGAGTTTGCTTTGAGTACTTGGATGTCATTCTGTGCTTCCACATGCACTGCACATTATGGACACAAACACCAATAAATGCTGGTGAGCTTCCAGCTGGTCTGTGGGAGGAGGAGGAACAAAAGAAGTTGTTCCAAGTGGCACAAAAGTACGCAGGGTCTTGGCTCTGTGTATTTCCAGGTTTTCTTCCTGCTGCTGAATCACTAGTTTTAGATACAGCTGAGGAGGGAGGAGTGGTATGATCCAAGTAAAATGTGCAACATCACTGCTTAACAAAGAGACAAAAACTCCAGTTACAATGCAGAGGAAGAACTGACGTCAGTGTGGCCTTTTTCCCACCTGTGCTGTGGGTTTGAATGGCAGCATGTGGCTGTTATATCCAGGGCAGCTGGACTCCTGGCTCCAAGCTAAACTCCACTTGCCTTGCCTTCCCTACTCAAGCAGAAAACAGCCAAATAATGCACTGTGCAGATCTCCACATTTGTTGTTTTCTTTTCTTTCTTATTTTTTTTTTTCTTTCTTATTTTTTTTTTCTTTTTTTTTCTTTTTTTTGTTTCCCTCCAGGTGTTGTATCCAGACGGACAAGCACAGCTAATCCATCCCAAACCAGCTGACTTCCGAAATCCGGGCCCTGGGAGGCACAGGCTGATAACTCAGGTTTACCTCTCGCACACGGCCTGGACAGGTAATGTTAGTGATACACGTTAACGTGGCTGTGTGGCTGCACTTTCATTAGACACAAGTTACATATCCACAGTCTGGGGGGCTCCGAGGATCCTGGAGTCTCCAGCTGTGGTTGGTGCTGCCCTTGGTGTCGATCAGGCCTTTGAGCAGTTACAGCTCCCAGTTTACCAGGCACTGCTGCTCTGTAGGATATTAGAGGGGCTGCTCTCTTGGGAGAGCCCAGGGAGCCTTCACATGAGAGCCGTGTTCAAGGTGAGGTCACCCACTTGTGTGCAGAGCAGAGTCAGCTCTCAGAGCCAGGTCTGCATCCTCAGGTAAAGGCAAGGGGTCACGGTAAACTGACTCCTTGTAAGTCATTGTTTCGGGTCTCACAGGTGTCTGAGCATGGCAGAGAACAGCACAGCAGTACAGTTTCACTGCTAATTAAACTTTCACCCTTTTAATGCCCTAAAAACTCCCCCTTTAGCTCTGATGATGATGAGACTCCAGTATTTGCTTTCAGTCTCAGCTGCTGTTCACACTTCCCCATGGAAGCATGTCAGTAGTTGGCTTGTGGATTTCAAACAACAAAAGCAGTGTATATTTCATTCACAGCTCCTTTTGTCATGATTTCTTTTAATCCCTACATTTTTACTCAAATGTGGAGGTTTCCTCTGAGAGGTTTTTTTCTGAGCAATTTTTCATTGTATTTGGTGATTTTTTTTTTTAACCAACAGGATTTTGTTTATTGCCGTGCTCCTTCAGATACTCATTTTTGTATAGTACTTCCATGGTGTCTTCACTCATCCTGCTGTCTTTGGTATTTTTTTGGAGAAGAAAACATAGTACTATTTCTAGGACTGAAAGTATCTGGGTTTAAGGGTTGATCCTGTACTTCACTAGAGGGAGCTGAAGTCCTTATTTCTACTTCTGCAGTGTTCACTGGAAGGACATTTTACGCATGGCCCTGAGGGATTCTGTTCTGGTGTCTCCTCTAGGCATTGTTTTAATCATTAACTTTGACATTGGCACTTAGGCATATAAAACAAGGGGAAGACGCTGAGCTTGGAGGGGCTCAGGAAAGAGGGTCAGAATTCAAAGTGGAGAAATTGCCTTAATTCAGGACAATGAAACTTGTTAAAGGCCAGTAGAAAGAATGTGCTTGGGAAGGAGAATGCCCAAGTGCAAGTCATGGAGTAACTGCCAGGTGTAGAGCAGAAGTGAAAGAGGTGACTGCAGGCTGCAAATCAGAGTTGGTGGAGTGATGAAAAGGTGAGCTCAGGGTGGTGTTTGATAAAGCATCAGGGAGTAACTGTGCAGAAGGGTTATTTTTTGAGTTCTGTCTGGTGTTGATGATGTCTCAGCTGGAGACCCCCTGCAGTTCTGGACTTGGCATCTTAAAATCCTGTGGGTTTCAGCAGGTGTCCTATTGTGGGTTATCCTTGGTATACAGTTAAGCCCCACACACCACCTGGTGCTCACTCCCCAGTGAGACAGGTAGAGAATTAGAAGGGCAATGTGAGAAAACTCATGGGTATTACACTGTGCAGCAATAGCTACAACATCCTTGTTGTAATCGACACTATTTTGGTCACAAATCCAAAACAAGGCATCATGTGAGCTACTATGAAGAAAAACTAACTTTATCCCAGCCCAAACCAGTATAGTCCATAAAGAAAACCTAAACAAGTCTGCTTTTCAGTCTAGAAGGGAGAATTTTGTTGGGGATGTAAGTCCAGGGTAATACTATGTATACCCCAGTTTGTTATGACCACTGTGAGAAGAGTAAAGTGAAATCATCCTATGCTTGATATTAGGAACCTTGCTCTGCCCAGCTGCAGAGTTGGTGAAAGAGAGGAAGAGGCTGTCTAGCATGCAGAAACTTCCAACAAAAGAGAATCTTGAAGTAATCCCTGTGCCACAAGTCTTACCTGATGTCATCTGGATTGATCCTGACATAAATACAGTGAGCAGGGCCTGCTAGTTCTGTGGGGGTTTTAATGATTGTTATTATTTCATTGGGGTTACTTTCCAGCAGTTCTTTTTGAAAGTTGCAAGTTAGTAGTAAGATTTTTTTTTAAGTGATGACAAAAAGAGAGGAGGATGAACCTAGAACAGTCCTTAGTTCTGCTGTCCTGAATGTAACGCCAAAGGTTTGTTTTCAGACACTAGACTGGATTCTGGTTAGCGCAGAGCAGCTCTGTACTTACTGACCATACATGAGATTAAAATTCATTTGATGTTGATTGTCCACTGTGCAATGACAATCATGTTTGGATTGTTCTATTTTTTCTCTGCAGAGCCATGTCAGATTGAAGTGCGATTGCTGCTGGCTTACAATTCCAACAGGAGCAAAGCATCTACCAGAATTCCTAAATCTACCTGGAGTGAGAGCTTGGAGGTTCTCCCCCCCTCTGAAAATGGCATAGAGGGGACCATCCCCTTCAGCAAACCTGTCAAGGTGTATATAATGCCCAAACCTGCCAGGCGGTGAAGGCTGGCGCTGAAAGAAACCTATTTATGGGGTTTGTTGGGTTACAGGAAAACAAGATGCTGTGTCCAACATAGCAAACCAAGCCAAAACAGCCTTCACATGCATAAAGGGAGTCAGATGTCAAAATAAAGCTGCTGAAGAACAGTTGGTCTCCAAAGCAGCAGGCAAATACAGGAGTTACTCAGCTAGTTAGAAGCTGTTTCAAGAAAATGGAGGTTTTTCTATATTGATTGTGTCTCAGTCAGCATTCCAGTAGTAATTTCACTGGGCTGTACCTTCAGTTTTTACCTATCAAAAGTCTTTCTCCAAGGCCTCTAGTGGAGTTTAACTGAGCTATAGGAGCAAAGCAGTTTGTCTCCTGTTGCACCTCTGTACAGCTTGAGGAGCAATGTGATTAAGTACCAGTTGGATCTGTTTCTGTGTGATGATCCTGGCCTGAACCAGTCTTAGAGGGATGTGAAAATCTCTGTTTTTCAATTCAGCAGCACTTTTAGCACTCAAAGTCATGCTTGTCAGTCTAAGTAGCCAAACTGTTCAGCAGCAGTTGGGCAGCCTGTCAGTGTTCCCCTCTGGAGGTGAGCTGGGAGTACAGAGGGACAAGAATTTAGTTAAAACATGATCCATCTGGCATTCCTGTCAGGAAGTGTGTCTGTGCATCACTTAGTGGACTGAGGAACCTCCTATGATTTGTAGCAATCCTTTGGTAGGATTTTTTAGGAGGACCTAATGTGTGAAACATTCTAGTGCAGCAGCCAAATGTTGCCTGTGTTCATGAATCAGTTTTTTATTTTTAAAAAGAGGTGTATTTTTAGCAAGTAAACAAAACTGTGAAGAAATACTTACCAGTTGTATTTAGTGTAAATAACCCCTTACATGCTTTCCTACAATAAAATTGGAAAACTCATGCTCTTCTGTTTTTTATAATATGAGTGAACATGGATGCCTGCCATGGTCCTTGGTTAATAAGACCTACTGCATGTGTTTTGTGATTTTAAATTTTTAGCACTGGTAAGTTGTAGCCCAAAGGCTCATAACCATAAAACTTTGCTGCTGCTTTTGGTATTCTTGAATACTTTCTTAGTGCTTCTGCTCTTACAAACTGGTTTTTGGTGTTTTACCTGTAGGGCGCTGCTTTGAAAATCTGCCCATCTGACAGCTGAGTTGTTACCGTCTGACTTGTCTTTGACGTCCTCCATTCAGTTCCCAGAAGACAAGGTTGATGTATCTCTCATTAGGAAGCTGTGTCTGGGCAGATACTTGTCAAGTTGAGTGAGCTCACTACAGCCTTCTTTTTTCTTCCTCTCATTTTTACACTTCACTAGTATTTAGTGCAGTTTGTCATCTCAGTAATGTTTCTAATTTAAATTGTGTCCATAGGCTCCAGACCACAATGGATGCTGTGGCAGGCACACCAGATATTTTCAATATCAAAATTTTAGCAATCATTCTCTCTTTTTCTAAGTACTGGATCAAATTTCTACTATTTTGTTCCCCCCATGCTGTCCTTGACCTCCTTCCATATAACATACCAAGCAAATAGTGAGTGCCTTTTGTATTGCCACTGAGAATCAAATGCTGCAGGGCTGTGGAAAAGTTCTTCCACCTGTAGTTTCAAGATGCCTAAAACAAACTGAAAATGTAAGGCTGCTATGAACATTTCCAGTCTCCTGATAAGAGCATTCTGCAGTTGGCTTCTCTTCTGTAAATTTTTATTTTGATTTCTGATTTGGATCATGGAAGAAATCACAACTTCTCCTTTGCTTCTTCATTTTCAACTGTACAAGCAGATGACTAATTCATCCAATCTAAATTTTCCCTCTCTCAAGTTAAAGCCATCCCTCCCTTGTCCTATCACTCCATGCCCTTGTCAAAAGTCCCCCTCCAGCTCTCTTGTAGCTCCTTCAGGTACTGGACAGAGTTCTCAGGTTTCCACAGAGCCATCTCTTCTCCAGGCTGAACAGCCCCAACTCTCTCAGCCTGTTTCCACAGCAGAGGTGCTCCAGCCCTTTCAGCATTTTCATGGCCTCCTCTGGACTTACTCCACATGTCGAATCTTTATGTTGGGGGCCCCAGAGCTGGATGCACCACTACAGCTGGGGTCTCACCAGAGCAGAGCAGAGGGGGAGAATCCTCTCCCTTGGCCTGCTGCCCAGATGCAGCCCAGAAAGGCAGCTGAGTTCTTTGGGCTGCCAGGGCACTTTGTTGAGTCAGGTTGAGCTGCTCACCCACCAACACCCCCAAGGTGTTGCCCCCTCGGGCCTTCTCTCAATCCCAGCCTGTATGTGTGCATGGGACTGCCCATTCCACACCATGTGCCAACATATGGGGAATTGGAAAAGAAATTTGTATTGAAAGTGAGGGTTATTGTAGTTGTTGAAATCCATATGTTGACTTTTTCTTCCCATCCCCAGGTTTGAGACATTTAGGTTTTTCTGTTCTCAAAATACCAGAGTTCATGCTCTTTGTGCCTTCTCAGAGGCATTCATGCCATTCACCCATTGTCCTTTAATTCTGGGTAATTGTTGGGCTTCTGCACTGCAATAGCCTATAAGATTATTGCTCTCAGAATGAAAAGAAAAACAAAGGGCTCTAGTCATGCACAGAGATAATTTGCATCTTTCATCTCTGTTGAAGGGGGAACAGAGGACTTCAGATGACAGTCACCCAAGTACGGGGAGTTTCCGTTCTCTCAGATGGTTCCAAGTGTAGGAACGGTGTGCCAGTACAGCTGCAGCCATAGGGACATTGAACAATCTACAAAGGAAGGACAAATAATTTGCTAAGAACCAATGATCAAACACCCCCTCACCCCTGCATTGTACCTCTTAGTTAGACAGAAGGAAAAGAATGTGGCAGAGCAAGGAAAATGCTGACCTCACATGAAAGAAGGGTAGCTTAGTGGTTTGAAAATGTGTTGTCCTATTCACCATTAACTTTCTGGATTTAATTTGCATAAGGCATCTGTGTATCTGGGAAACCCAGCTTTGAATGCTTTTAGTGGGAAATTCATATCCAGATTGCTGAAGTCCACTGAAATTCATTAGGCAAATTTGGAAGTAAATAATTCTATTACTGAGTCAAGAGCTTATAAAACAATGCATAAGTGCATTGGCAACAAAGTTGAAGTTAGTGAGATATTAACTCAGACCTGGTGTGGCTTTCACCTATCTTATTTTAAAAAGTACCAAAAAAAAGTAAATGGGCAGAGACACTCACTGCACAAAGTACAAAGCAAGTTTTTGGGAAGATGAAATATCAGGGCATGCACTTACATCAGGACTGCATGACAGCACTGAATCATTTAGGTTGGAAACGATATCTAAGACCTGTAAGATTATGGAGTCCAACCATAAACCCAGCACTTCCATACCCACCACTAAGCCATGGCCCCAGGTGCCACATCCACACACCCTTCCAGGCGTGATGACTCCACCACTTCCCTGGGCAGCCTGTTCCAAAGCCTGGCAACACTTTTGGGGAAGAGATTTTTTCCTAATACCCAATCTAAACCTCCTCTGGTGCAACTTGAGGCTGTTTCCTCTTATCCTGCCACTTGTTACTGACCCCACACTGGCTACATCCTCCTTTCAGGGAGTTGTAGAGAGCGATAAGGACCCTCCTGAGCTCCTTTTCTTCAGGCTAAACACCCCCAGCTCCCTCATCCCTCATCAGACTTGCACTCTCCACCGTGCTGTGCAGGTCATCATCTTGGGTTCAAGCTCATAGAGATGGATTTCCTCTGGAATCCTGTCTTCTCTAAGTTATAATCACTTTTTTCACCTTATTTCACTGGCATCTTCCATTTTATTCTTAGTAACAGGCACTGGGAATGCAGAAAAGGCTGTCTTCTTACTTTACAGTTTGCTAATGTGGTATCAGTGGGACTTCAAATTATAAAGTTTTAAGGCTTGTGGATGCCAGGCTTTAGACAAATGCTGCCCAATGTCCCTTAAAAATGCTGGTCGTGTTGCATTTGGTGTCTGTGAGCCTTTTATGGCCTGTTTCTCCTGGCTGCCAGCTCACACATGCTGCTTCACAAAGATAAGAGCTGGGGACTGACCCACTCAGCAGCAGAGCAGCTGGGGTGGAATCTTCTGGCTCCCAGCCCAGCTGCAGCTCAGCTTTAATTTCAGCATCAGGGTGGGAGTTCACTGCATACTGGAAGATCGTTTTCCTGGTGGGAGGCAGAGCAGTGGTGTATGTGAGAAATCCTGCCCTATAAAAGTGCATTCCCATGATTTGGGCTATGAGCCTGTAATTTTAACAAATTATTTATGGGTCTAGCTGAAAGCAGCAATTTAACAAAGATACCGGTTTGAGCTCTGCTGGAATTTTTTGATGAATCAATCCCAGCTGCTTCCACCATCTAGCAAAGCAATTTCAGGCACCAAGAAGGAAACCGGGCTTTCAGTGACTGGAGCAGCCCAAGTGGAACAGATGCAGTTGTGGGAACTGACAGTGCTGACTCAGGAAGGTGTGACGAGAGCAACAAGAGAAGACACGGGTGGAAAAGACTTGCAGCAGATAATCTCATTGTTGACACCAAAATTTTGTATTGGTGGTGGTGAAACTTAGCAGTTTACCTTTAACAAAAGAAATCCATTTCTTTGCACACTGCAGCTCCCTGTTTTGGAAGTGGAATCTTCTGCATCCTACCAGTTGCCAAATGAAGGGGAGAACTAAGAGGCTGCAGCACAAAGCTGGGTAGGGTACACTCCTAAAACTCACGTGGTAATGCAAAACTGGCTCTGCTCCCTGCCTGCCTTTTGGGAGGACAAATCAAGTGGCAGCAGCAGTGTGAGGAGCCCACAGGATTTGTCTCTAATGCAGGACCTGGGCTAGACAGTTTTGGTGAATGTGGCAGCACCATTAATGTGCCACATTAATGTGAAAATATGTAAAAACAAACAAACAAAAAAACAGACCTGGAGGAGAAAGATAAGGTGTTTGCTCAACTCCTCCTAACAGTGTAATGCACATGTTTCCATTTTTTTAAGTACTGCAGTGTCCTCTTAGCCAAAGCATTACAAAGCTTCTTCCTATCTGAGGCTGCCTTGAGGCCCAGAAGCTCATAAAATAATACAAATACATGACCATGATCAAGAGAGTCAAACCACCTTCACTATCAGATAACATTTAGTGCAAAAAGTCTCCACACTCTGTGGGCTGGTAGGAACTCGTTCTGCTGGCATTCTCTTGGGATGACCACAGTCTCCTGAGTCAGTAGTTCACCTTCTCCACACCAGGCAAGTTGTGCAGAAACCTGTCACAGCAGCTACAATGAGCATTATACCAGCTGCTGTGTCAGACAACACAGATGCAGCTGGAAAGGCAGTTCCTGCTGGGTTATATAAGATTTTGCTTCAAATGTAGCTACACTAACAGAAAACATTGCTGTAATTAGGAGACTGCAAGATAAAACTTTCAAGTACTCACGTTCCCTTTGCTTTTACACCACCTTGTATTTTATCAGATAAAAGGTTCTAAATGATTACTAGAGCAAATAACAGAAAAAAAACCATAGTATTTTGTGCGTCTGGGAAAGCCATTGTGCTCTCCTATCAATCTAAGCCTCTCTACTACTGCTTTGGTAACTCTTAAGTGCCTCAGGGCTTTTACAGGTTCATCTTGGTACTTCCATTAATACATACAGAATTAATATGCACAGAACAAGAAATGGTGAGCCTGGTGGGAAAAAAAATCTCCAGTAGGTAACTTGTAACTGGCAATATTGGTAGAAGCCCACCAAGAACAGCAACCAAGAGAACTGTTTAAATCTTCAGTGTAATGTTTGTTGGCACAACACTTAAATCATCAGATAATGATGACCAGTAACAATTCTCACATGCATTCCCAGCTTGCCAGCAGCGCCTTGCTAGCAGCAATTTAGACTGATTTCCTAAAGATCAGTGTTTTATGCTGCAAATTCTGGTTTTGTAACACAACTTTCTGATTACTTTAAGCTTGTAGGAACTTTGGAATAGATATGTATTAGACAACTCAATCCTCATAATTGGCAGTTAATAAGAACATCCTTTAAGGCCCAGGTTTTATGTTTATACCCTGTTGACATTTTTTCCCTTTTCCAGGTTCAATGAAAAATTTAGAAGTACTACATTATGTGATGTTCATAAATTGGCAAGTACCCTGACTGGGGTCACATGCAGGAGGTAAAGTTGTATGTTCTGAGTTTTCTTTTTAATTTATTTTATTTTTAAATTGTTTATCCAGTGGTCGTAAAGTGCTTCTTTACCACCACTTCATCTCTACCATTTGATTGTGCTCATCAGCTATTTTATGGCTGCATTCCAGTAGCCAGTAATGTAATTTTGGGCCATTTTCTGATAAAAGTATTCAGAACATAATCTCCTGATTTAGTCAACAGGTGAAAAGTTAAGTAACAAGACTATAGACAGCTTTTAGAGGAAAATCAGGTCAATCTCAACAATACATGGAAATGATACTGTAATTAAACAATTTAATTACATTAACAGCCCCACCTTTTGTGAGCCCTCGATTTGTTTAAATCCTGAACTAATAAACTGTCCTTGCACTTTGGATTGTCAGCACACAAATGCCTTGGCACGTAAGTTCACACTCTGCTGAGAGTAATTTGATTTCAGCAGAGGTGTGTCGGTGACTTGGCTGCGGGCCGGGGAGGCAGAATGAGCTGCGCTTCAGCAGGTGGAATGGAAGACCCCGCCCACTTTGACCCCCCGAGCAGCCAGGGCATTGTACTCCGCCACAGCCTTCTCCGTCTGCAGCACCAGCACATCAATCCCGTTCTTCTTCAGATAGTCCACAGTGGATGCTGGAACCTCAAAAGAGAAAAGGAAATCAGGAAAGCAAGAATCAGATTCTTTTCCCCTTAAACTGTAAGACTTCTAGAATACCAGGTACTGATGCCATTTGTGAAGCATGGCTTAAGTAACTACCAGTAGCCAAAATGATAATGCTCAGATAGTTCTAAGACTGATTTAATTTTTTTCCTCTTCAATAAAGCTACTTTTATACACACACCTCCCAGATCTCCTTAGCACACTTTAAAATGCAGTCTTCTCTTAAAAAAATAAACAGAATTGGAACTAAAGGAATTTAATCTAAAGAAGGTGTTATTCATCCCACCAGAAAGCTAAATATTTTCTTCTCACCAAGTAAAGCTCAGCGCTTCTGATCTGAGCTTTCTGTAGCTAGTTTATCTGCTGAAATGACACCCTGGCAACAATTGTGATAAAGAAGCCTAATTACCAAAGTATTCACAGCAGGCTAGAGAGCCAGTTATAACCTATTGCAAGAGGAGGGAACTAATGACATTCTGAAAAATTCTCCTTGTTTAGTTGCTCCTGTAGCAGAACATAAACCTGTTTACTGCTTGACATTGACAGTAATACAGAGGAGCTCAAATGATGTTTCTTTCAGGACCTGAGGGACCCCTGACAGGAGCTCGTTCACACTGATCCTCAATTTTTTCCTTCTCGGTGAAGCATCAACGATTTAATTTTTTTTCCCCTAATCAGGGGGAGAGGGAGAATAAACAGTTCTCTTTATGCTTGTCACAGAAGAAAATCCTACCTGCAAAGCCTCACTCATGCCACGACCAATCACCACAGTTTTAACACCCTTCTTGATGACTTCTTCAAGGTCAGCTGGCTGCACTCCTGGAGAATGCTAAGTGTCAAGGAAGGAAAATAATAGTCTGTGTACTGACAGCATCAACCAGGAAAGCTGTGTCTGTATGTCCTGAACACAGAGCAGCAGGCTAAATTAGCAGTACCAAAATGTAACACAACCCTCTTCTATACATACATACACAGTAGATAACATTAGAAACTAAAAAAGGTATCTAATAGGCAGATGAAGGATGATAGTTAATTGATTGATGGCAAGATTATAATTCCTTATTAAACAGTCAAAACCAAAAAAGCTGCATTACACATTTCTAAAACATTTATGTCTAACTACTGGCATTTTATGAATATTAACAGTTAAAGTGAAATCAATAAATTGCAAAAATACTGCTGTTTGATTTCAAATTAACAAAATCTCCTTGTAAAAAAGATTGTTGCATGTCAAAGTTTACTCACTTTAAAAGCTCCTCAGATAATTAAAATTATTAAATAATTTTCTTATTTACTTTGCAAATCTCACCAAAGGGGACTGAAATGTATTGGGTAGCTTCATTTCAGTTAACAGTTTCCATTTCTGCACTATTCCTTATTTTAAGAAAAGACTATTTGAAACCAAACTCCTCAAAGAAGGAACTTTCACAGTATATTAACACGGGTTTTAAAAAGTACACCCATTTACTGCTATTATGCTTTAAACACATGAATGCATAAATACACCTGTAATGTTAATGTAAAACATTATTACATAACACTAATTCTCCTCCTGGATTCAGTTTCTGTGTATCTCCATGTGGTCAAGAGTAAGATACTGGACAATCCGTGGCTAGAATTTGGCCCCTCTTTGGTGTGCATTTTTTTTTTTAAGTAGAATTCTGAAGTTTTGAAGTTTTCTAGAGATTTGAGATGAGTTTCTCATTTGAAGTAGGTAATGCCATGGTGGACTCATGGAGAATGGAGCAAGTAAGACTTTTCAAGCTGAAACAAACACTTGATCTCTTAAAGTTGCAGCTGAAAAAAACCTTCCATGGTAGAGTGCCACTTCCAATGAGTGAATTAAACTTATTCCACAAGAAAGTCTTTAGCATGTCTGGTGTGTGAAATTTCAGTAACAGAGATGATTCACCTTTATGGTTCTCCAAGTTCACAGACTCATAGTTGAAAGGGATCCATGAGAATCATTCACAGGACTACCTACACTAAACCATGACTTAAGAGCATCATCCAAAAGCTCCTGGAACTCTGAGAAGCTTGCTCTGTGACCGCTTCCCTGGGCAGCCTGCTCCAGAGCCCAATCACCCTCTGGGTGAAAAGCCTTTTCCTAACACCCCATCGGAACGTCCCCTGATGTGGCTTGACTGCATTTCTGTGGGTCCTACTGCTGGTCACCAGAGAGGATATCAAAACCTTCCCTGCACTGCCTCACTTCTGGAAAGTGTAGACTGCAATGAGGTCACTCCTCAGCCTTCTCTTCTCCAAGATAAACAAGCCAAGTGACCTCAGCTGCTCCTCATAAGCCTTGCCCTCAAGGGCTTTCAGCATCTTCACTGTCCTCCTTGGAACACATTCTAACAGTCTGATGTCCTCCTTAGGCTGAGGTGCCCAAAACTGCACGCAGAACTCGAAGTGGGGCTGCTCCAGTGCAGAGCAGGGTGGGACAAGCACCTCCCCTGGCTGTGGTGTGCTCGATGCACTCCAAGACATGTCTGGCCTTTTGGGCTGCCAGGACCAAAGGCTGTGCTCCTCTTAGTCATTTACATTCCATTTCCACACCTGGAATGCAGAAGTCACTTGAACAGGCAGAGCTTTCTCAGATCAAATCACTCAAAGTACTTGTTTATAAGAGAATAGGCAGTGCTTTTCCTTTGGGGTTTTTTAACTAGACTCAAAGCTTAGACAACAAGAATTGGTATGTTTTACTGCAATCACAATCATTAGAATTCTGGGGAAGGTTTGTTGTCACGTGAGAAGCACTCCTGAAACATTAAAGGCATGGAACAAAAGGATTTTCTTTGGTTACACAAGACACTTTGATGCTAGTAAGAAACTAGTGTTACTACAGGAAACATGTAACATGATGAAATAACTGTATCATTGTTGATTTGACAGCAGATTTTCTTGCCTGTTCTGTTCTCTGGCCTTCATTTCAGCACTACCTACTTCTTTCCTTCTGCCATTAGCAGATGGCACTGAAATGCAGCCAGCCAGGGAGAGAGGCTGCCATTCATCCCCAAGGGTTAAGGCCACAATAACTGTTAGTGCTCAGTTACAGAACCTTGCAGGGCCAGTTATACAATTTTCCTGATGAAAGAATGCTCCACTAGACAGCAGTGTGACAGCAGAGGAAGAAAGGAAGCAATTTATTTCCAACTGGAGTGTAGGACATGACCAGCACTGCTTGTTTTCCACACTTCAGTTCCAGCTACCTCCCGGAAAAACATGCTCAAAGAAAGTAGGCAAACTGTAGTCCATCATTAAAAAAATGGGCAGAAAATGCACCTGTTGAATCCTACTGTTTCCAGTGCTGACAAAATTTTTGACAGTTCTTCTCAACATTGGAGATGCAGTCTAGAAAAGGCTTAGTTCTATTTTTAATATTTGTTGTTTGCTATTTATTTTAAAAGCAAGTCACCTCACTCCACGGCTGCAAGGACAGAACTGACCTAAAGCAGGAGCTTTACAAGTGACTTACATAAGGCCTTACTTTATACATGTATTTTTTACTTCCTGATGAAATAAAAAGGATGCCAGAAAACCTACCTCTCCAGAGAACCCAACTATTGTTTTTCTCCTCCAATTTTAATTTAGCATAGACTTATTTTTCAACTCTTCTAAAGACCTATGGATTTAAACATTTTAAACATATCTTCTGACAAGAAGATATTCCTTGTTAGAAACTTTCAAAAGAAAGCATGGCTTCCTAAATGTTAGTAAGTGCCTATAATTTGAAACCACAGTTTTCCAGTGGTTGGAATAAATATAAAAATGTGATTGAGCACAGAAATGGTTGGGAATTTTTCAGTTACCATTACCTGTTCTGCTTCTCCAGCCATGTGCATATAAACCACAAAAACAATACTGTCAAACAAGCAGACAGCAACTCTCACCACAAAACTCAGCCCTTTGAACAGCTAGTGAAAACTTATTTTTTTATAACCAGGCCATAAATTAAATACATTTTAAAAGGCTACATACACAGCTACCTTTCTTTCTGCAAGGTGCAGGTATCTTTGCATGACAGAACCACCTTTCTCTTGGTGTTATATATTCTGCATAAATTGAACTCTGACAGGTTAAAAATGTTCTGTTCCCCCAAAGACTACAGATGAAGTTGAAAACCCAAATGCTCTGCATTTCAGTTGTGTCAAAATGAATCCAAGAGAGCTGGATCCTCTGCATGGATACAGCTGCAGGTGCTGGGCCTGGTCAGTACATTGTTATTTTGCATTTTAACTTTTGCTTTGAGAGCATGGAACTTTTTTTTCCTAGCCAATTATCTATCCCAGTGCAAGTCCTAATATGGGGAGAATTATCAACATCAAGTTCCTAATGCAATATATGCTACACTGCTACTAAATCTGAAACATCAATCCTGCTCCATGTACCTTCATCCAATTCTGATTGCACTTACAGATAAACTTTAAAAATTACAAGGGCAAGCACTTAGTATATGACTACCAAGAGAAGTTACTGTGTGATTAGCCAGACTGTCAGCTCTTCACAGAGAAAATAGTGCATGAGACACTGTATATGCATATTTTTCCTCTGAAATATGTATAAGGGACCCCAAGGAAAAGGATATAAACTAAACCAGATTCAATGCTTTCTTCCAACCATGCAAGGTCAGTTGTTGTCTGGTTTTTTTTACTTTTCATAATTTCTTTTCCTATCTCACTCAAGATAACTTTTGTTTAGACAGTCTGAAGAGAGGTTGTTACCGGCATCTTACGACAATTGCAATTTTAAACAGATGAAGAATATTTTTTAGAGAGCTCTAAGGTGTGTGAGAGTTGTCTGGTCAGGGTGGCTGTCAGAACTCATGGCAACAGTTGCTGCATCCTGTTGCGTGTAGGATGTTGTGGAACTGCAGCCCTCTGACCCCTCCAGAAAGTCACCTCCAAAACATACACTGAGTTCTTCCCAGGAAAATCTAATGGCTAGATGAAAGAAAAAGGCAGCTCACTGAATTTCCAGCTGTAACTTTAACACGGTTCTCTGGACCATTCTCAGAGTCCTGTTTTAAAGAGAGTAGTAAATAGGGTAAATAAACATTTTGAAGCAGGGTAGTAAACAGCAAACTTACATCAGTCCCGGTTTCTCGCCAATCCCATGTCCGGCTTCCTCCTGGCCATACTTTGCAGTCTTTATATGTTGTAGAGCAGCCTTTAACCTTCATCTGACCCCAAGAGAGGGAAGCAATTTCAGGAGAAGACATCACAAAGTTGAACTGAACTCTGGAAAAAGGATATTTAATACTTAACATCAGGCCAACATATGCAGCACGTTAATAAAAATGGAAAATTCTGTCCTCGCCCCAAGGAGCTAGGAAGGAAATGCTATTACAGACTTTACCCACGTGATTTTGTGACAACAGACTTGAACTGAGGATCAGCAGATTTGTTGAATTACCAGTCCTCTTGGGGATTTTGTGCAGGATTTTGGGCAAATAATTTTACGTGCTAAATCTGTTCAAGTATTGGATGTTCAACTTTTAAAACTCAACAGGGATCAGGTCCTAGAATATCCTCTCACATATGGTTTTTAATCTTCTCCCTAAAATGAACAATGAGGACAATAATAATTTCCTAAAACATCAGAAATCTGCAGTATTTCTTCGGCTACTCCATTGAAGTGGTAAATGAGGTTAAAAGGAAATGCCAAACAAACCCAACAGTAAAGCCATGAAGCAGAGTCACTGTCACATTGCTATAGAAAACAAGACTTTCAGGGATGTAAAGGGGTCAAATCTTTCCCCAGACACTGCTGACAGAGGCCAAGTCTCCCAGGATAATTATACATCCAAATAAGAACTTGTCCATCTTCATTGTTTCAACTTAAACCTATTTTTTTAATTCTTTCTGTTGGGGACAAGTAGAACAGCCTAATCTATGTCTTTTTTACCTCTTTCTGTTGTTGTTGTTTTCTTGAGGACTTCACTCAGTATTTTTCTTTTCTTTCATTTAGATTAAATAAACGTCCCTTCAGTCATGTTTTCTAAGTCTCTGTTTATTTTCTCCCTTTTTCCTTTGGCAGCCAAACACTGGTACACATTTTCCTTTGATGTCTGTTGCCTAGAATTGGACAGAGCCTTATCAGTGCCACTGTAGCCCAAATGCTTTTTGGTGCGTGCCACAGTGGTGTTGGGATCTGCTTCCACAATCACTGCTGGGCACCAGCAGGGCAGGGACTCCGCCTCACAAGGCTTCCCCTCCTCACAGTCCCTCAGGTACTGCAGTCTGATTGCTGCGGTGATTCTGGCAGTGGATGGAAAGAGAGGAATCACAGGGTGATGATGCCCTGGGAATGCTTTGCACTAGCATGACAGTCCACTGACACATCCCCAAGGTAGAGTCAGCTTTGTGCCCTTCCAATTCACATGGTCTGGCATTTTGAAGAAAACTTGTTGTTTCTCTAGTAAAAAGAGGTCCACTTCTGCCTAATCCAGATTTCTGTGGCAGATCCTTCCAGATACACAGATTCTCATCCTTTATTTTTAAATTGTTTACATTCACCAGAAATTGAATTGTTTAAACTCATCATGTGAACCCTGATGTCACAGATCAAAGGCACTGCCCTTGCAGAAGAGAAATCTTTGGATGACCAGGCTTCCAGTCCTCCTGGAGACCTCCCTTTGTGTCTTGCATGTGCTACAAAGATGCAGCACTGCCAGACAGGATGTGCTCTCCCTGGATTGCATCCCCCATAAAACACTGCACGAAGAAAAAAATGCATTACTTTGGATTCAGCACAGGACTGAGTTTGCCAGAGGTGCTTCTTACACAGGACAGGGGGGCAATTATTTTCCTTCTGGCTCCTGTGTGGAGTTAGCAGCACATGTGTCCTGTCAAACAGGAAGCCAGGCAAGCAGCTAGAGGGGACCAAAACTTCCTTGGATTCGTATATCTAGATTCCCTCATTGCACATCCACAATGCAATGGATTCAAACCAAGATTTGTAAGATTATTTTTCCAAAAGTCTGCCTGAAGGGAGGTTCTAGCTGAAGAAACAACCAGCAGTAGTCCCAACAGAATGAAATCAAAGAGTAAAGGCTGAATAAAGAAACCAGAACTTGGCTCTGAAGAATGAAAGTAATTTTTGCCTGTGCTACTTTTAAGACAAAATGGTAGAATTAGACCTGCAGGTTAGACAGAGGTGAATGAACAATAAAGTGATCAGGAAAATCACCTTCCCCAATCCAAATAAGTATCACAAAGTTGGAACAGTGCAATCAAACAGGCACAAACTGCAAATGGCAGAGCAAGGATTCCATGCTGTCCTTTCTAAACTGCACAAAAATAAGTGAATAGCAGAAATGAAGCAGCAAAATTTACAAGGCACAAATAAAAATCTGTCATCTAAAACTATTTCCCATAATATTGCCAAAGATTATCAGTAAGGTCAGATAACCTGTTCAAATAAGAGTATCTTAGAGTAAGAATGAACTCATTGACAGAAGCTTTGAGCATCCTTTGATGTAGGGCATGGTCCAATCACTGAGGAGTAGGAAAATAGTTCTCAAACAAATTATTTTTTTAAATTATTCACTGTGAGAAATACAAAGTATCAAAATATACAGTAACACTTAAGATCAAAAAAGACCTTGAATTAAATGACTTGCAAATATACCCTAAAACAGCAATTTCTGTAAACTGCAGTAGTCCAAACACGAAGAGATGAGGAGCAGAAATGGCTCAGGACTCTATAAGCAAAGTAATGAGAGTTTAAAAACGTCAGAAATAAAGGTAGCAGAACTTTAAAGGAGGCAAAATGCACATTTATGCCAGGAGACTATATAGAAAGAGAGAAACGAAGCGGTGGATAAGGATGGCAGAAGACAAAAGTAGCTGAGAAGTAAGAGGAAGAAAGTTGAGATTGAATTGCAGTTGGGCAAGCTGATGGACTTTAAGATTGCCAACACTTCTTTCTTCTGTGGAGGCAACCAGGAACAAATGGAATAAAAGAGGCGAACAGGAGCAATGCACCAGGTAGGATTTTACTGAGACAGTGCAGAAGGAAAGGACGTTTTGTAAAATCCAAGGGGCAACCTGAGACCGAAGAGGATAAAAGTGAAAGAGTAAATTGGTGTCGTGAAGTTCTGGGCAGAACAAACTCCTGTGAGGTGTCAGAAGACTACGCAGTTCTCCAGCGCCGCCCGGGAACAGGGTCAGGAGTCGGGCCACTTCCCATTCCAGGGGATACAGCAGCCAGAGGGAGGTCACGATTACAGACTGACAGCAGCAAGGCGAATCGAAAGGACAGGAGAAGTTTAGATCAACTATGTAGGGAGGGGGAAGGTGTCAAATTCACGAAGGAGTAAATCACCCTTTGGGAATTCGGCAATTCCATTCCGCTGGGGAGCCTTGTGAGGGCAGTTAGCGGGGGAGGCCCCGGGGACCTGGTAGTAAGAGAAGAGGAGGAACAGCACGTTGCGAATATAACGGAGAGAAGCAAGGAGACAAGGACAGAGAACCCAAAGAAGCACCGCGGGGGGTGGAGGGAGGGAGTAGGGAAGGGAAGGTGCAATTCAGGACCCCCCGAAACAATGCCTGGCGTGACGGGGCACAAGGACCGGGACTGCCACCGGCGCCGGCCGCGCCCGCGCTCCCTCCCGCCCGCTCCCCTCACGCCGAGGGTCCGTCACGCGCCCGCACTCACCGCCCCGCGCGCGCGACCCCACTGCCCCGCCCCGCTCCGCCTCCGCCCGGCCCCGAGGAGAGGGGGCGGGGCCTCAGCGCTGCCGCGCTCTCATTGGGCAGCGCTCCCCACCTATCCCGCTCTCCGCCCGTTCCGATTGGTCAGTCCGTGGGTCTACCCCCGCCCCTGCCCCGCCTTGTTTTCATTCCCCCTCGCCGCGCGCGG
>VZTR01012310.1:40676-65662 GCA_013400775.1 Chaetops frenatus | reverse complement strand
TGCCAGCTTCGTGTCAGCAGTGAACTTGCTGCAGAGGCATGGCCCCTTCATCCAAGTCCTTGATGGATAAGTTCTACAATACTGGGCTCAGTATAGAACCTTGAGGGACACTGCTAGTGATGGGTCTCCAACTAGACCCTGTGCTCCTGATTATGGCCCTTTGGGATCTGCTGTTCCATCTTTCTGTCTGCTCATCCAGTCCACACTTCCTGAGTTCGTATGTGAGAATGTTGTGAGAGACAGTGTCAAAAACCTTGCTAACGTCAAAGTTCACAGTATCCACTGCTCTTCCTTCATCCATCCAGGTAGTTGTTTCATTGTAGAAGCCATTTGGGTTGGTCAAGCATCATTTAATGAATCTATGCTGACTACTTCTGATCACAATGACAGAAAGAATTCCTTTGTATGGGGTGAAGAAGAGGAGAGGAGCTACGGAACTGTCAATAAGGGGCAGATGATGGGAAGATGATGAATAATGCTGTGGCTATGTGCTCACTACTGCCTCAAAGCCAGTTGTCTTGCAGTTATTTGGAAGTGCCTATTTTAATATCAAGGTCTCTCGCCGGACCATACAGTGCTTTTTGGTACAGCTGTGTTCCTCCACGTTTGTGACAGCTGGGAGTAGATGGAGGTATTCAGGACTTCATATTAACTGCCATAGTCGGGACAAGTGTCCTCTGGTATCCTCCCAGGACAATCTCTGTTGTTCTCCTCTGGGAGGAAAAGGTGAGAGCTGAACCTGTATTCCAGGAGTATTTCCTGATTCAGGCAGTGTGCACTGGAAATGCAGTGTGCGCTGCGGGGATCACCAATCCCATGGTGGGGGAGCCGTCAGGCTGCCTGTGTGGGCTGCAGTGCTGTGCAGCAACCTCCCAGAGTGCTGCAGGCTCTTCATTACTCCCTATGTGAGCACTGATGATGGGGCAGAGCAGTGCAGCAGCAGTGTTTGATGGTTGGCTGTCCATGTTTCTTGAGTTCAGTAAAACGTTTAAACCATTGAGAAACAATAAAACTTGTAAAAGGTGTGTATAATTTTTTTATTTCCTCCAACCTTGCAGTGAGAACATAGTGTTCCAGTTGTGGAATAGCAAGTGTGGCTGTTCATAACACTAAGCTGATTTTTCTACCCTATTTCATTACCCTTTCACCTCTCCCCTTTTTTCTCCAAATCAATGAACTTTCCTTTGCTTCAACTCATCTATAAACCTCGACAAACATTTTAGCATAAACAGGTATTTCATAGTATTTGTCAGTCAGTCTCATATATTCCCCAAGAGCTAAACAAAGCTCTTAAAGCTCAAGCAGCAGAGAATTTCTCAAAACTACTGTAGGAATTCTGACCATGTTGATGTCTAGTGGTCTGGTGAAAACAAACAAATTCTCTTAAATGAGAGGAGGCCTATTTTTCAAGATTCCTGTGTTTCAGCAGCTGTTTTAGTATTCAGTTTCTTTCCATTATGACAATTTAGGCCTTTTAGTACTATGGAGAAAAATGCTGCTTATACCCTTGAACTCACAGGCTTGGTTGATATTTGAAGAATGGATAGCAAGTGAGTGGTACCTTACCTGCCATAACCTTGAAAATCCACCCTAACCTTGAAAATCCTCTTTTCCAGGAAAATGGTGCTTTTCAGCATGAAGCTCCGCCAGTTTTTTAGGTTGTCTAGGACTATACCATTTTTCTATCCTAACAGTTGTCATGAACCAGTACTATGCTGAATAAAGCTGGTTGTTAGAGTTTGTGTGTGAGTAAACACTTTATTACCTACTTTACTCAGTGTGCCTCTGGTACTGCCCTGGCTATTTTCCAACTCATCTACAGCTATCTAGGAGCACCAGTGCCAGGGCACATTTGTTGCCTTTTAGTATTAATGACTACCAGGATTATAAAGGTTTCCTCCTGAGAACGAACTGCGCTGGTTTGCAAAAGCTGTATTAATTAGTGGATGATAAAGTGTGGAAGTTCTAGTTTGATCCCAGAGCCTGCAGTGTGGTGTTCTTGTAGTTATCAACAATATATTGCAATAGAGCATCCAAGCTGTGTGCTGGGGTGCAACAATAACAAAAAGGAACACTTAACCCCCCTCTCAGTATTGCCTGGAGGTGGTAGTTGAGAGGGGACAAGTTTAAGCTGGCATAAAGTGGCCATGTGAATGCCCTGCTTTGCAAAAGACTTCCACTAAGTGGCAAAATTATCCCTTGAAATGTGTATTTAAGCTTAGACAAAATCTGTAGCAGACAGCATTAGCTGATCTCCTAAATAACATTTTTACTCTCTGTATGAAGGTTAAGAAAGTTTAGCAGCAGGTAAGAAAAATTGATACGGCAACACAGGAGCTGTTGGAAGACCTAACATTTATAAAGGGAGACCAGAAGGAGTAGTCATAAGTCAAGGAATAAAAGCACTATGTCCTAGATGATGGAGCATGTTCATGAAGCTAGTAGATGTCTCTGAATGCAAGGTGGACAAATGGGAGCAGGATGATGAGGATAAGCATAAGGGCTAAGTGTTGGTTTGTATGCTGAGTAGAAATTGTTTGAAAAGTGGAAATCTAACTCTGCTGAAATACAGGAGGAGAATGTAATCATAGCTAGCAGTAGAAAGAAGGAAGCTAAAATGTCCAAGGTGAATTTGCAGAGCATGTGGACAGAGAAGTTTTTATGTCGACATAAAAAGAACAAAAATCTAGGAAACGTGGATGGCTAAAATCATCAGCCACAGTGCAATGGCTAAAATAAGTATGTTGCTGGGAACTTAAATAAACTTTTTGCATCAGGTGTCATTGTTAGACTAATTTGTGATATCTTGATTCTATTGCCTTTCCGGCAGTAAAGATGAAATATGGTAAAACTGACATATTAGGAAATTATGTGGAACATGGTTAGTAATGTGCAAGCATGCTGAGTTGCCTGGATTAGGTATTAGCTTGGCTTTCTGAAAAAGTTTAGAAGTACAGCTGGTAAAAATAAAATACAAGTGTATATTTGAGTAAAGAAATGGAAACCAGAGTGACTAGCATGTTTTAAACACCTTAGCAAAGATTTAGGGAATCAAAAGTAAAGAGCTTTTATATCTAGTTTTGATAAATTTTATGAAATTGTAATTTCACGGTTCTAATAGTTGTAGTAGTTACTCTCCAGAGAGAAATATTCTGCTGTTTTCTTTTGAAAGCATGGATAGTTCTTCTGAAGCAAAGATAGATGGCTCATGTTTAACATATGCTTATATATAGATGCAGTCTTTTTAAGGAGGTCACTGATTAAAGTGTTTGACTTGGCGTTTCACAGCAACCTTACGTGGCATGACCCAGATAGTAACTCTCATGCCCAGCCCTTTCTTTGACATTATTCTTTGTGGCAGGAGGAATCAGGTGAAGTATGGGGAATGTTTCCAGCCTTTGCAGTCTACAGCCTGGCATGTTAATGCAAACTGATGTTGCCAGTGGTCTATGTTCTTACTGTTGATTTTAAGTTGGGACTTGCTGGGGAGGGGCTTTGCTTTCTGTCCAGCCCCGACAACCCTAGCTGGCAGAGGGCTGGTGGAACATGAGGGGGTGCATCACTCAAGCAGAGTCAACTACTGAACATGAGTCAGCATCCAGAGTGGTCATTGCTTCAGAGGGAAAGCACCATCACGAATCTTAAACTGATTAAATAACAGGAAGTTGGTTAGAAAAAGAGATTATTTTTATTGGTCAGTCACTGTAGTATGAATAAAGTAGAATTCCTAATTTCTTTAATATTTTTTTTCTTTTTGCATGGGTTATTAATCTCATTTGCCAAGAAACCAGAAGAACATGAGTTGTTTTAAAAAAAGATCAAGGTGCAAGATGGCTAATTCAGCCTAAGGGGAAACACTGCTGTGGATAAAATAATATTGCCAATGGGCAACAAAACTGCAAACGAAGGAGGGTTATAAGTATGCGTTTTAAAGGAAAATGTTTATAACAAATATGTCCCAGAATATTTAAAATTAGCTGGTAGCTCAAAAAAATACTCCAGGTAGTGTTGTGGTAAGTCAAGAAAGCATGCCTGTTAACATGGACATGGAGTTTTAAAATAGATAGTGTGAGGAATGGGCTGAGAATCATACTAAATTTGGAGGATATATTATTTTGAGTATGTGTATCTACCTCTTGTTTTGTTGTTTGCTTATTTGCCTCTATCTTGATTTTAGTGCTTGGCAGTGGCAGCTCCATCTTGAAAGATAACACAGAAAGTAGAGGAAGGAGGAGTTCATGACAGCTTGTATTATTAACTTCAGAGGACATTTTTAAAAGTATTCAAAGCAAGGCTCCCAGAGTTTTGCCTTTCTTTTAGATTGTAAAACCAGAAAAATTGTGTGTTGAATGAAACTCAAGAGTAATTGAGATTTAGATGCCTTTCACATGTTCTGTAATTGCAGCTGATTGCTGCAAGTTATTACTGAGGCCAGAGCTCAAAAATATTTAGAAACTGATGAATGTTGAGTTCTAGTGAAAATATTTAAAAATAAAACTAACAACAGGAGGTTTCTTGCTTTTGTGTTGAGCCAGGCTCTACCTAAAAATGTGATTTAAAGCTAACTTACGGACAGGTAATTTTGTTACACATGCTGTGGGTTTCCTTTACACACATTCTGAAACGGCAGCTGGTGGTCACTGTCACATGGAGTGATATGTACCATGGCTCATCGTTTTCTTTTCCAAGTGCCATGCATAAACACATTTTCTACTGCCCAGGTGTGTTCTCCTTCCTTTCCGTATGTTTGTTATGGGAAGGGAAGGATTTGATGGCAGAAGCTTTATGATACTGGCTTTCAGATACTGTTGTGTGTTTGGGTTGTCCAAGCCTCCATGTTCTTCCCAGATCCTGATAGTATCTACCTGTGGTTGTGTAGGTTGAAGGGTTTGTATCTCAGACATGAGAACTGAGTGATGGCAGGCAGTATGGAAATGGTAACTACAAATTCAGTGTCCCTTCAGGCTGTTACCCTTGTCTTACTTTCTAGCTTGGATTAAAAGTTGTGTAAGAGATGGCTGACAGCAGCTGAGCCTGAGTTACTGAGAGGCGACAGGAGAGGCAACAGTGCTGCCAGTCTGGTGAAGGTGTCTGGGGCTCTGAGGCTTCCTGGACAGACAGGAGATAATGTCCACCCCCAAGTTTACAGTCTTGGCTCGCCTGGGAAGCTGCAACAGCCCCACAGTTACAACTGTTTCTTGCAATTAAAAGAATTATGTTAATAGGGGTAGATATTTTAATAGTGTTGACAGGTCAAAACATGAGTTTGCTCATAGAATTTCATACATAAGAGTTGGGCATTTCAAGGAATCAAACTTCCGTGAATCTTCACTTCGTACATAATTCGGTTACTAACTCTCAAGAGGACATAAGTGGTTTGCTTTAAGTCTAAAGCAGTCATCATTTTAGATCTAGACTTAAGGAAGTTAGTGAAAAACCACACTGATGTACTACTACTGGCACTTTGTCAGACAACTGTCTTGGACAATTCTGCATCTTAAATTTCTATTCTCACATGCCTCCTGGGTTTCCTAAGACATAATGGACAAAAAAGTTGCTACTAGCTCTGAAGCAATTTAAAAGAACCCTAAAAATCTGTGCTAATTGGGTTAAAGTTGTAGAATTCTTTGTTTGGGATCATGAATTCATCTGTAGAATGACTTTCATCCAGCCGTGTGACTGCTACCTTTCACAGAAATCTTTGTCAGCTGCTAGAAATGCTGCTCTCTTATGATTGTTTTGGCGAAGTCTCTGAGATACGATGTGTCTCATTCTGGATATCTGATATTTTTATAAACTATTTTAAAATTTCAGTTGCACTGCTGATAGATTAATGAACTGATATTACCTTAGAGCAGAACAAACATGCAGTTACTTATTTCCAGCTGACAGGGAAGCGTGTTCTGCATTGCAGAATGACTTGTGTTGGCTTCACCTTCAAAGTTTGCTTATCGTGATCCTTAAAAAAACCTCATGCTCACATAATGCTGCTGCTTGTCAAATACCAAGTGCTTACTGAGTAGTACTCAAATGTTTCTGTACCAGTTCGTCACTGCCGGATGTTTTGAAAAGCATAAAATGTGTGTCTTTGCACTGTTGTTTTATTCTTGCACTTCTTTAGGGTCCAGTAAATAAAAAAACATTATGAAAAAGATTATGGTTTGCAGGACCAGGTTTTCAAAAAAAAGCTGTCTGCAAAATTTGACAGTTACAGAGAAACTACAAAGAATATTTACTTGTTGCTGTGGTTCAGTAAAATTGTTGGTAAATGAAAGATAAAATGGTGTATCCGAGAGCATAAATTAGTTTTATTTGAAATGCAGGTTGGATCACCAGTGACTAGAGAAAAAACATACTGTTTTTAAATCTGAAAAAGGATAGAAATGTCTTTGTAGTGGATCTCATGTGATGCATGGAAGAGGATAAATATTTGGGGTTCTCTGGTGTTGTGGGGCTTGGGTTCTTGTTTTTGATTGGTTGTTTTATTCCATCTGGAGAGAAGGCTGAGGAATTATACCCTTGGTAATGAAACTTGCTTTAGAAAAGTAGTTTTTATTCAAGCTGAGTTTTTTAATATTGCCTTTTTATTCAAGTGAGAGATGTGAGAGAAAGTGATTTTGTAGTATAATGAACATCCTGCCTCTGTTAATGCTGTTAATATTCACACTTGGACAGTACCTGAGAAATGTGGCAAAATTGACACCAGAGGGGTGTTTCTAGTAACAAAACAAAGTAAGGGATTAAAATGCATTTACTTCTTTTCATATAATGGAGTGAAAAAGGACTTTCATTCAACTTATCCTCTAACAGAAAGTGTTAAAAGCAGCTTGTTATGTTCATTATGTGAATAAAGCTAAATAAAGCTGACAGCTTCTTAACTGCCAATATATACAACTCTATGCTCATGTGTACTAAACACTTCACTTATTTCACTGCACTGAGGATGCTTTAGTTTAACGTAGCATGATATAAGCTTTCATCTGAAGTTGAAAGCTGCCATGCTTAGACATTTGATTTTGCCTGCTGTAAGTGTTTGTGCACAGAAACACTGTAGGAGCTAAAGTCAGATCTGCAATGGTAATTCTGTGTTTATTAGGGAGTGTAAGAGCTTACAGAAGGGTTTAAGAACAAGATGTACCCACCCCCAGTAACTGATAATCCTCCTCTATCTTTAAGACCTTCCCCCACTGAAAGAGGTGGTTTTCACTGGAAAAAGTTGCCAGACACTCGGATGTTTTACTTTAGGATGGGCTGACTCTTCCTGAAAGTATGTTTCTCTCTGTGGGTTGTAAATGGATTATATGGAATTAGCTCAAGTGTCAATATCTACATTTGCTTAGTTGAATCCTACTTCCATGCTGCTGGCCTTTCCTATTTTTTAATGGCAAAATATCTAAAAAATTCCAGGAGTTTTGTGTAGGAATGAAAGCTCAGGCTCCTTTTCACAGGAATTAGACTCGTGCTTTCTTTTCTTCTTTCTTTGGTCCCTTGAATGTTGCATTTCTTTTCTAGTTGCTTGCCTTCTGTCTAGGCCACCCTCCTAGGAGAGGAAGTTGTAATTTTGATCTGAGAGTGAACAGACACTGAATTAAATTTTACCACTTGAATGGCTGTGCAGCTTCTTAGTGTTAGATCAAAAGGTGAGCATGGTGAACATTGCCATCTCAACTTCTTTTGCTTACATCCTTTCTGCAAATGTGAGCCTCCATGATTGTAGTGGCCAGCAAGTGCCCTAGTGCAGTCTGACATCTGGATGTAAATCCTCCTTTTGGTACCAGTGTTTCTGGAGAGGGGTTGTGCTTCTGAACATGTGCCTCTTTAGCATTTCTTATTGCAGAGTTGGATCACCCTGTCTGATCAACGTGCTTGTTCTTTTTGTTATGGCTCTTAACTCCACTTGTGCTTTTCTGTAGGATACCTTTGTGCCTAATACAGGCAGAATGGGCAAGTATATTCTGCAACATGCTCAAAAGGCTGTCTCTCAGTGTTTGAACTGGGCGTGTTAATGCCACCCACTGCAGCTCATCTCTGCCTGCTCCTTCCAGTGCAAAAAAAACCCAAACTACTGAAATTTCTCTGAAGTGAACATATCCCAGTGTATCCAGAAGCCATGGATACTTGCACTGAAGAGCTGTGAAGCATTCCAGAGTCCACTTTCAAAGTGTAATCTTTATAATTACTTTTCACTTTTGTCATACTTACACTTTATTTAAGAATTGTAATTACACAGTTCAGGGCTAAGGAAGGAAATGAGGAGGATTTTCTTTTCATGGTCTAAAAGTCTTGTTTGTATTGGAGGCTGAGATGCATCAGCAGGCAAGAGAATTCTGGAATTTTAGTTTCCTGTTTGTAGCAGCTAGAATGAAAGATATTTGTGCTGCCATGTTTTTGCTTTTATGGAGTGTGGTCCCAGCAGTTTGTCGGGGTTTGCATGTGCCCAAATGAAGGATCAGCAAGTCAAGTGCATTTGATTTTAGACAGTTGAAATATACTGTGTTGTCACTGCACACGAGGGTCACTGCGTGTGAGTTAGCTGCCAACAGTGGCAATCAGTGACAATTTCAAATGTTTTCAGTACCTGTTTTTAAGTGCAGTCTGCTTGGTTGCATATTGCTGCCACAGCTTGATTTTTCTTACCTGCTCTTCACATGTCTTAAGTTTGTGGACTGGAGCCCATTTTTTATTCAATACATTTTTTGAGTCAGTAAAGTGGGCTTTCATTTATTGTCTTTCCTGGGCTTTTCCCAGTTTCTAAAATAGCTTCGGTGCTATTTTTTCCTGCATTGTTTTCAAAGTAATTTTTTTTTCTACCTCCTGTTCTTTTTCATTGCACAGTACAGCATACTTTTCTTGCTATATTTTATGCTTTATTCTAACATCAGTGTCGCTTTTGTTAACTTTTCTGCTGTTGCTTATAATATGTTAGCTTAAAAAGTCCCCAACATTCTGAGTCACTTAATAGCCAGAGAATGAAATAGGGGAGTTGTAAAAGATTAAGCTATCTTCTATCTGCTAAAGGGCTGCTGAAGAACAGCTCTCCAGGGATTTTGTTTACTTTGGTATGGCCTTTAATTCCAGCTTCAAGAGTTGTGCTGATGACAGTGAAAGTGATTTTTTAAATCTCAGTTTGATATACAGTGAGGTGACTGATGGTAATGTGAGCAAACTGTAAGCAAGGGAAGATTCTAGAATAAAAGTTATGGGAGGAAAGGGTGCTCAAGGTGGTTGTATAGGTTTAGGAAAGAGTGTTTGGAAATCTGCTTGTCGGGAAAGGACCTGGGGGTGTTGGTTGACAGCCACTGAACATGAGCCAGCTGTACCCAGGTGGCCAAGAAGGCCCGTGGCATCTTGGCCTGTATCAGCAGTATTGTGGCCAGCAGGACCCAGGCAAATGTCCCCCTGGACTGGGCACTGATGAGGCCACACCTCAAATCATTTGTTCAGTTTTGGGCCCCTCAGTACAAAAAAGACATTGAGGTGCTGGAGTCTGTCCAGAGAAGGGCAATGGAGTTGATGAGGGGTCTGGATCACAAGTCTGTGGAGGAAGAGCTGAGGGAGCTGGGAGTGTTTTTTTCTGGAGAAAAAGAGATTCATGGGACCTTACTGCTTCAAAACCACCTGAAACGAGGTGGTAGCCAGGTGGAGGTTGGTCTCTTCTCCCAAGTAACAAACACTAGGGCAAAAATAAATGGCCTCAAGTTGTGCTGAGGAGGTTTAATTTGGATATTAGAAAAATTTCTTCATGGAAATGGTTGTCAAGCACTGGAACAGACTGCCCAGGGAAGTGGTGGAGTCACCATTCATGAACGTATTTAAAAGACATGTAGATGTGGCACTTGGAGACATGGTTTAGTGGTGGACTTGGTAGTGCTGGGTTGGACTAGTACAATGAGGCCAGGATGCAACTCTGCTAGCAAGATCTGTTACGCTGGTGATGCAACTTACTAAACGAACTGGGGGTAGAAAAGGCATTTTGGTCCCAGTTCAAAGCACTTTCCATGTTGGTCACGATTCATTTACAAGCAGCAGTGAAAGAGGTGGTATGCTGGGTTCCTTGCATGGGGAATGTGTAGGAGGGGGTTTACCATCAGGATGGAAATCTTACCTTTGCTGGCTAATGTTAGAGTGACCTGTGCTCTGAATAGTCCAGGTAAGAGGAGAGTCTTCTAATAGGTATCTGTACAGATAAGAGAGATAAATGTACTTAGATATTTGTTTGAAAATTATCTAGCTGATGAGCATCCAGATTTCAAAGTGCTTTCCTAGGATAACAGTGAATGTTATCGTGATGTGAGTGTGGTTTGTTTGTTTGTAGTGCCTGCCAACAATCTTTCTAGGAACAGGATATAAAACTGCTACTTGGTGACTTGTTTGTTCTGTTTTGATCTGCGGTTTAATTACAGCATGTTTAATTGCTCTTTTCATTCACTCAGGAGGCAGAGCAGTTTAATTTTTTCCCCTTTCCTGTGTGTCTTTTTTTTTTTTTTTTTGGTCACACAGTTTGGTAGAATAATACTCATCAAGTGCTTCAGAAAATAAGATTTTTGGATTGTCCTTTGGAACGGGAATGACTGCTCTTTTCCTCATGAGGTCGCATGATTCCAATTTATTATTTTTATGCCAGGCTTGCTGCACGAAGATGAGGCTCCTTATTGTCACAATTTTTTTATCAGAGGTTTACTGAAATTTCTTGCCTGGTTCAAACTAGGGGGTTCTTGTCTTCCCATTTATTCATCATGCCAAATTCATACCAAGGCTGCCATTTTTCTCCGTGATACATAAACTTCTATGAATAACTAAAAGGATCTCACATTTTCCTTGTACTGATTTAAGAAACAAGTTAGATAGTTCTTAAAGAAGAATATTTATGTCATCATAAACCAGTGCTAGTGCCAAAGGGGAGATACTATTCCCTTTCTTTTCTTCAGTGTTTGCTAGTTGTTTAATGAAACAGATGAGGGAGTTCTCTTTGGTTGAAACTAACCTAGACAACAAGATGTTTGCTGCCTCAGGCTGCTCATGGGACTTCACACTTCAGACAGAAATGAAGGAGAATATTAAAGATGCTGGAAATGTGGCCACATATCTACTGGGGACTCCTATGCCTTTAGTAAGGGATGCAGCTGACTGGTTTTAAGCAAATTTATACCTAAGGACCTGTCTGTAAAGGGAGTTAACTGCATGGCTAGTGTGTGATGGGCTAAGTGGTAAATTATCATAGAATGGTTTGGGTTGGAAGGGACCCTGAAGATCATTCCAACCACCCTGCTGTGGGCCAGGACACCTTCCACTAGACCACACTGCTCCAAGCCCCATCCAACCTGGCCTTGAACACTTGCAGGGGTGGGGCATCCACAACTTCTGTGTGCAGCCTGTTCCACTGTGGCCATGTGGACTGACTCTCCTGGTGTCTGAGGAGATGCTCTTGCCTTTGCCTGTGCCTCCAGGACAACTCCCTTCATCACTCACAGCAGAGCAATTTTAACAGGGTGGGAACCATCCTGTATTTGCCATTAAACTCAGTGCAGGGTGCCAGTAGCTAATCCACATCAGCTGTGTACAGGTTGCTGAAAGCTACCTTCCCTTAGCGAAAGGAAAGGGAGATGGGAGACCATTAATGATCTCATCAATCTCGACTGTCCTCTTGCTCACTGTGGTGTTATTTGACAGTGCAGTCATAGCGTGCGGAGGTAATTTTGGTCAAGGCAGAAAGATGAAGAAGAGCACACTGTTAATGGAAATACTTGCCGTGTGTCTTCTGAGTCATTTTATTTCCCCCACTTGCCAAAACAAGTTAGCATGGAAAATGGTTTACTAGTGTAACTAGGAAGACCTATTTGTGTTTGTGAAGCATGAAAACTGCCAGCAGCCTTTGCATCCTGGAGTTTTATTTTTTGTTCCCTTCACCCCAGGTCACCCCAGAACTAAAAGTTCAGTGTTCCCTTCCTAGTCCTTGAAGGAGGACGGGAAGCGTAGGCTTTGCAGTCCACATCAGTACCAGGTGCTCTTGTCTACATCATGGTTCTGATCCTCCTCTCTGTGTCCAGCACTCCAGATCTGCTCTGATACCAAGGGTTTTTCTGTTAATCATAATTTTCAAAATAACATATTCCCCCATCCTCCCGCTGGACTCAGAATATAGTGATGTTTTCTGTTTTCATCCACTGTTTCAGTTTTTTTAGGTGAGTTGTGAGCCTTTTCATTTTGGCAGGGAAAAGAAATAGGGGTGAAATGGAGCTATGGTTACATGAAAAGTTGTCTTTAGTGTGTGGTTGTGTAGGTGTTTGAAAGTTACAGCTTTTCTTGCCAGGTAATTGGGTTTTCACATGTTTGTCTATTTTCTCTTCCATTTCAATTATTCTGTTGTTCCTGAATTTATTAGACATGCTACTGATGTGTAAGATGTTCCCTGAAATGCTGGAGTAGACAGAATAGTGTTTAAAGGATATTGTGTGAGGCCCAGATGACAGCCTGCCCTCCAGGGAAGTGTAGGGCTTTACAAATGGGCTGAATTCCACAAGAAGTCTTATAATTGTCTATAGTGACTCATTCTTCCTGTCTTACGACTTGTTCCTATGAAAGGTATGTATTTTTTGAATATCTAGCAGAATGCACCATGCTTTAATTATAGCCAATTTTTAGAAATAGTTCTTCTTTTACAGTAGTGCTATACAAATTCTGTTAGACCTGTGCACAGTCCTGGTGTTTTCTCCACTGCTTAAGTATATTCTGTGAGGGTTTTAGAGAACTCCTGTATTATTTTCCAGAGAGATCAAAGTTTCATAAAAGTTTGAGAATATAATTAAGATTGAGAGGAGTTTTTTTGATATGTTCCATCACACTGTTTTGACCAGAACCTTACACACAATGGCATATTAGCTCCTTCCCTTATGTGAAATTTTTACAAATGCAGAACATTCTTATACAAGTTCCTGAAATGAGTGATGCAGGTCCCACAAGAATGGAGATGAAATTTTGCAAAGGAGATGGTAGTTACTGCTGAAACTAGCCAGCAACACACTCCAGAATAATTATGGTCATTCTCTTTGGTATGTTACAAGTAGGATAGAACAAATGATCCTTACTGATGCCGCAATTCAATGAATTCTTGTCAGGAATTCTCTCTGTAGTCTGAACAAAAATAAGTTAATCTACTATGCAGGTTTAATACATTTCTGAGAGGATTGAAACATTGTTGTGTTTACTAGTGCACTTTTACTCCTTGCCAGGTAACTGCTCTGGGAGAGACTTGCCACCACTCTTTAGCCTTCCTAGGCCATCTCCCTTAGCTGGTGTTTTTGGACAAATCAGGTGTACATCCTGTATTATCTACAGTTTTGGATTTAATACGGAGTTTGTTTCTCAGTCCTGTAGGCTTCTGCTCCTGTGGTTGTTGGGGCACCTGGCTGGCTGGTCAGGCTGCACTTCACACACTCCCTAGAGAGCAAACTAGACATTAGTTTCCTTCTCCAAACATCCGGCCTCCTGCATTACACCAGGAGGATACTGTGGGATTCCTCTCAGCAAAGGGAAGAGATGAAAAGCCAGTGTAGAAATCCAGTCATTAATATTGTGTGATAGATGAAAAGCATATTGGAAGGGTAGTAAACAGAGAATGAATATGAAGTATTCTGTGAATTTGTAAAAGCAATCACATCAATTCATCACGGAGATCCTAGAAGTACAAAAGCTGAAATGCTGAAACTGAGAAAAGTGAGGTTTCTGTAGGTACTAACACAACTCACAGGAAGTGCTGACCCAAAGGTATGCATATTAGTCCAGTTTTAAATTTTTTTAATGTTCTTAATTTTTTATAACACTAAAGCTCTAGCAGAGTTTTTTGTGATGATTGGGAATTTGATTATTTGAAACAAATCACCTGTGCTGCTTTAAACCAGGATTTCTATCAGTTTGTACCCATAAAAAGAGGTCTGATTTAAAACAAACAAAAAGAGATGTTGAAGAAAAGCTTTGATTCAGCAAGATTTTGAATACTCTGGCTCAGTTCCACATCACACAAACACAAGCAGAGGTTTAATTGTATGACTTAACATAGAATTGCTCATGTGTATAAAGTGCTTTGTGCTTAATTTTGTTAGTACCAGCTGCTTGGCACTTATTGGGGTTAAGACCTTTGATCCTGTTCCTTTTAAAACAGGTCTTGTTCCTTTCAAAATCATGAAAAGCATCAGTTTTCAGGAAAAGCAAGGAGATGTATACAAGGAGATGTCTTCAATATGTAATGGTAATGGAGATATTATATTCAAGTGGGATGAAAGGGAACAAGACAGGACTTATTGCTTATGAATTATCTACGCTGAAAAGAGGTCTCTGAGGGTACCAGGCTGGTACTTTCTATAGATATTTATTGAAGGAGTTTATTTATAAAATTTCTTCATTTCTGGAACAGCACAAGCCATTTTCATCAAACAGACTTTTTACCAACTCAAAATGTTAGCCTGAAAATAGAGGCATTTGATTGAAAGACAAAGAAAGATTGAGTGAATTCAAGTTAAATATTGAAAAGATTCACACAGGTAATGTATAAATGAGTAGAAGAAAGAACACCTCAGTGATACCTAGTATAGAGCAATCACATTTGGTGTCCCAGCTGTTTATCCTGTGTCAAATAATGCTCCTGGACCAGCAGAAAAATAATAAATTATGAAAATAAAAATTTTTGGGTTTAAAGCTTCCAATGTGTGTGTGCATAGAGTACTGAAAATGCTTTTAGAACATAAAATTGTATGCAACGAGTAGAGAAATAAATATACTCAAAGTTAATTTTTTGAAGTTTTTTTTTTAACAAATTACAGATGAAAAAGCTGATGTCACTGGGCCTGTAGAATTGCATTAAAAACTATCAATTATGTATTTTTTAGAAGTTACACTGCTCATTAACTTACAAAATCAGTGTTCTGCAAATTTGCCACTTGGTGGTGCCAAATTGATTTTTAAATCACAGATGTGAGCTGAGACAAGCTGTTGAAGTTGTTTCTGAGGAGTGTATGCTAAGAGATACATAAATTTGGTCGGAAATCTTTGATTTTGTGACAGCACTGGTGCAGCTGTGCTCAGCAGCACTTTTGGCCTCCATTGTCAAGCCCCATATCTTGAGTACCTCTCTGTCCCTCCAGTACAAGAGAGAGTAAGCGTATAGCAAAGCTACATCTGTGAGAACAGAATTTCAGGAACATTTCTTCCAATCCATGCATCTGGCGAAAAATAGTTCGAGTCCAATGATATTCCAGGCATGGTGCAGAGTATGGCTTTGGGGTTTCTGGAGGCAGCTGCAGGTGTGCTGTTTGCAGTATTATTTTTGTAGGTATTTGACTGGAGTAGTTTCTGTACAGTTGTGTTTTAACACTGCCAGAATTTCCAGGTTTATCAGTGAGGTCTATATCCTTGAACTGAAGGGTGATGATTATCCTAAATGTAAATCTAAACAAAAAGACTCATGATTAAATTTACCTTCTTCCATCTCTCAGTTTCAGGGCAGGTCTTCAGCAGGCTTGAAGTTTCTGCTTTATTAAAATGTCTTAATTTGTCACAGTGTTTCAATGTTATCAGTGTTTGGCATTGAAGAATATTTCCACCAGGCCTAACGACTTCTTGTTTATTTTTCTTTTTCTCTCTCAATATTGCAGTCCCAAAAGAATTGGTGGAGCTTCACTTGAAACTGATGAGAAAGATTGGGAAGTCTGTCACAGCAGACAGATGGGAAAAATACTTGATCAAGGTACAATATGCATGTTGTATTATTCTGCAATGCTGGAAGGTGGTTGTGATGAGCAGTTGTGGGAGCAAGCCCTGGTATGAGCTAGTGGAGCCTTGGGCTGTGCCAGCATCGACATGCATGCATCAGATCCCAGCTTAACTTGCTGTCTGCCTAGGCTTGTGGAAAAAAAGTTTCTGAAAATAGGCACCATCTTCTGAATGTGAAAGAGTGTCCACCTTCATAATTGGCAGGAAAATACTTTCTTGAGTGTTAAGACCCTAAATAAAGACGATTTAGTAGCCTGCAAATGTGTTAAATTGAGCAGAGATTTGTACAGTAACAATTCATTTGTATATCACTTGTCCAGATAAGATTTACTTACTGTGACTTGGCTGATACTCACACAGGAACCATACAGAAATCTTGTAGCATGTGTTAATAATAAAATAAAGTATTGCAGTGATTTATATCTGCATGCTCAGAATGGCACAGCTAAGATGAAAATGTAATCATGCATCAGTAAAAATAGAGCATCCCATTGTTTTACATAATTCTGTCTTGGTATTTGATTGCAGCTATGTCTTTGTTGACACTTAACATGCAAATAGTTTCCAGTTTAAGTAATTTACAGTGCTTCAAAAAAAAAAAAATTGATAGTCAAAATTAATAGGTTACCGTTTCCCCTCTGGATATGTTCCATGTGTCTTTTAATCCACAGAATTGTAATCTTGTTATTGTCTGTACAGTCATGATCACATCTTGTTTAGAAATACAGCATCATGGTAATAGCAACCGTACAAATAATGGTGCTTGGCAAATCCAGCTGCAGGTTTCCCCCTAGAAGTTGTCTATAAGCTCTATAGAGATATGAATTTGTCTTAAGGTTTGTGTACCCTTTTAAGATGATGATGGTTTTAGGGCTGGGAATGTGTTGGGGAATAACCTGCTGAAGGGCCTTTGTTAATTCTGATCCTGTAATGAATTGTAAAGCATTGACGATAGTTTTTTAAAATAGTAATGTAATAATTTATGTAACTTGTGTGTACTTTGTGTATTACCAAGTACTGTGGTTACTGAATTGTGTTAAATTCCTTAATAAACCCAAAAACCATTGCAGCAAACTGAGAAAACCCAACTCTGACTCGTGAACTTATGTGTACCCCACTGGAGCCACTTACCAGTTGTGTGGTAAGCAGAAAGCAGGGCGATAAAACAAGTTTGAGGGACTAGTTTGGAAAATCTTCTTCAAAGCAGTTTGGAAATTCTTCTTCAGGGAAGCAGTAAGGAAACCCTCCCTCACACCCCTGTTAAGACCAAGTAAGTGTTAATAAATTCTACTTCATTTAACAGTCTCCAGAGCTAACTTGAAGCTTATTCTGGTCACTGGTTCAAAGGAACCTTGAAGAACAAAGGAATTTGAATATAACTAATTAGAAAGATATGCTAATATTGTACCCATTTCAAAGGAGTATGATTAATTTAGAAAAGCAAGGAAGAGTATTGGGAAATGCCACAAAAGCCAGCAAAAATTGAAAAGGTGTGGAACCACAGAGAGTATTCTTCCTTGATGCCTGCAGTATTGTTCCACATATAATTGATGACACTCTAACAGGGAAAGTTGACTTGTTTTTCCTTTGTTAGAAACTACTGATGTGTTGCTTTGACAAAACAGGGCTTTTGATATATTTTAGATGTTCTTATTTAGGTGGAAATTTTAGTGGACGACATTCAGACTTACATGCTCTTAATATTTATGCATGTATGTATTATTACATTTTGTTTATATACCAACTAATTATAAAATGTGCTTCACTTGACTGTTGTGCTTATAAAGAGTATAATAAAGATTGTCTCTAAGCTGCAGCTGGTATTTTGACAGATGGATATATTTTGGGATACAAAGTGAACATGGTAGTTGACAGTTCTTTCCCTTTCCTCTTCTGGTGGTGAACCACCCAAGTTGGATCACCAGCGTGTGCACTGGTCTTCTATGGAAGAAAATGGCTGTAGGTCTCTGTGAGTCTGACTGCTCCTCTGCACAAGGAATGTCTTGTGATCATGTGTGGCTGAGGTAAAGAAACACCTGGTCCTAAACATTCCAACAACTAAGAGGAAGTGTCCAGCTTAGGTGATTTTTGAGAAACATTTATTGAAGTCACATTACACTGTCTCCTGACAAAATGTTTTACTTGACTGTTGTCAAACATAACTTACATTTTTATACAGAGAAGATTTCTCTGCACTGGTCTGTCTGAAACCTTCAACCCCAAATCAGCACATTCTGAACACGTGTCTTTTCTGACTGTTAAGAGTTCAGGTGTCTGTAGTCTCACCCAAGGAGACTCCTGTGCTTTGTCTTTCATGTTCCTGCTTTCCTTGTTTAAAGTGAACATTGGAAACATGGTAATAGTGTTGGATGCCATCACAGCTGCTTTGGAATTATTTGAGAGAGATGTTTCAGCATTTTTTGCAGGGTGGGAAGGTGCTGACCACTCTTAGGATGCAGAAGCCAGCAGTTCCTGCAAGCAGCAGCTTTTTGATCAGTGTGAAGCATCCTCTCTGGGAAGGCAGAGGCTAAGATTTCAGCAGAGCCCGGATCAATGAGATCTGTAGTTCAGGGTTGTGACAGTACTTGTCAGGAGAAAGCCCAATTACCTAGTTTTTAATTGTCAAAATGTAGTCATTTCAGTTTGAACAGATGCTTCATCAGCTCTGATGTCTCAAAGCTTTTGCTTTGACAGTCACAGACTTTGTAGCACATGAAGCTTCTCATTATTGCTCTCATACTTAATGAGTAAGTAATGAACAGCAACTGGCATATGCCCTGAGCAAGAGTTTTGATATACAGTTTCCTGGTGTTCTTCATATGATGTGGTTGAAAAGGAGAGAGAAAGAGGAGTAGCCTCATTTCTTGAGTGAGCAGCGATTGTCTCCTGCTGTCAGCTTTGGCTTGGCATCAGAGAAGTCCCTGTGCAATATTCCTTAACCTCTTCAGCAGGATCCCTTGTGACCAGAGTGCACTTCACTGTTCTCTGTAGGTCACAAGATAGAGTATGATTCATGGTGTGACTGAGCTGACCTAATTGCACGCTCACCCTTGTGCCACCTGAGAAATAATGTCAATACTAGGGATAGTGGAAGTTTGGTAGTGTGGCTGTGGGGACAGGAGAGGGGTAGTGGCCCCTTTGCGTGGTTGGAGCCCAGGTGGAGTTTTACATCATGAATCAATTAATCTGTATTTCTGGTGGGTGAAATGTAGGATTATTTTTGCTGCTGTTTCCAGAGAAAGCTGCGTTCAGATGTGATTGGCAAGTTTTTAAGTAGCGTAGTAACTGCATCTTATGTTTAATAATAATTTGTTGACTGGGAGACTGCACTGTTTTGATAGAGTCCAGCATTGCAGACTGAAGGGCAGAGCACCTCATGCACTGATTCGACAGTTGTGATTCAGCAGTGGCACTTTAAAATAATTCCAACTGGGGGTGTAGCTGTGATCAGCTTTTGCCTCTTCATGGATATTTCCACTGGAATAGCATCACTGACTGGATGAGTAGCTTGTCTCTGTTCATCAGAGTTGTCTCAAGCTCATCTGAGTTGTTTAGGAGAAGAGGGAATTTCTTCTTCACCTTTATTATTGGAGCTCATGCTGATTCAATCTGTTTCTCTTCTACTGCTGCTTTTTCTGGTGATAGGTTTGGGGTTTTTTTCCCCCATATTGGGGTTGAATTTATTTTCCTTAAATAAATTGAAATTGGCTATACTTACAATATTCTAAAATACTTATCAAGCAGCTTGAAGCCCAAGGTGTTTTGTAAAGAATAATAATTCCACAGTGTGGAGTGAGTAGCAGTTTCATTTTTTTATCTGCAGTGCAGTTGAAGGACTTAGAGGGCCCCAAGAGACCCTGGCAACTTATCCGCTAAATGCTGCAAGGAGATATAATAGGAAATCATGTCTGCTTGAGAGAATTTATATTCTAAATAGAAATAGAAAAGTATGTGCACAGCAAAGACAATAATACCTTCCCTTTCCAGAGTCATGCTACCTAATTCAGGATGTTTAGAGAATGTGGTGGTGATTAGGACCTTGATGATCTGCTCTTCCATGAAAATTCAACAGTGCTTGATAACGTGCCTCAGTTTTACTTTTTGTGTAAGACTTTCCGACTGCAATCCTGAAGAGATCATGTATAATTAATTACTGTAGTAAGGTACTCCTACTAAAAAAGTTTAAATTTCCTTTTTTTCCTAACCGTAGAAATCTGCTTATTTCGTTTGTAACAGATATGTCAAGAATTCAACAGCACTTGGGCTTGGGAGATGGAAAAAAAAGGATACCTAGAAATGAGTGTTGAATGCAAACTGGGGATTCTGAAGGTACACGTTCATCAGCTAAAGTTCTAAATTACTGTTTCCTCACACAGTTTAAGGTCTTGCAAATTTAGCTTGATTGAACCATAAGTGCATGTATTAAATATAAAACTGATCTTGGAACAGACATGGTATTATTCATTGTAGAGGGATGGACCCAAACTGCATGTAACACTTTGCATATTTTTCACAATCTGTATGAACATAGTCTTGTGCTTACTGTTTTGTCAAGAGCTCTTTGCCAGTGTGATACACACTTGCAAATGTGTTTGTTACCTTGCTGAATTCCAGAGGCAAAATGGGACTTCATCTTCTGTGGTCTTGACAAAATTGTCAGGGTTGGTTCCAAGTTATGTATGGGTTCTGTTGTAGAATGAGATCATTTGTACTATGTAATAAAAATTTGGAATAAGCTTTCTAAGCTAGCCAGTTTAAAAAAAACCAAAACCAACCCAAACCCTTGTATCTCATTTAAAAACAACATAGTGTGGGAAAAAATGATAGCTACAGCTGACACACTGATCCAACAGAGAGAGGCCTAAAACCAAGTTCCCAATCACATGAAATGACATGAGATGGTTTTCTTTTTTCTGTTTATATTTTTGATATCTTAACAGTGTTTCTACTTTTTCAGTATCTCTGTGAATGTCAGTTTGATGACAATCTAAAGTTTAAGAATATCATTAATGAGGAGGATGCTGATGCCATGCGTCTGCAGCCCATTGGTCGGGACAAGGACGGCCTCATGTATTGGTATCAGCTGGATCAAGAGCATAATGTCAGGATGTACATAGAAGAACAGGATGACCAGGATGGATCCACATGGAAATGCATTGTTAGGTATTGTTTCTTTTTATTTTGTGGGATTTTTAGCTATTTGTGTCCAGGGCTCAGAAATGTATTTCAATAAATCTTCGTTTCTCACACAGTAGGATTCATGACAGTGGGATTTTCTGCATTGACATCTATGTTCTAGTGAAAAATCATGTACAGAAATAACTCATGGATTTGTTGGTAACAGCCATCCCATAATTTGTTTCCTGCTTGTTTAAGCTACAATGAATATATAGAAAAGGTAGCAAGAGGAGACCATCTTGAAGATGATGGCTCCACATTGCTTACTGGCCAGCTAAATGCCTTAAAAAATAGGACACTCTTGCTACTTTAACTTTGTTAGGAAAGTTACAAGTGGACAGATTTGTTCTTGGGGAATTTGTGTTGCAGTTACTCCTGTTGGAAGGAATCCAGACAGGCATCCAGAGGAGGCCAAGGAGATGCTCACAGGGCTGGAGCACCTCTCCTGTGAAGATGGGCTGAGAGACTTGAGATTGTCTAGCCAGGAGAAGAAAAGGATCCAGGGAGAGCTCAGAGCCCTGTCTAGTACCTAAAGGGGCTCAGGAAAAGGGGAGAGGGATTTGTTACAGAGGCATGTAGTGACAGGACAAGGGGGAATGGCTTCAGACTGACAAAGGACAGATTTAGATTTGATACTAGGGAGAAATTCTTCTCTGTAAGAGTGGTGAGGCAGTAGCACTGGTTGCTCAGAGAAGCTGTGGCTGCTCCATTCCAGGAAGTGTTCAAGGCCAGGTTTGATAGGGCTTTGAGCAACTTGGTCTTGTAGAAAATGTCCCTGCCCATGGCAGGGAAGTTGGAACTGGATGGTCTTTGAAGGTCCCTTCCAACCCAAACTATCTGCAAGTTATTTACACTGCCAGGACTTCAGTAACCAAGGGAGTCATACAGAAGTGTTTAAACCACTCTCAATGGACTATAAAATGATAAGCATTACTACGAGTTTCATGTAGACAGCTGTTGCAGGGGAATAAAGTAAATGTATCTACAGATCAAGAGCTTGTCCATGCATCATCCATCTCTTCCATGCATTCTAGACTGCAAATTCATTACCAAAAGAAGAAGAAACCAGGGTTCTGCTGGGAAGGTTCCAGCACTCCACACTCACAGGAGAAAAACACAGTAATGCATTAAGAAATCTGAAATGGTTTTAAAACCCATGGCAACTCCATGTATTGGAATTGTTGCAGGCTTCCTTTCCTTCTGTAAATCTGGGGGAAACAAATTGCTGAACATCCACTTAGAAGGACAGACATGAGAGCCTTGTTATTCTAGTCCGTTAAGAAAACAATGACTCTGTTCAATCATGGCTCAAATTCTTTATAAATTAAGTTGTTTTTTTATAGTTGAGTGTGCAGGTTAAAAAAGGAGTTATAGTGCATTCCCAATCGTGCAGATTCCCACTCGTGCAGATGTGCAACACTTTTTTGCTGTCATAACTTGAGTTGATGGAGTTTTCTAGACAAGTTGTTGTTTGCTACATGTGCTTAGGATGGCTACTTGCAAAAAAGTATCTAAATTATTTTGCTGGTAGCTTTTGCAAATTTCACTCAAATGATATAACTGCTGCTTTGGTGCATGAACAGAGAGCTGTAGCTTGTTCTCTGCTCAGAGAAAAAAAGAAATAGCAAAGAATAATCAATGTTGGTTAATGAGAGGATAATAAATAACAGAATAGTAGCAGCTCGGATCCAGACCCAACAGGAATTGAGATAGATAAGTAGATAAGATCCTTCCAAAAGCATAATTTTATTTCAGTATGGATAAATTGGAAGGTTTCTGACTGCAAAGGTGCAGCCACTGGTGGGACAAGCATTTCACTGTGCTTGTGTTTTCACTATGTAACTCTATGAGGTTTTTGGGGTAGTTCATTTAAACAGATAATGTTTATTTTTTATAAAACTCGTTGGGGTAAGTAAGTGGCTTATCAGACAGTGTGTTTTTCTCTTCTAGAAACCGCAATGAGCTTGCTGAGACCCTTGAGCTCTTGAAAGCACAAATTGATCCTGCTCTGTTGAAAAACAACAATTCTCAGCAGGAGAATTCATCACGTGAAAGTCCAAGCATAGAAGATGAAGATACCAAAAAGGGTGAAGAAGCAGCTACACAAGGTTTTCTGCCTTCTTTTCTCAAACTTTTAAGTGTTTTGCTGTGGCAGTGTTAGAATTTTCAGCTTCACAAAAAATTATTGTGTTAGATTAGGACTTTAAAAAAATTAATCAAGTAAATATTGAATACTTTGAAAATATAATTATATTTGGAGGTTTTTCAGTACATATTTAATCTCAAACATTTATTTATAGGAAGAGAGCTGTGTAAAAATGTTTTCTCAGTAACTTTTTTTTTTGCTGTACATTTTGTATAATATTGTAAATGCTCATTATTGTATATTTTTGTGGGGCATTGAACTGCTGCCAAACTTCTCCTGTTTTAGCAACATTAAAATTTGAAAGAAAAAAAAATTCTGCTTGTGCAATGCCATGATTGAAATCAAGGCAGTTTTGGATGTGTTTGTTCTTGCTTTTGAGTTAGGATCAGAAAAATATAGGTTATTTTATCAAACATTTCACAGTTGACATGATGTTTCAAGAAGACATGAGCTTAAATTAAAACAATTTAAAATGCTAAAACATTGTAGAGGACAGGCTATATTGTTGTTATTAAAATCACAGAATTATTTAGGTTGGAAAAGGTCTCAAAGATCAAAGCCAAGAACCTTTTTCCTTCCTTATTATCGTGTCACTGCACATAGTTAGTAATTTACCTGACTTGTTGGTTTGTGCATTCATTGGTTTTGCTAAGTATCAGTCAGCCTGAAGTGTTTGACTTTTTAAGAATCCGATCTTCTTTCAGGTCATGAAGAACTAGAAGCTTGTCATCCCAAGTAGTTTTACCACCTAACCTAGTCTTACTATTTTGTTAAAGTACAGGAAATATTTTTACAATCAGAAACAAGATTTAAGTATTCCAGTGTGTTAGTATGTGTTTCTGCAAATGTGTAGAGGTTAATTGGATATATGGAATTAGTCAAGGCTTGTCTTAGTTTTGAGTACCAGGGAGAAGGACTTACTACTCTATTCTCCTTTGCAACAAGCAGTGTAGAACAGAAGAAATAAATAAATGTTTAGATAAAATTGGAGTTGTTGTGGAAGTACTAAGAAATGATTGTAGAAATGGCAGTAAATTGTGACAAAACCCAGCAGAATTATCTTTCAGTCTAAGGCATTTCCAGTATCTAACTCTGCATGTAAGTGCCAGCATAACCTGCATAGGTACCAACACTGCAGAATTAATTCCATGTACTAATGATGCTTTTGTCTCAGTCAAGCCAACTTAAATCATGTGTTGAGACCTCTTCTTCAGATACAATTTTGCTTTATATTAAACTCAGATGCAGCCTTTTGAAAACACTTTAAAGAATGTCCCTACTGTAGATAATTCCCCAAATCCTATGGCACACTCACTTGGCTCACTAATTGCATTAGGCTGTGTATTGGTGTAAAATCACCTCTAGGCACTAGTATTAAAATCATAGAATAGTTTGGGTTGGAAGGGACCTTTAAAAAGGTCATTTAATCCAACCTCCCTGCAATGAGCAGAGACATCTTCAACTGGATCAGGTTGCTCAGAGCCCCATCCCGCCTGACCTTGAACACTTCCAGGGATGGGGCAGCCACAACTTTGCTGGGCAAACTGTGCCTCACCACCCTCACGCTGGAGAATTTCTTCCTAAAATCTAATCTAAATCACCTTTCTCTTAGCATAAAGCCCTTCTCCTTTGTCCTGTCACTCCATATCCTTGTCAAAAGTCTTGTAAGACCCCTTTAAGTACTGGAAGATGCTATAAGGTCTTTCCAGATCCTTCTCCAGGCTGAACAACCTGTCTCTCAGCCTGTCTCCATAGCAGAGGAGCTCCAGCCCTTTGAGCAGCATCTTCGTGGCCTCACTCCTACAGATCCATGTCCCATGTATTTAATGAATAATGAAATTATTTACATTGCAGTGATTTGAGTGCTGTCAGTGTGTTCACAGAACATTCCTTAGAG
>VZTR01012310.1:0-39190 GCA_013400775.1 Chaetops frenatus | reverse complement strand
ACTGGATCAGGTTGCTCAGAGCCCCATCCCGCCTGACCTTGAACACTTCCAGGGATGGGGCAGCCACAACTTTGCTGGGCAAACTGTGCCTCACCACCCTCACGCTGGAGAATTTCTTCCTAAAATCTAATCTAAATCACCTGTCTCTTAGCATAAAGCCCTTCTCCTTTGTCCTGTCACTCCATATCCTTGTCAAAAGTCTTGTAAGACCCCTTTAAGTACTGGAAGATGCTATAAGGTCTTTCCAGATCCTTCTCCAGGCTGAACAACCTGTCTCTCAGCCTGTCTCCATAGCAGAGGAGCTCCAGCCCTTTGAGCAGCATCTTCGTGGCCTCACTCCTACAGATCCATGTCCCATGTATTTAATGAATAATGAAATTATTTACATTGCAGTGATTTGAGTGCTGTCAGTGTGTTCACAGAACATTCCTTAGAGCCTTTCAGTTGAGAAGCTTTCCTTCTTGTAGTCCAGGGATTGCACTGAAAGCCCTATTAAGATGTAGGGAAAAGATGCTGGAAGACCTGACGCTTGTTTGCTTTGGCTATTTTCCATGTATCGTTAAATTAGTACATACAAATACATGGTAAACTGACCCAATGCTTACATGTTTTCTACTGACCTGGTTGATTGACTTGAGCAGCATTAGGAGAGCTTCTGCATTGACTTAGTAATTTTGTGTATATGTGAAATGTTTTGTGTTCAGTTCAAGGTGTTAAACTGTAGAATACCTGCTGATTTTTGGTATGGAGAGATTTTGGGATTCTTAATGAAGTGATCCTTAATGAAGTATGGGAGAAATGATGGGGAGAAGTGGCTGACCAAAGTTTAGACAGACAGAAATAAAGGGAAAGTGGAAGAATTTGGACACAGAGAGAATACCTCATTCTCACTGTTACAGACAGATACCTTTGCAGAGGCAGTTATAAGGACTCTGAGTCAGCATCACTTCTATGAAGAGGGAAAAACCAACCTTGAACCTTCAAAATGTGCATCTCTAAGGCACCTTCTGGAGCCTTAGAGATGCTTCTTTAATGTACTGGTACTGGGATTTGTATGGATACATTCTTTATATTTGAAAATACAGTATCTCTGAATCCTCCTCTCTATGCTTTTTTAAAATGCCTCATTTCTTTGATGTAATTGTTAACTCTCATGTCCTTTCCTCTGTATATTTTTTAACCACTCAGAAGCTCTCATCATGCAAAAAAACTACACTAGCTCAGGTGGAGAGGGGTGAGGTGGAAGGGAAAAAATAATCTTTTTGTTTGCAGTTGTGGCATGCTTGCAAAAACATCTTCCAGGTGACAGGAGCTGCTCTTCTGGTATATACAGTGCTATTGTATTTGCTTTTTCTAATTAGTTCTATTTCTGGCTGATACAAAATGGTTGGTAAAATACAAAAACCTGAAGTATCGAGAGGCTGTGGTAATAATAAATAACAAACAAAAGTGGATAGTTATAAAATAGCTGTATGGTTTATTCTGAAAGCTGGAACTGTTCAAGCCCTAATGATCTAAAACTGAGTTAGCAAAGTGGAATAACCTGTTTCTTTAAGCTCTGCAGGTTTCCTGGGATATGCTACTATTCATTGCTTGTTTTAAAAACAGCAGATTAAGTGAGTGTAGAATATTGTCTGCATGTAGGAGATGTAGTCATTGCCTGGAGAACCTGGATGAAATTTTGCCGTAAGCCATAATGCTGAATGTCTTTTCTCTGAACTGTTGAAATACAATAGTTAAGTATATTTTGAAATAAAAACATGTACAACAGGGGACTCGTTTCTCTGAGGAATTTCCTTTGAAGGCCATGGAATCTTACACCATGTTCTGTTTTCTGAAATAGTGCAGAGACTCAAGTGAGATTTCATGCCTCTGCCTAGGTTTTACGTATCCTCTGGAAGTAATGTGATAATACTGAAGAAGGGACTGAGATGTGTGTTGAAAGAAGCATAAATTTCTAGTTCTGCTGCTCACTTCTGAAATTCAAGTTTATCTTAGTTTATAATTAAACTGAACAGTGGTTCTATAGCTAAAAATTGTCAGCCCACTTATTTAATGACAGTGTTAGACAAGCTAGATTTCTACTAATTCAGTTAGAGAAGAGTCGTTTGTGTGAGAGTTGGGCTGTTGGGTTTTTTATGTATGCCTCTGTTTTGATGAAGTTCTTTGTAATCTTCTAGGTCCCTTGGTTATTTCATAGCTGTTTTTCTCTGTCAACAGAAAATCAATTGAAAATCAAAGAAGAAAAAGAGGAGGTAGAGGAACAGTCAGTGGAATCGGAAAGCCTTCCTCCTCCTGTGGTCAAAGAAGATGAAAATACACTTAAAATTGACAAAGTGGAAGAAAAAGAAATTATAAAATTGCCAGTAATAGTGAAATTAGAGAAACCTTCAGAACACAATGAGGAAAGGCAAACTGTCAAGGAAGAAAGTGACTCCTTTAAGGAGAATGTCAAGCCGGTTAAAGTAGAGGTGAAGGAAAACAAAACAGAACCCAAAGACCTAAAAGAAGTTAAAAGCTGTATGGACAAAATAGCAGTTCATGAGCCAGAGAGGCTAGAATTTTGTGTTAATGTCAAAACTCCACAAGAAATTGTGGAGAAATCTGTGGAAGAAAGTGAAAAACTTAAAAATGACCAACAGGCAAAAATACCACTTAAAAAGCGAGAGATCAAACTGACAGATGACTATGACAGTCCAATAAAAGGGCCTCTGTGTAAATGTGTTACTCCAACAAAGGATGTCTTGAAGGAAGAAGGGAAACCAGAAGAAGAAGCCTTTAAGAGAGTCCCTACAATTACTGCTCTGTGTCCTGATGGCAAAGTGCTAGTCAATGGAGAGGTTAGCTGTGAAAAAATAACCCCGTGTGTCGTACAAAATAATAAGTCAGAACACTCTGCTAGTGCCATGGAAGACAGCACCTCATTAAAGGAGAAAAATGGGAAAAGTGGGGAAAAAGTATCAGACTCCCTAAATTCTGTTAGTAAAATCATAAAAACATGTGAGATTGAGAAAAATGCAGTAACTGTGCTGAAAGAGATTGGGGCTATGGTCTCTGAGGTTTCTAATCAGAAAGTGCCTTCAAAGGAAGAATCTAGTCCTGTGGAAAAAGAGTCTCTTGACAGCACAACTGCTGACACAGTAGCAGAAGAGTCTTCAAACTCTGAAGAGTGTGCCAAAACAACTGAAGAGAAACAAGCCACCAATCTCAAGAACGACAGCCTGCCACCACCCAAAGAATGTTCAGAGAAGCTGGAGGTGTCCCCAAATGCATCTGCTCCTGCAGAACTGCCTAAGCTTGCACTGGCTGATGAAGAGACTTTGAAAAGTAAAGATGAGCCTGAGGAGACAAATGACTCTCCAAAAGCTGCTGAGGTACCTCCCACGTCCACTTCACCTATTACAATAGAGAAGTCTGTTTTGGAGAAGGAGGACTCTGATAGTAAAATGGCTCTATCTGAGGAGAGCAAAGTAGAAGAAAAATCCAGCCCTGAAAAACAAGAGGAAGAGCCAGAAGCTGCCAAAACAGAGCCAGATAAATTAGATGATGCCCATGCATCTAATCTAGAGGACTCCTCAGAGAGTAAAAAGCAATCTCCAGTACCTAAAAGCAAATTTAAATATAAGCTAGTTTCTGAAGAAGAAACCTGTGCAACAGAGAATAAAGAAATAACTTCTGAAAGACAGAAGGAAGGAATTAAATTAACAATCAGGATCTCTAGTCGGAAGAGAAAGACAGAAACACCACCAGAAGAGGTCAGCATTGGCCGCACATTAAGGCGCTCACCAAGAATATCCAAGCCTACTCCAAAAGTTGTGGAGACTCGGGATCAGAAGCCTGAGAAGAAGCGACCTGAAGAGGAAGAGGAGAAACCTGCAGCAGCACAAAAACCAGAACAAAAAGAAGATGCAAAAAAACAAGAGAAGGAGACAAATTCTAAAGTTAACAAGGTAAATACAGTTTTATTACCTGGAAGTAAAGGAAATCCCCAATCTTATCTATCACGAGAATATACTCTTGCATAGGAATACTGAGGATTATGTTCTCTTGGTCAGCTTTTGCAAGAAACTGGCTTTGCAATGCAGTTAGTGGACTCAGCCAATTTAAAAACACCCTCCAAGAGAGTGCTAATATCTGTTGACTTTTTTTTAAACTTTGACAGTTTATAAAATCTGTCACTTAAACCAATCTAAGTATACCAAATCAACCTGAGTGAATTCTTCTGAAAAATGACAAGATCAGATGTGAGAGTGTCTGAATGGAGACTTGTAACTCCTCTGGATTTACTAGATGGATACTTGTTGGTGTCTGTTTGGTCAGATCATAAGCTAAAAACGAACCAACAAATGGGGAAAAATAAAAATACTATGACTTCTGTTTCTAGGTGAAGCTATTGTTGTAGTGAATTCACGGTATAATTCAGCTTTTCTCACATATGGGATACACATTTTAATCTGGGTAGAGGTTTTTTTTTTCACTATTAACTTCTGTTTATGCAGAATAAATCTTTGAAAGTACATGAGGTAAATAGATAATTGAAAATTATACATCTGTATGGTGTGCTTCTGAGACTGTGTATTTATAAATAACCCTTTATTAATCTGTCATCTGTTTTTTCTGGATATGCGTACAAAACAAACAAGGAATAATGGGTTTGTATTTTTAAGTGCACTTTTTTATATCAACTTGTATAATCCTATTAACTTTCCACCGCAATGCATTTTTGACTGGCGTCGTTTTCCCAAAGCATTCACTCATTTAGCAAGTTTCTTTCACATACTGCTGTGTTGGATAACTTTAATAAAATAAACCAACAGTTGATTTTTCAGTGAGTGGTAACGTCTGTACTGAAAATTCTGTCATATGCATGAAGAAATGACAAATTTGTAATTTAAAGATTTTAATTAAAAAAGAAAACATGAGAGTAAAAGTGATTGTAAGTCCTAAAAGTCATTAGAATTTTGAAGTACTTTGCTACAGGTATTTTAACTGTTTTAACTTGATCTTTATTTGTGAAAGATCAAGAGATCTAAAGATGTTTACTTTTATAGAGAAATTTTAAAATATTTATGATAGAGGCAGAAGTTCGAGGCTGTTAAGTTTCTGTCATTTACGCAGGATGAAGAATATCAGGATCTTTAATAGCTTACTGTATATCCTGGGGTTCCTTTCCTTTTTAAAGATGGGTCTTACAAAAACCCAGTTTGAAATTATGATGTTGTATGAGGAATCTGAAGCCTAAACTTACACTATCATAGATTTGAAGTAACTTTGCTGCTAAAGCTTAGGGAACAGTAAAATCTCTAAACAGGTAGAAACTGGTGTTAAGAACCTGAAACAAAATTTTACCAATATGACAAATACTGCTGTGGTATGAGTCCATTCTGCAGGAGAAATAGAATATTTTGTGCATTTTAGTTTATTTAGCTTATTCAGGTCTGTGAGTAGTTCAGTCAATTCAAAAAATGTTTTGAGTTTAAAAAGCTGGAAAAGTTACTTTCCTTTTTCAGCGTCTGTGGGGGGTGAGGGTAATGAGTTGTGAGAGAATGATGGGAGCGAGAAACAAGTCAGTCAATGGGAATAGAAGTTTCTTCTGTTTGACATGTTGCTTTAAATCTAAAACATCTTAGTTGCACAAAGTAGTTTAAATAATTCAGAATAGTCTTCTGAATTTTAATTGAAATCTGTTTATGATTAAAAATGTGGTAATATATATATTCAAAATACGATATTTCATTCATAGTATGGTATAGGACAGGGAGTAGATGCCCCTTTGATTAGCCAAAAAGAAGCACCAACTGAGTAGTGTTTCACTTAAGAAAAATAATGAAAAAGTGTAAGTGTGAAAGAAGACCTAGACAGAAGTTATGCACTTAAAAGGTGCAGTGATCTTATTTCAGAAACATATTTTCTAAAGTAAAATAAAATGCATAAACTCTTCCAGGGGCAGGTGGGAGAAAAAAAGATCCTCTTTGGGTTGAAGCAAATTATCATGAAAAAGTCAGAAAGTTTAAATGTGGAGTTTACCATGTTCACTACAAAGTTTGCCTTGTCAAAATAGAAAAAAAAAAGGGACTGAGTGGAAAGATTTGTCTTCCTACTCTTAAATTTTATTTGAAAATTTCTTTCTGCACATAGATGCAATTTTTTTCCCTTTATCTGGTTGCATTTTAAGGATCCTGCAAAGACAGTGTATTCATTGAAATGTGCTGCTTTATGTCTATTGCACCTGTTGTGACTGAAATTAATCACTTCACTCTGGAGACAAATATTTTTTTAAGATCTAGGAACAAACTTTGTGAGCTTCCTTTGTGTTTTTTCTTTGAAATGGTGTCTCATAGAGAAGCAAAGTTCGGTGGACGGGTACACGGACACGTGGCAGGTGGAAATACTCAAGTAATGAAGAGACTGAGGACTCTGAGAGTGAAAAAAACTCTGAGGAGGAGGAAGGAGAGGAGGAAGAGGAGGAAGAAGAAGCTCCACCTGCTGATGATGATGAGCCGTGCAAGAAGTGTGGCCTTCCCAATCATCCTGAGCTGGTAGGTTTTTGGGGAAAGCTGTGGGTTGTCGTGTTAGATTTGGTGGATTGGCTTTGATGGTGAGTGAAGGCACATCATGCTTCAGGGTGGCCATACACAGGAGAGTTTCTTACAGGTTTTAGCTGGTAAACTCATGAGAGTAGATAAGTTATCTTTGATAACGAGGGAAGGAAATTATTTTTGCAGTATGCCAAAACAAAAATACCATCGTTTACAAGGTGTAACGTACCTTAGCCCACTGAAAATCAATCTGGGTGAGGCTTTGGGATTGTGCCTGCAGTTACAATGAATACAGAGGAAACACCATTAAAAAGAACCCCAGGAACGTGGTGTCTACTTTCCTACGACATAGCAACAATGGGATAGTCATCTTCATTGGATGTAGCTGCATCTCACTCTGAGGACTCAATACAGTGAAATTCCAGACAGAGCACTACAAGATTTTGCTATTTCTCATGGTTCTCATTTATTTGTGATAGATGCCATCATGACTTCCTCTGTTTATCTGGGAGATCATCATGTGCAGTTCTGAGACAAATCCACAAAACAGTGCTTCTGCGTTGGCTGGGGAAATAGTTCTGGAGCTTGTTAGATGTTGTGAATGCCAGAAGATACTCATAACATGTTTTGTTTGCACAGATTTTGTTGTGTGACTCTTGTGACAGTGGCTACCACACAGCCTGCCTTCGCCCTCCGCTGATGATCATCCCTGATGGAGAGTGGTTCTGCCCGCCTTGCCAGCATGTATGGTTCTTCTGTGACTTCACTCTTCTCTTTTGCAGCTTTGCTTGTGGTTGTGGAGATTGGCTGGAACTATAACAAGTTATTTCTATAATCTTTTTGTCTGTTAACAAGTAGACTGGGATGAATGCTAGGACTGCTGATCTTCCCTGCCATCCATTAGTAAAACTGAGTTTGTGACATGCTTTTCTCTTTCTTTTTTGTGCTAGTGATGAGTGACTGTGTTGCTGACTTGTAAATGGGAATCTCCAGTCACACTCATCCTCTCCCATCTCTGATTAAATCACCTCAAGACTAATATAGTACTAAGGATATAATGTCTTAATTTTTCCCAAAAGAAACATTTAAGTTATCATCCTGGAGCAGAAGCAGTAGGCAAGAAGGGATGGGTCAATGGCCAGAGCAAGCAGCTGTTTCTGAAGTGCTATTCCTTCTTCAGAGATGTTTGCTCAGAAGCTGATTAGGGAAAGCTGCTGTTACTGATGAATCTCTGGGTATAGTTTGTCTCTGCTGGGAAAGCTAGGGTTGTTCTAGTCAAGTAATAGACAAGTATGAACCCTTATTTCAAGGTTAGAAGCAGGGCTGGTACTTGGGAGGGTAAGCAGAATGTGTGTGGTGCTGCTCTTGTTAAATTAATGGCAAGCCATTTATACACATATTCAGAATAATCTGCGTGATCCCGACCCCCTTCCTTGGTTTTAGAGAAATTCTGTGCCAAAAGGACTATTGCCCTACAATAAGCTAGTGACATTATGCATGATGTGAGATGACTCTGTTTGGTGTTGATTTTTAGTGGTCTTCTGAGGAGTGTTTTTAAGTAGTGATGATATAGAATATGTAAGAATGTTTTCTTTGCACCTGTAGTTAGAGCATATGCTTGTTCTGTTGCTGTTAAAGTACTCTTCAATATGAAAAACAACAGATGTGTAAAAGGGTGAAGATCATCCTTGGAAATAGTATAATGAGGGCATTAACATGGAATAAGGCACAATTTTTGTATTAAAATTCATTTTTACATACAGCTTCTTTAGTATTTGGCAAGAAAATTATCCTGAAGTGTATCTGTGCTTTTTGCCACAGTGTCTGCTGAACTCATCTAGTTCCAACCTCCTTTGCCATGGGCAGGGACACCTTCCATAGACCAGGTTGCTCAAAGCCTCATCCAACCTTGACTCGATGGTGGAGCCCATGTTTTAAAAAGATAGGCTTTATTGTAAAGCCTTGTTCACTGAAGAGGAGCCTTCAGTGTAGCAAGGCTTCTTCCAGATACAGACTGAGTGAATGAAGAGTCTGAATGTTAGTTCAATGTGAAAATAGCTTGTTATTAAATAAACTAATACTGTGTTTCCTTCCTTTAGAAATTACTCTGTGAGAAATTAGAGGAACAATTACAAGATCTGGATGTTGTCTTAAAAAAGAAGGAGCGTGCAGAACGCAGGTACTGTTGTTTGGATGCACTCACAGCAGTACTGTGCAGGGGGTTGTAATAACTCAGCAAGTGTTAAAATGACTGGGGACTGGGGAGACAAGCAGTGATGAGACTGGGAATTGGTAAGACCAATTTTGACTTCCCACCGATTATTGCTGGCTCAGTGCTCAGCGGGACAGCTTGCAAGAAGGGAGAAAAAGTACAGTAATTGGAAAAGATAAGCAAATACTTCTGTATTAAACTTTGGTTAAAGTGCCTGAATACAAATTTGACTTTCTTACACCAGTAGTTAAAGGGTTTCCAGCACTGGTTCAGCTGCTTGCGTTAGTAATACTGTCAGTCATGTGTAGAGTTCCTGCTGTAAGCAAGATTAAGTCTTGACTTTGCTCCAGAAGTCATCCAGATTATTGTGGGATTTGAGAGTTGTTGCTTTAGATTCTGTTAAACTCTGCCTAATGTACAAAATTATGCAGCAATTGCTGTAGCACAGTGGGTCAGTGACATTTCATAGAGTCTCAGAATATTCTGAGTTGGAAGAGACACACAAGGATCATGAAGTTCAACTCTTCAGTGAATGGCCCGTGCAGGGATTGGACTCACAACCTTGGCTTTATTATCACCCTGCTCTGACTAACTGTCCACTCCTGCCATTGTGAAAGGCTAAATGCAAACGGATTTACTGCATTTAGGAGCAACAGCCTTAGTAGTTAGAGCATTCTATTGGCAGTTTTCGGACCTGAAAGTGAGGGACGTGAAACACAGTCTGCATAATTTATACCTTTTAGGACATATATTGAATACCTTGCAGAATTTAATAACATCTGTATGCATTATTAAACAAAACTTTGCATGAATTTTATCTTAAAAGGCGAATTTCACCAGAAGGTGAGACCCTTTTAAGGGAAGTAATTGTGCAGGCTTATATTTGTGGCAGGAACTGTAATATTACATGAGATCTAGTGAGTCAATTCTGGGAAAATGGGAGCACAATCTGTGCCAGCCTTCAGCTTTCTTCAAATCTGTTTGTTACTGCTGTTGCAACAGCAACAATGATAGTGACAGATCAAGTACCAACTGTTCCTGGTGTCACTGCTTCTGCTCAGAATGTATCTAGATCATACTGTGGTGAAATTATCCATTGCCAATTCTGTGGAATTTGTAGCTTTGGGAATGAAACTATCAGCTATTTTTATGAGTGAGCTCAGCATATGCACAGCTTCCATCTGTGCAGGGGTATGGGACACACAGGAACTCCGCTGCTTTGCTTTATGGTGGGAGTGCTCATTACTAGTATTTTTGGACCTACTTTGGTAAATATTCTGCTGGCAAACATTACATGGAATGCAAACTTTTGGCAGTCTGTCTTGCTTTCTTGAAATCACCAGTGTTGCATAAAAACACGATCTTCTGAGAGCAACAGGAGAGACTACAGTTGATATAGCAGGTTTCAGTGTCTGAAACAGATGTTTAATAACTGTTTTGCAATTTGATCCTCATACCAAATGAACCTAATGCTTTATATTGTATGTCATAAAATTGAGTTTTCTATTTAGTAAGTTTTTAATGTTTTTTCTTAGAAATAAGGTCGAGTTATAATAGACTTCACAGTACAGTAGTTGAATATTGAAGTCTCCAAATTTAATGGTGTATTGTAGCAAATAATAAGGTAAAAGGCTGAAGAATCATAATGCCAGAGGAAATGATAGTCCTTATTACGGCTCAATGTATTAGTTAAAGCAGGTTGGTTGCTTGGGACACAGACATACTTGAATGCAGTGTTTCTGAAGACTCAGTATGTGGTTTTGTGTCTGTCTTTTTGGCAGAGAGAAGAAATCCAACTCTGTCATTATGGATCTGTCTACCTAATAGGTTCTTTGAACCAGTGTTACTATCATGCTTTTTGAAGTAGTGATATTGTTGTGCTCTTTCCAGCTCTCAGGAATCTGTCAGAGGCTAATTCAGCTGCTCAGCCATGTGCTTGCACATCCCCAAAATGTTATTTTTTAGAAGAAACCCTCAGGTTTCCCATTGACTTGCAAATACATGGATGAAATAATACCTTTTTTCTCCCTCTTTTTCTGTTCATGAATTGAAGGTGCTACCACAACAACCTGGCTGAATTTCAGGTTTCTCATGTACAGACTAACTTCTATAATCATGTCCTACCACCAGCTGGAAGGAGTGGACATTAAAGCTTTTTAGGATCTCCTTTTTAATCCATGTTAGATACTCCCAGATTTCTTGATGGAAAAACCCTCTAGGAGCTACTTGTCTAATTCTCCCAGGCCAAACCAAGTGGAGTACTCGCTTTCATGCACACTTTCATGGCTTCCCTGTAGCAACTTTTGCAGCTGCTTAATTGAGATAAAATGTTTTCTTGAATTTGCCTAGGAAGACTTTATAACCAGCCTGTGCTTATCTGCTGCTGCCCTTGAGATGTCTTGGTTCAAATATTTAAACTCTTGGTTAAAGTCTTGAGCTTCTGTCTACCACACAAGGAGTAAGGAATTCATTTGCTATCATTTTGCATTTCATTTCAAGACCTTGACCTCAGCAGAGTTGCCTTGTTCCATTTGCTGTTTTCTTAGCAGTGTATACTCAAGCCAGGGAGAAGAGCAGCAGAACTGGAAAACCTTGCTGATCATGTTTAAAAACAGATTAATTTTTCTCATCTCCTGTCTCATGATGTTTTGCATTACAAGAAATGAGAAGTTGAGTAAACTATCAAAGACACTTGCTGAATACTAAAATGTTTAGATTATTAGTTCCTTTCTCATTTCAGTAATTGTATTACTTGCCTTAAAATGTTATTAATTTTCGAGAGTGATTTTGCACAGCATCCTTCCTCCTCATCCAACCAATCTCATGGTGCCCAGTTGGATGAGGATTTCTTTTCATCTGTCACTTAGGAATATTCACATTAGGATATGAAACCAATTCCTTATACAGACAGCCAGTCATTTAAGAAAGCATAATGATACCAAGTTGTCGAAGTCTGTGGTCTTTTTAGCTGTAAAACAACCTAAAATCCATTTTTACACTTTGTAAGTATTACTTTAGGACGTGTGCTTGTTCATTTTATTTAAGAATACTGTGCTGGAAAGTGCAGAAGACTTTCAAAGTTTACTTAGATTCTTTAGAACTTAATGAAAATTTTGGAAACAAAATTTTTACACATAGATGCTTCTATTTGCAAAACATAACACAATGAAGTAAACATATCTAAAATTAATATATGTCTTGGGCATTTGTGCAGTTATGTGATATGATATGTCCTTTTGCAACTGAAGTGCAGTGCAACATGCTCATGTGAGCACTCCCTGTAACTTCAGTAGTCTGGTTGATTGAAGCACTTCAATTCAAAAATCATATTCCTTCCAGATACCAATAAATGCCACCATCTTTCATTGTGCTCTCAATGTGTTTAAATTACCTCTTGATAGGATGTCTGTGCTGAGGAAAGCCAAGTCTAAACTGAATTTTACTCCTGTAGATTTAATCCTGTAACACACTGTGGACAATGAGGACTGCCTGCTTCTCCTTACAAGAGTCTTTCCTGTATTTGAGTACTTCTCTCTCTCCCATCTTCAGTCAAGTGTTCTCTACACCCACCAATCCATCCTGTTTTTTCAGTCTTTCTCTACAGGGCATGTCTGCTGCCCTCCAGTAACTCCCAGTGGCTAGCTCTGAACTCTTCAGCTGAACCACATGTTTCATGGAGAATGTGTGGTGCCCACATGGCTCTAAGTACTCCAGCCAGGTGTGATCAGGGATGACTGCCATGGCAGGTGTCCTTCAGGTGTCCTGTTGGCTAGTTTTCTGTTTGCACATCCATATGTCATCATAGTTCTTTGTGCAGCAGTTTGATTCTGCTGGTCTTTGCTCAGGCTGTTCTTCTCTGGCAAAGCAGTGCTCTATAGGCAGTTATTTGTCCCCTGGTGTTTCTAGAGTTGGTTGTTCCTGCTTGGGTCTAAGATCTGGCATTTATCCATTTTAGATTGCATCCTATCTTTACATATTTATTCCAGTTCACTGTGATTTTGAATTCCCATTTTATCTTTTATCGTATTCACAATTTGTGGTAGTTACAGATTTGACAATGTAATCTTCATCACAGCATTAATATTTTTCAGTTGGTTTTTACTTGCTTTTTACACCCCAAATTCAGTAATTTCTGTGGTCCCCATAATCTTCAAGCACTGTTGATTGTCAGAGCTCTTTGGAAGTCTCTTACATTATACATGTAGGAAAATGTAATCACATGAGAATTAGCACATAATCCGAACTTCAATAACTTTTCACTTAGAACATCCTCTTGGTATGTTTCTGCCTAGTCATATAGTAAGAGCTTCAAATGGTGCTAATGACAGCATTATTTTAGATATCTGCAAACTTTCTGTAAGCTTATTTTTATTTTCTTTCTCTCCTCAAGAAAAGAGCGATTAGTGTACGTGGGTATCAGTATTGAGAACATCATTCCACCTCAGGTAAGCTACTGTGTCTATGGTATTACTGTTTTATTTTATAAACTTCTCAGGGAGGAAGTTTCTCAGTGCTGTATCAGAGGTGCTAGTAGCATCTTGGAAAGAAAAATCAATCTATATGCAGATTAGAAATAATTCTACACCCTTCATTTTAGACTGGATATAGCAGAGAAACCAAGGGAGCTTTATGGTGTTTATTAGACCCACCTGATGCCACACAGAGTCCTCTCGCAGTGAGGGATTACAGAACCACCTCCCTTCCCATTACAGTTGGTTTTTGACTTGAGTGCTCCAATATTCAGTAGTTTATAAAGGTGGGATTCAATTATTTAACTCTGGTTTTTGCTGTGCAGTTATCTAGATCTGATCTAACTGTCGTGGCTTTCCTTTGGAACTGATGGAAACAAACATTTCTTGCTGATAATTTAGAGGCAATATGTAGTATCTCTAAGCAGCATAGCATTTGCCTTCAGCAAGTAGATGTTACGTTCATATGATTAAAAACTGTAAACATTTAGTGTTTCATTAACAGATACTTTTGTATGGTTTCCCTTGAGAAAAGAGGAAAAAGGCTTTGATTCACATGAAAAAAAGCCTCTTCTCACTTAAATACACTTTAAAGCAAGTCTCTTGAAGTCTTAGCCAAATGCTTACATCTAGAATTATATAATCAATTCTTTGCAGTTTAAAAATTGAACTTTTGTTCATTTTAAACATAGGCTTTCCACTCTGCCTGGCTGTACCAAGGCCAGCTTTTTCTCCCTGTCTCTGAATAACAGAAAAACGATAACAGATTTTACAGTCTTGCAAAAGGTTCTAAGGCTGAGAGCAAATATTTGAAAAATACAGCCTGGGGGCTGATTACTTTGCTTTTAAATTAATAATTCCTAAACAATGTAATAAAACTAGCCTGCATGAAACTCCATTGAAACTGCAGTGTGTAAAGGTATCCCTGTGCTCAGTATGTAGAGGTGGTAGCCACAGTTTGTTCAGCTGCCACGTTTACTAGCCCTGGGAGTATCACCTGAGGCATGAGCTCAGTGTTGCAGCATAAACACAATGATCGAATAGCCTGAACCCTTAAACTCTGTGTTTGGAAAGTTATGTAGCTAATAAGGGTAAAATGTGCAAATTTACCTGAACTGCTGTAATAAGTCACTATAGAACAAGTTAAAATGTGCTGTGTTGGGTAAATGAGTTTTCTAGACAGAATGAATAATCTGTATCATGAGTTCAGTCATAATGAGTGTGAAGGGAGGGAGGAGATAAAGCTTTTTGACACTTCTGTCTTATCTGAACAGGAGCCAGAAATACCTGAAGGTCAGGAAGAAAAGAAGAAAGATTCCAAAAAGCCCAAATCGAAACTTGAAAGGAGATCTACCAGAACCCGAAAGTGCATAAGCTACAGGTCAGCAGCTTGTTTAAATAGCTTGTACAGCAAAAGTCATACTGTTGTTTTCTTTCTGAATCATCCCACCACTTCTCATGCAAACTTTCAAAAGAGAAGCCCAGCTAAATTGTCTTTGTTCTTTCCTCTGAATACTGGTTGTGCTTGGTGGTTGTGAGAGCATTAGGTGGTACAGTAAAGGGGTGATGCATTAAGAAGAATGAAAATATATAGGGTGTTTTGTTCAGGAATACTGGAGAAGGTTTTGGTACTACTGGAATTTCTGGAGTGAGTTCAAGCAGGTGAATCAAGCCTCCCCTTTCTCTTGCAAGGGAAACTTTTTATGTCTGAAGGCCTTCAGTTCCTTGCTCTCATCCTCCTCCCTGCTTTAGACCTTCCTTATATGAAAGGAGTATGACATTTACAATGTAATTATCACACAGTTCATCTAAAAATGTAGCTCTTTAGATAAACTCTGTAACTCTTTAGAGAAATTGTGACAAAAATCCAATTAGTAAATGAAAGTGCCAAGATATTTAGACTGCATTCTGAAAGTATAATAGACCACTAATGTTTCCAAAATTCAGCATGATCTTAATAACAACTTTTGTTCTCAGTGTATTACCAAGTTTTTTTTATAAACTGCTTTCTAATACCTTGTGACACTCTGTATCTTCTTCAGTCCACCAGGCAAGTAGAATGCCCTTGGGATTAGAAAATATTGTGGTCGCCTGAGAGATTGGGGGGGTTTGTCCCAGATGCCTTAGGAATGTTAAAAAAACATTCTACCTTTCCAGTAGTTGCTCTGTGTAGACCTTTATCATAAAAAATCAGAACATTCCAGTACTAGAATAGCAAACTTTTCAACAATAGCCGTCGTTGAATTTACAGTCAACCTAGTTTTGCTCTGAGGAGAGCCATGGAGTTTTTGTAGGCTGATTTTCCAGTCTGGTCAGAACACTCAATCTGACCTTGCCTAGCTGGATTGGATTTTGGTAACTTTTTGAGTGAACAGCAGAGATCACACTAATGAAAATGCCATTGCTGCTTTGGGAAATTAAGTATTCCTGTAAGGAATGTAATGCTACAGGCAAGATTACATAGATCTGCTGTTATGTTAATGACAGGTCAGGCAGCATCTGACCAGGAGAAAAAACCCTTGCCTGTAGGGTGTGTCTGGCATGACTTCAGCAGGACCCATGTTGTGCAAAGACAGTAAATTTTTATTGGAAGTAATGTTCCAGAAAAATCAGTCTTCTGATAAGAAGTGATAATCTTTCTTAGAGACTACATCATACACATAAGTTTGAGCTGGTGAAAATATTACAAGTATCAGTGTGTCAGATTTAAATGTCTATAGTGAAGTTCCACTGGTGTTACTGAGAGTTGTGACAGCAGGGGAAAATAAATTATAAAAGTCTTATTCCACTTAGAAACAGATCTGTGTTGTGGAGCATCCTGGTTCTCCAAAAGATCTGTAATCCCTTTGTATCACCCATCTGTTGAGTCCTCTTGTGAGAAAGTTAGCAAAAACCTGCATCATGAATAAAGCAGTAGCAGAAGAAATTATGTTCTGTTACACCTAATGAACAAGCACCTGTCAGCTTGTGGCTGAGCTCAGGTTATTTGTTAGCAGTGGTTTGAAAGCATTAAGTGATTTCTCACATTTTAAAGTGTGTTGGTTTTTTTAGCTGTCTGGAGGAAAAACAGTGTTTTAGTAATGTGGAACTAATCTTACTGATGGAATAATTTCAGAGTTATTTCCTTGCTGGGTAAAGCTGCCTTGAGCGTGGCATGCAGTTGTTCTTAAGGAATATAAAGATATCAGAAGTCCATCACCTTATTTTAAAGGAGAAAGTGTTTTATTCTTACTATTGGACTATAAAGTAAAGTATTAGATTCATTATTTTCTTGTACTGCTGGGTGTTCCTATGGAGGACCAAAGTAAATATAACTGTATGTTATATTTATATACTTCTTTCATGACTGAGAAGTGGAATCTTTATTGAATGTATTGTCCAAATGTTGTCTGTATCTGAAAAAAATGCAAAAAATTAACTTTTTAAAGAATGAGAAGAAAAATTTGCATCTAAATAAAGTGTCTTTTCTATATAGTTAATAAAACTTGTACTTTTGCTTGTTGGAGCTCAAAGTATCTATTTGTTGGAACAGGTAACAATCCTGTTGTATGGAATTTGAATTCATAACTGAAGAAACAAACTGAGGTCATCTGTGTTGAAAGGATTGGATCTTATTTCTTCAGTTTGCTGTTCTCTTTGAGAAATGAGTTACTCAAGGTGCAGGAATTTATGCAGTTTTATAAAAGCTCGTGTAGGACAAGCACACTCAAAGATGCTGCTTTTGTTTGTCCTATTCAGTTACGTAACATTGCATTACAACTTATGTCGATTTATGAGGAACTTTGTGTTTTATCTGTTCAAATTAGAATGTTGCAGATCCGTAAAGTACCGTGAGCTTTAAGAGTAGAAAGCAGCTACATGAAATCAGTTCTGAAGGAAAATGTAGACAGAATAAAGAATATTACTTTGAGTTTAATAGATGATTCTCAGGCTGTTTTGAAGGTTGGTAGATCTAATGTCATGTAATAAAAGTTGTGGAAAAAATGATGAATGCTTTGTGTGAAAATGCCACTGAAACCATTTTAAGGAACTCTCAGATTACATATTGTTAAATTCAGAGGCATGTCATGTAAAATGGAAGGGGATTTCTGTTCATGCAAATCAATAGTAAGACAGGCAATAGTAAATATGTGGTAAAATCCAGAAGCAAATAGAAGAAACCCAACTTTGATAATAAAATAGCTATTTTTTAAAAATATGACTCATTATTTTAAGTAATTTATTGTGTATCTAGCCCACTGTCTGTGCAGTGTAATTTCTTCAGATTCTGAGGTACATTTTCATAACAGTTTAATTAAGGTTCACTTCAAAGTGTTAAATGAGAGCTGTTCTTCTTAGGTTTGATGAATTCGATGAGGCAATTGATGAGGCAATCGAAGATGATATCAAGGAGGCTGATGGAGGAGGTATGTTTCTAATGTTACTTGTTTTGCATTGCAATGATGGTAAGAAGATGGAGAGCAAATTTATTTTGATATGAGAAGCAACAAATATAATCCTCTCCCTTTAAACTATGTAGTTTGCCAGGGGTTTTTTTACTGCTGTAGTTTCGGACATGAACTAAATAATTTCCCTTAGGAATGGCCATCCCATGTTGGCAAAAGACATCAGAAAATTAGTAAAAGTTGATAGTGAAATACAGCCTGTATAGGTTTTTATATACGTAAAGAGTAATTATGTTTTGGATTTGAGATTGGAATGGCAGCAGTGCTCTTTACATTTGCCCCCTCTAAAAAGAGGGCTCACAAATTCATCTGCAGTTGGACCCCCTAAAGATTGTGTGTACCAAATTGTCTTAACTGTTCATCCAGCTCTATAAGCACTTCTCGGTTGAGCACAAATAAAGTGAAATTCTCTTCTTTGTTGCCTGTTAAGGCAACATGGGACCAAAACAGAGGTCTTCAGCACTGAGGGATGGAGGTGGATGTGTGCTTCTGCATCACCTTAACTTGCCTGAGGAAAACAGCCATGAAACATTGTCCTTCAGTTGTTTGGCCTGTGGCATCTCCTTACACTCACCGGTTTTCAGAAGCTCATGGATGTATGCAGACAATCTGAAAATCGTGCATCTGTGGGTGTGTAACACAAAGTTTCAACACTCAAACAGCTTTTCAGAAACTCCACTTCTTGGCCAAACTGCAACTCAAACTCTTCATCCCCCAAGAAGGATATTCAGCATTACAAAAAAAGCTGTATTTTCTGGTAATTGCCCTCTCAAAAAGCACTGGCATGGTTATAATGTGGGTTGGGGTTGAGCATCAGAACGTTGACACTTAACCATGACCTTCTGTGTGGACCTCAGTATTTCCAAGTGACCACGGCTGGGCTGTGTGTGTCAGGAGCAAGACTCTGGTCTTGCTATCTGGTTTGATAGTTAAATCAGATAATATTCTGCTTTACAGAAAATAAACTGAAGTTAGGCACATTCAAGAAAGATCTGTAGAAAGTTAGACAAGAAAATAAACTTGCTATTGTTTCCCCTTTGTCACTGAATTCAGGCATTGGCAGAGGCAAAGACATGTCAAATATCACAGGTCACCGTGGAAAAGACATTTCCACAATCCTAGAGGAAGAAAGGAAGGAAAACAAGCGACCACAAAGGGCTGCTGCAGCACGACGCAAGAAACGACGGCGACTAAATGACTTGGATAGTGACAGTAACATGGATGAAGAAGAGAGTGAGGATGAATTCAAGATCAGTGATGGGTAGGTCTGCAATTCAACTTCCACCACAAGTCACTGACCTCTATAGGCTTCTGTGACTCTTCAGTGCCCCTGAAATGATGATCAGGAGCATGTTCCCAGTGCTGGAGTGGCACTGCACAGTGCCAGTAAAAAATCACAGAATGATAGAGTGGTTTGGGTTGAAAGGGATCTTCAAGATCACCCAGTTCCAAACCCCCTTGCCATGGAGTCCTCCTGGCCTAGGGGGACATCATTGTACTGGAAAAACTGCACTCTGGATCCATGTGCTGGCATTGTCCAATCTGTACTTTAGGCATAACACGTTGTGGAAATGTTACTGGGATGTTTGAGGCCTCACCACAGGCTTCTGTTAGTGAAGGAGCCAGGTGGGCTCAGTTCTCTGGCTGATGTGACTGTCGAGCAGAAATCTGTAAAAAAAATGTAGCTACAATGAGGCTGGTTGTTTCCTTTTAAAAATAAGAGTTGAAAATTCCTATTTTGTGGGATTTTTTTGGCCTGATTGACATTTAGAAATTGGAAGAGGAAAATTTTCTAAAAACTTGACAGGCAGATTCTGAAATTACTTCTTGGTTGCTGCTCTGTAGGAGGTAGAGTTTGAAAACAGTCAAAGAAGTGGCTTATACTGTAGAAAACAAATGCATGTTATTGCTCTGGCTGACAGAAACTACTTTTGACAGAATTTCTCATCATTCAGTCCAGGTAATTACTGATGTTAAAAAAATTGATAAATTTAGATTAACTTTATGTGTCAATGAAGCAACATAATAAAGCAAACATGAGGCTGTAGGCTCTTTACCAGCAACATTTAAAGCTTTACACCAATCATTGAGTCAATTTACTAAGTATATGGAAAATCTGTACAAGATAGATGCAAATTTTGAGCTTTGTTTCTCACCTGTGACCATGCTGAAGACATTTCAATGGTACCGTGAATAATTGAGCTACATGTGCTGGAAATTTCCAATCAATGAGTGTAGCTTGTGGAAATGTCATAGAATTAATAGTGCATTGATCTGTTAAAATGTGCTCATGCATTTTCAACTACATCCTCTGCTTAGGACCTTCTCGATCTTACACTGGAATTTAGATTTGGCTGGCAGCCAAATGCAAGTGACTGTGTACTTTCAGTGCTCAGTGTTTTTTAAAAAAGCCTTGGGTCACTTGAAATTATAGGAATGTTACGAGTTTATAAGGTTGTGAGGTGCTTGTCTTGCATTAGAGCCATGCCTTTGTGTTAAGATATGACATTCTAATTCTCGGAAATTGTGTGGGGCAGTGCTGAGTTTGTGAAGGAAAGGTCACCTTTGCTAGAACATGGTTGGTGGTTTTTTCCCTCCATAGTTATTGCTATGCAGACATTACATTCCAGTGAACCGTATGAACACTCTAGAATCTGTCCTATGTTAATACCACCTGCAGTGTTGGTTTGACAGGGTGTTTATATCCACCTGCTGTTTCAGTCTGCTCTGTAATGTCATGCACTGTAGAGCCATATCCCAGATACACAGCTGAAACCTCATGTGAGCAATGGCAGCTTGCTCTCTCTGGGTCTTTGCTCCTCATTATAAAATTGTCATTTTTTTCATTTTGTGTAAAATGATACTTATCACTTGCTTGTAAAATACAAGTACTATTTCAATGCTTTGGTTGTGACACCGATCTCTGTTGTCTGGGGTTTTCCTTTGAACAGCTCTCAGGATGAGTTTGTTATATCAGAGGAAAATCTGGATGAAAGTGAGGATGACCCACCATCAAACGAGGACAGTGACTCTGAGTTCTGTGCCCGCATATCCAGGCGACACCTCTCCAGGCCCATGAGGCAAAGCAGGCGGTTACGAAGGAAAACAGTCAAGAAAAAATACTCTGAAGATGATGAAGATGAAGATTCTGAGGACAATTCAAGCAGAGAGTCTGGTGAGTATAAGCTATCTTAGATATTTTAAATACTCTGTTCTGGAGAGAGGAAGAGTGGCAGTCTGAGTTTCTGTCACAACTGACACTAACTTGTTTTCTTGCTTTGCTCAAGTCAGATATTATCTTTACTGTAAAGCAGTTTGCTACTTGTTCTGCTGTCACTATTTTTCAGGAAACTGACATTGAGCACTAGGTTCTTGGCATTTTTAGGTAATTATTTATTTAAATAAATGCTTGTGCTATGATTCTAGAAGGCACTTTCGTGGATAGTTGCAACCACCTCTGTACCTCTCCTGTTTGGCACATGATTACAGGAAAGAGGATGGAGACAAATGTGCTTCTTTATGGCTACTGTAAGACCTTCTGAACACACAAATGAAAAAGATTCTGAAAGAAACATTTTCCATCACCTTTATGAAAGAAAACTTTAGGTGTATGGCATTCATTGTTTTCTGGGAGGCTTGAAAGCAAAGAATAACATTCTTAATAATAGGTTTGAATCTTTCTCTCTTAAATTATCCTTAAAATCTTTAATAACTGAAGACTCTTGCATCACAGGAGAACCTAATTATTCACTTTATTCTACTTGTCCTTCAACTACTTCATTTTCTGTTGGCATGGTTTGAAGTGTGAGAATAGTACCTATGCACTACTTAAACCTTTTCATGATCAGCATTTTTCTCTGAAGACTATCCTCCTTGTTTCTGCTTCGAGACACAGACTACAAACTGCCATATATATGAGCATTCATTTTTTCTTCCTCTTATTGTGAATTTAAGGTTCTAACTATAGTGGTGTGTTAACTTACTGCAGTGTGTTATCTTTCCAGTGTTTCATCTGTCTATCTAGAATATAAATGATGAATATGTTGGAGTAAGTTCCTTTGGAGTACTGATTTCATGCATGGACACATGAAGACAGCTATATGAGGGGTTAGAGCGATTGCTGTCTCCCTGTCCTCAATGCATCATTGCACTGATCATAAGCTCTTATCAATGAAGATATGAGCAGAAATCTAAAGGGATTGCGTATCTGTTCTGCAATGCACAGGAGCAACTGTTTGTTTCCTGGTGGAGACACATCTGCAATAAAATCAATCCAATATCATTCCATATATATCTAGAACTATAATCTTAACTGTGTGTTTCTGGTTCTCTCTTACCCTCATTCTGGTCCATCAGGGTCCTGCTTTAACCCTGTTTTGAGCTAAGGAAATCGAGTGCCCTGCAAGTGGCTTTGTTTTCAGTCTCCAGAGATGGAATTTCTTTCTGAAGCTGGTTGTTCTTGCTGACTTGCTCTATTTCTTTATCTAATATTTTAGGAAGTAAAGAGGATGCCACTTTGATCTGTGACTCATGTCAATCACTAACTTAGGAACAGTATGTGACTTTTATAGAAATGTATCTTGGGATAATTGTTTTGGCGTAGCTCAGTGAAAAGCAGCTGAAGTTGATTTGAGGCTATTTTCAACTGATGTAAATAAATTTAATTTTTGAAGACACTAGCTGCAGTAGACTGATGCAGGAAGAACTGAGATTGATGGTAAGTTTCTTCTGTATGGTTTCTGTTTTAAGCAAACCCATGATTGAGTGAAAATTATTTTTGTTGTTAACTTACATTACTCGGGTCTTGGAGTTTCATCTTGCCAGTCGTTTTTCATCTACCTGTTCTTAAATGTCTTCTAGTGGAGTAAAATTTATTTAAATTTTAAAAGCAGAATAAACTCTCCTGAGGCACTGGTAACCATCAACTCCAATTCAGTAAGGTTATTTCCCACTGTCAGGAATTGTAGAGCCGTCTTTGACACCAGTAGAGATGAGGGGACAGAAACACTGTAAGGAAAACTATCTGAATTAGGAAACGTAGCTAATTTTTTTTTATGTGAGGTGGTTTTGCTTTGATGGAATAATGCACATCACTGTTTTGTTCTGTACAGAGAGTGGTGATTACACAGATTACAGTGATGATGATTACCTGGAAACTAGAAGGAGAAGATCAAGACGGAATCAGAAGAGACAAGTTAATTATAAGGAAGATTCAGAAAGTGATGGCTCACAGAAAAGTGTCCGATATGGGAAGGAGTTGAGAAAAGTTCATAAACGCAGGCTCTCCACTTCAGATAGTGAAGGTAAAATACACAGTCCAGCATTTCCAGGAGCTGGTGTATGTCAGCATTAGCATGAGGGGAAAGTTATATAATTCTGAGATTTCAGAGAATTGTCTTTCTAGAGTTCCTTGATGTTTCTCAGAAACTGTTTCCTTCTGAAACGGCCCACTGGTACTTTATGATGCACTTAGTCACTTCTCAAATTCATCATTGCCCCTAATCCTGACTTCCAGGTCTGAATTTACTGCACCTGGCACAGAGCATTGATTCCAAAATTGGCACTAATGCAACTGTTTCACCACTTTTCTGCTATGAGGTCATAAAGCTACATCCCACAAGCCTCTAAAGATGCTCTTATGTAGGAAGAAGGGCATTGCCTCTGGTGCCCCAGCTGTGTTTGTGCTAATGGTTTATACTCATTCCATCTCCCATTTAAGGTGCTGTGCCAAGTGCATGGGAAGCCTCTCAGTAACGTCAGTCACACCATGAATCATTGATGTGCTTTGTGATTTATAATTAATTAGCTTTTACAAAACCAAGCACTGACTTTGGTGGTTTGGATTGTGGTTGTCCGGCTTATGAGACCTTAGCTCTAGCTTTCCAAATGCTGAGCAGTGTAGGTTGCAATGGATACCAGGCTTCCTTAGAAAATGAGCCATCCTTGACAGCCCAAGTGCCTCAGTTTTGGAAGGGCTGTCCTGAGATCACAGACTGGTAGCGTATCCTCTAGGTAAAGGGAAACAAGTATGTGATGCAAGTCCGTAATATCTCAAAAACGTGGTCTTCAATACAGCCTGTTCTCAGGAACTTGCTCTATGGTGGCTTTTTTTTGCCAGCACCAGTGACTTTAAACATTCCCTGACTGACATTGTCCTTTCTTTATGAAGTCCCATTTCCTCGGATATTTTTGGTATTGGCTTAGCATGCATTAAAATCAGCACCATTTAGCACCTTACCAGCACTGTCCCACAGTTCCCACAGTAGGTCGTAAAACACATAACAGTGTTACTGGAATTGTAATTACTTTAAAAATAGAGGAACACTGACAGTCTCTATCAACTTGAACCTACATTAAATAATACCCTTTAAAATGAAAATTCACTTGTTTTCTGATGAAAATCATAAAGAGACAACAAATTATGTTTGCCATTTGATTTTTCAGTTTCCATCCTTTCTCACCACAACCATCAAAGATCAGTGTAAAGGCTGCCAGTGTCTAGGCAGTATTCCAGTTTGCCAAAACACCAAGCCTCCTATTAAAGAGCAGCAAACTTCAGGTGACAGGCAGCATTCCTTTGCTTTAGAAGTTGTATATAATTTGGGGGTGGCAGGGGTATAGTACAGCTTTGTGTGTATGTGTAGGTATATGGATTTTATGATAGAGTAGCCATTATTTGGGTTCTCAGTTTCTCTCAGGGTGCAAATAAAGCACATAATGTGAGATGAGGGATGCAGTTCTGCATTATTCCCAGCATGGAGTTCCAGTTTTAGGAGAGAACACACCTACTTCCAAAGCCTCTGGTACTCCTCAGATTGGAAACAGAATATCCATAAATTGTTGACTGCTACATTAGCAGTTTATTTAAAAAGTAAAAAGAGTGCAAGTGTTTTGGCTTTGTTGGGGAAGCTGGGGAAGGAGACAGAAATGTATGTGCTGAGAGAGAGAGCTGTCTTGGTAATGGGTGTGAAAGATGAAAAATAAAGTGTAAATGTTGCACTGAAATTTGCTAATGGCTGTAAGTCTGCTGCTTCTTCCAGAGAGCTACACATCTAAGAACTCTGAAGATGATGAATCCACAAAGGAGTCAAAGCGATTGCTTCGAAAACGTCGGCGAAGTACAGACGACTATTCTGAGGAAGGAGAGGATGAGGAGGAAGAAGGGAAGCCTGTCCGCAAACGCCTGAATCGAATTGAGACTGACGAGGAAGATACCTGCGAAAACGCAAACGATGATGCAGAAACCCCCGCTCCTGCAGACAAGCTGCCAGCAGCACAAGCACCCCAAGACAACCCCAAGAAGCACTGCTACCGGATAGAGAGCGACGACGAAGATGACTTTGATAATGTAGGCAAAGTAGAGAGCCCTTTGGACTACAGCCTGGTGGACTTGCCTTCCACCAACGGACAGAGCCCAGGGAAAACCATTGAGAACTTGATTGGCAAGCCAAGTGAGAAGACCCAGGCCCCCAAGGACAGCACAGCCAGCGCCAGCCTGGCGCCCAATGGGACAGGGAGCGGGCAGGAAGCGGTAGGACCGGAGGAAGATGAAGATGAACTTTTGAGAGTGACTGACCTTGTTGATTACGTCTGTAACAGTGAACAGTTATAAGACTTCCATTTTTGTGCTAATTTATTCCACGGTAGCTCATACCAGCGGGCCAGTTATTAAAAGCTGTTTTATTTTTCCTAGAAAATTCTCCACTACAGTATCACTTTCTAGAAGCAAGAATTTCACCAGTCCTGCAGTCTTTCTGTGAAGTGACCAGTTTTGAACTTTGAAGATGAATTGCTGTAAATTCCCTCTCTTACCCCCATTTCTCCTTCCAAGTCCATGGTCCTGGGTAATTTCACTCACAAAAACCTTATAACAACAAGAGATTTGTATATTTTTGACTTTATATTTCCTGAGTGCATACAAATTTGTGGAAATGGGTGGCCTAAGAAAGCATTCCAAATCAGTCAGGGCCCAAACCGGAACTGGGGTGGGTTTGGCTCAAGGGGTGGGGAGATGGGAGGGGGGTGGTGCAGAAGCACTTGTGCTTTAGCTTTTTCATATGAGATATATATTATATTTAAATGTTCACAACTTAGATTACAACTTAACAGACAGTTAAAAGCAAAATTAATGTCTGTACTGTCGCATTTTGTGAGTTGTAGGTTAACATACCATAGCTCATTTTAGTAATCACCTTCATGGAAGCAGTTTGATTTTAATACTGGAGGCAAACAGAATTATTAGAGGCCAAGAAAGTACCATAAAAAAGAACTCTGCTATCCATTATGACTTGCAGACTTTCCTAATAAACATCCTTTAAAGTGTTTGTACAGTGAAGTGTACTGTAATGAAGTTTTTGACAGTCGAAACACTCTAGCCCTGTATTTCTAAAGCGATCTCATGCACAGTTCATCAGATGGCCTTCAATGCACAGTGTCTAGTGGGAGGATCTATTGATGTCAAGTTAGTCTGTAAGCTGGATGTCAAGTAAGTCTGTAAGCACTGCAAACTTTTACAGACAAAAGAACCCTGCAGTCGCTGCCTGGCCACGTGAGTTTCACCACCAGTTGGAGTATTCTGAACAAAACGTGTTTGTACAAACATCATTGACCACAGAATGACAGTGCATCAGAGGACGGAGGGATTTTCAAATAAACCATGACTGGTCCATTCACGCCCTTAATATCTACTTCAAATTGAAGTAAACAAATGGAACAGTTTTCCTTTTGGAGGTTTCCTGTTTGGGGTTTGTGTGTATTTTTGTTTTGGTTTTACTTATCTGCCTAGATGTATTAGCAGGTTTTGAATGTAGTTCTTGGCCTTTCGCCATTAGAATTTTCTTAAAATACACTTTAATAACTGTCACGTGACCAACCGATTTCAAGAAGGCAGAGTTTCTGAGAGAAAACAATTGACTCCAAGACATCTCATCAACTTTTGAGCAGGCATGAAGTGATATGTGCTTTTATTCAAGGGGGGAAAAAAAAGACAATGGAAGAATAAAAACCTAACCAAATCAACATGGGGCACATCAAGAGCATTCAGTTTTCTCTTTACTCCGATTAAGATGCAGGCTGTAGCATTTGTACATGTTATAGGACACAGACAGCTCAAACAGATCTGCCAAACATTGAAATCCAAAAAGGTCACATCTATTTAATCCTTTTGCTCTGAGATTTGGATTTTTAACTGGTGTTATGTCCATTGCTGGCAATGGATGCACCAAAACTGCTGCTGCCGCCACTGAGGAGTGTGTTCTCCTTTCCTGCCCCACCTGATTCCCTTCCATTATATTGTATTTACTAGTCAGTCATTAAGCACTTCTGTTTTCCTATAATAAAACCAGCATTAGGCCTTTACTAAATACTTCTCTAGAAAACCTAGATCCAAAATTTACCTACCTTCTGGCCTTTAAAGTCTTGGTTTTGTTTCCCCACCTCTTTCTCCACAAGGTCTGTCAGAACCACTCTGTGACTCTTACTCATTTGGGTTCTAGCAGTGCACAAAGCATGCTATTAAACTAGGATCAGAAAGATGCAAAAAGATGGAACTTGCTCATTATCTGCTGTGCTAAGCAATCTTGTGATTAAAAACAAAGAGAAATTACTCTCTACACGACAATTTAATTCCATCAAAAACTATAAATGTTTTCCTACCTTACCAGTGTTAACAATTAACAGTTAAATGATTAAAACAGGGTAGTGAAGAGCCACAGAAGCTTAGAATGAGTTCTTAAAAGCATACGTAGTGTTTTAAGCTACTCTAGTGCTTTGCTTAGTTGATGCATAAATGTAGTGTTTCTAAATTTTAATATATTTGTGTTTTAGAACAAGTAAGAACATAAGGCTTCCACTTGTCCATAGCAGTAGCTGATGAGTAGTGTTAATACTTCCAGTGCAAACCGATTAACATGCAGCAACTCTGTGCAATCAGTGGTTCCTCGTTTGTTTTGGCAGTACCATAGTTTCCTTTGCTGCCTGATGGAGCCTCTTAGTATCTGATCAAACATTCTTTCTTGTAGAGTCAACTCCAAATGCTAAATACTTAGTGGGGAGATACTTGTGCATGTAAGAAAATACAAAAGAGTTACAATTCTGGACATACCAATCAGGAAAATATTTGAGTACTGAGTTAGATGCAAAAGCAGGAAAGACCAGGAAGCAAAATAGGAGCATTGAAGCTTGCATCAGAAGTGTCACGTTTTAAAAACAGCCAGTTGTTACCAAATTGGACTTTCTATAGGTCACTTCTCAAAAGCAACTTTTCTGTCTTCTAAGAAGTCAGCCTTGGTACCTGAGATGGCTTCATCCCACAGGATCTAGAGTTCCTCCTTAGATCAGTGGGAATGCTGAGAAATGAAAAACTGCAAGAAGTGCTCTGGAAAGTATTACCATTTTAAATTTTGTATTTTTCTCATTTTTAAGGCTTCCTGCTTGGTGGAAAATGTATTGTCACCTATTTGAGCAGATGACATTTTCTGACAAGAGGCCAGACCCTGTCACACAGGGTTCATGCTGTTGCAGTACGTGTATGGGATTCCAGAGTGAAAATGTCTTCCTGGTATCCTTACAGTCTTGTGCCCTTCTGTGCTCACTGTGAGATCAGAAGTTAGTTGTCTTTGACTAGTGATCTTCAGGTGTAGCTCTGGGCTTAAAGTTCAAACCATATAGGAAACGGGAAACAGGCCAGGGGTTGTTTTTAGTGAGAACAAGCAGCTACTGGCTAAACATACAGAGCATTTATTCAGCAAACTCTTGTTTATTCTACACAGGTTGTAACTAAAAGCTCTGTCTTCTTTTGTCATGCAAGCTCTTCTGTGTATAACTGATTGGGAGGAGAGCTGATTTCTATGTGTAGTCTAAGTAGCACTGCTGGGGAGAACGTATAAATTAAGTGGAGGAGTGGATTTTTTTGTGCCACCAAGGTGAATGTTGGCTGTTTGCTTCCCTGTGTGGGGCTTCTTTGACTCAGTGACAAAAAGCACACAAGCAGGGCCACTCTGCAGTAATGAATGGGGTATGTTAGTCTAAGCAGAAGGGGAATAGAATTAACAGCTGGGTTGTTTTCACCAAAGTTGCTGTCTTCTGGTTGTTGAGTCTGATAAACCTGAGCATATTCTTCACATAAGACAGAAAATGACATCGCATTTCACAGCCCTTACTTAAGGTCAGTGCTGAACAATCAACTCTTTGATACCTTGATTTTGTACATGCTGAATTACATTATAAAATCATGCATCTTCCTGATTATTTTTTTGAATGAAAAGATTGCTCTGGTCTAGCAGCAGTTAAGAGAAACAAGAGACACTTTTTTCTAAGCAGCTCATTTTTGAAGTGTCACCTTCAAGTTTTTGTTGTATTAAGTGTTTCGGTTACTCTCCATATTATGGGAGCTAATGACTTAGTTGGACTTGTTTTCTCTTCACTTCTGTTTTCTAATTGCTGTGTCTGAACTCTTGCTGAGAGACCTTAACATTAAGAAGCTCAGGGGGCAAAAAATGTATGTTCACAAAAGAAAAACTGTGTGGTAGTGGTACACTTGTTCTGATTTCTCTTCACATCTATTAACTACACTGGTATCCAGATGCTGTGACTGTTTAATAATTTTAATCCTTCATTGTCAGGGGATCCATTTTATACCTCTGTTTTCAGGTGCTTATAACATGGTTTTTGCGTTTTCTTCAGTAGGAAGCGCTATTCTAAACCTTCCAATGATTTCAAATCATATATTTTTACAAACTTCTCTTATGAAAAGTAAACGAGTTTTTACAACACCTGGTTTTTTAAATTCACTTTGTATACAGTGATTTAAATAAATCATGGCAGTAATGCTCGCCCCCAAAACTGGTCTGACAAAGAGATTTGTATAACCTAAATCAGAAAGGCTTTATATAAGCCTTTAAAATTGGGTTTGATGCATGTGCAGTGACTACTATTCACAGACTTGTAATGTGGTTCTGATGTGCAGCGTGCATCCTAGACATTTGATGTATGCTTCTGATTTGGTGGGTATATAAAATCCTTAAATATTTATAAATATATGTAGAAGATCAAGCATCTTCAAACAAAACAGTGACTTTGGGATAAAATTGTGTTGAATATGGTATGGGAATCTCTAGAAATAAGGCAGCAGAATTTTGCAATTCCTTAAGTGTTTAGAACTTCCATAGAAGCATTTAGGATATTGTCTGAAGTAAGGATTTACAGGATCAAGATCACATTTCCTGGTAGTCTCTTCTTCCCCTTCTCTAACAGCATAGGGACTGTATCTCACTTTAAATGCTGGAAGGCAATAAAAAAAATCCAGCAGAAATTATCCATTTGGTTTTGGGTTTTTTCTGGTATATTCTGACATAAGAAAAATTTTATGACTAATTTTTGATGCTTTACCCAGTCTGAGACCTAATGGAGAGCTCTGGCTTCAGAAATACTTATCAGTTGGAAATTATTTCTGGAGACCCAGCAGGTGGGGTATTGAGGATTACTAGTCACTTTGGAAAGTCACGTCACTTACCAAGCTCTTCTTTTAGATTAGGTGTAATTAACTGAGATAGTTCCAAACAACAAAAACATGGGAATGATTGTCCCAACATTTCAGAGTAATTTAACTTACTTTGTATATTGCAAAAGATGTATATTGCTTAGCATAACATGTAAAAAAAAAAGATGGTGTAGAGCTTCTGGGGGAAAGAATAAAACAGTCTAAAGTAGATAAATTTTTATAGTTGAATCTGTGGTGTAAAGCTTTCCAGTTCAACTGCAATTGAAAGCAAGTCTTACAACTTGGGTTTTTGACTATCATCTTGTAAATGCTGGTGCCCCACACCTGAGCTGAGGAGCAGGAGAGGGGACAGCATTGTAGTTAGAGGGGCACATGTGCCTGCCAGCAGATCTGCTGTTGCTCCATACAGCCCCAGAGGTTGCTGAGGAGAGCTGAGCGACGGCGCGGCTCCGTTTGTTCAGCTGGTTTACTTTGTGCACTTTGCAGCACTTTGTGTATAGTCAGTCTCACTGGTTCCCCAGGTGCAGACCAAGTCACTCACTCCTGCTGTTTGGATGCTTGTTCCAATAACAGGGAGAGATGGGGAATGGATGGAGGGAAGTGGAATGGAATAGTGTGTATGCAGACCCATGCCATTTACAAGACAGGTCTTGGACAGGCCTAGAAACTACTTGTGACTTGCTCTTTAAAGGCTGGATTTCCAAAGGAAGGTCTCCATTTAGGAGAATCATCCCAATACCCTCCTTTTCTCATCCTGATTTTCAAAGTAACTGGAAAATGTACTTGATGTCTCCTTCCTTGAGGGAATAAATAATGTTCCTCCATCAGTGCAATGTGGATGTGGAAAAAATTGGGATCAGTCCGTGGAATATTATGACAATGTTTGTCTCTAGGAATGACGGAATCCACACAGTTGGCTTTCTTGTTTGTTCCTCTTACTGTGTCCCACACAACTGAACTTGGATCAGTCTGTTAGAACTTAAGTGGTTCTACAGGAATAAAGTCCTTCTGCAAAAACACATGGTAGACCTAGTAACCAGTGCACTGTTTGTTTGTTAGAACAGATAAAAGTCCTTAATAGATACTAATCTGCCACTCAAGGTAGTGGTAGAAAAGGAAGTCAAATCATGAAGCTGTAAGCCTTGTTTAGTTTTCTATTTTTAACTTGTTATATGGACTCTAAAATCTTGTACAGTACCTTATTCCTATCCTTTATTCATTCAAAGGATGCTCCTCCCCCTCACACTAAACTGCCGTGTTGCCAATGCAGTTGCTGGTTCCTGCCTCTGTTTTACAGCCCTCCTGCTGTAGCCAGGGGATGGATGTGACTGATCCAAATGCATCATGTCACCGTTCCTCGGTGCAGGGCACAGATCCTGTCCATGAGACAAACATTGGGGATTCTCAGTGTCCCACGTGGATGCTTACCCTCCAGTATTCTTTTGAGACTGGATCAAATCTGCCAGATAGGTCTCTTAAAATTTAAGATATGCTTACATGAAATACAGTTTTGTCTTGCTCCTGTGTGCTGTTTGTATGTTTGCGAAGACACCTTGAGTTCCTTAAAAATGGTCTCCACAACTGGCTTCATCTTTTGTTTTCTTTCTCTAGGGAATTAACACGGTAAAGTTCCACAAACGGAACTCTTTATGTAGAGTTTAATCCTTGCATTTTTTGAGTCCTGAACCTTGTTTTTTTACAGTCTCTCTTCAGACATGACTTGCTACCATATCAAAGGGAAAGGACCCAGGGGACACACACTGTGTGTGTGGGAAGGGGGGGAGATACCTTGAAAAAACTGGAAGTGTTATTCTTGTTGCACATAAATTGGGTGGTGCTTTCACTGTCTTTTCCCTCCCACTGGTAATATCACGTGCATGTAAAACATGCTGCGTTAAAACTTTTTTAAATGGAAATCATGGTGGCATAGTGCTCAAAGGGTTAACTGCAGTTTATTAACAGCTAATGTTTTTAGATTTGCAGTACACAACTGTTTAAATACTGTATTCCTTGTAAATGAAGTAAGAAAAAATGTTAAGGCTGGTGCCAATATTTTTGTTAATGAATTGTTCAGCGTTGTCTCTCACTACAGTCTGGTCAGAACTCTTTGTGTATAAGCTGGGCCTGAAGCCATTTTATAGCTTGTAGGCCTAATTGTGTAACTTTTCTTTCATAATGGTTTTGTTATAATATCTACTGTCATTTCTTTCATATAAATATGACATGTAAATTGTCATAATAAAAAAATTGAAATAACTTGATGTACAAAGTATAATGTGTATTGCAGATACAAGTGCTTTTTAATGGGCATTACACGTGTACATACCTTTTTTAGTTTTAGAACAAGCACTGAGTAATGGTCACTGTGTATTGTTCCAGCCCATGATGGTGCCACTGCCTGTCACGGGAATGGGCAGCTCCTGGTTTATGTTGGTTTTGTTATGGCAGCTTAACTGACAGACCCTTTCTTTCTTTGAGCAGCTCTGGCTGATGCTGGGAAAGACCTGATGGATTTGTTTTTGCAGTCATGATGGTTTTCTCTGTGTGTTCCATCTTCTATACACTTTTTATATCTCATCTGGTAGTGATGTTGCAATCACTTAACAAAAACCAGCGTGCCTGCAGCCGGCACTGTACCCAGGAAGGCTGTTCCAGCAGACAGCCATGAGGTGTCCACGTGGTCCTCCTGACAGAGGAGCCAGGTTATTTAGCCTGGAATAAAATAGGGAAAAAATGGAAGTCTGCAGAGACGCACTGAACAAGCAGATGTTCTAACATGTGGCACTGTCAATGGACATGGATGATATTTTGGGACTTTAACAGGAGAAAGGGAGAAAGAAACCAATAGAAGAAGAGAGTGGCTTCTCTGTGTGAACTGCTGAAGCCTGTCAATCTTTATTTTGAAGGTGTCTGTGGTTGCAGTCAAGCTGCTGCATATTCCTGTAGTGATGAGAAATTGCTGTGAAATCTACCCTCTTGCTCCAAATCCACTGCAAAAACTTTACACTTCCATTTTTAACAGATTCTAGGTATCTTAAGTCTGAACTGGCCACCTTATGGCAGGCAGTGCTGTGGAAAGGAACAAGCTTCCCTGGATGGCGAGTCCTGCTTTCTGTCCTAAGGTGACTCTTAACCCTGTGAAGGTACCTGCTGCTCTCCATTGCCTCTGAACACAGCCCAGGTTGACTAAATCACTGCTGGACATCCAGTGTTCAGACGTCAGTCAGTTCTTAAAGCTCTTACAGCTGAAGAAAAGAGTTTTCAGTTGATGCCGTTCTGTTCCATTCAAACTTAGAGGAAATGTCTCCTCTCCCCCTCTAAGCTTCTCTTAGGTGCAGCACTCAGTACTCTGGTGTGAAGTGTCTGAATTGCGTAAACAAGAAAGATGTGGATTTCTCCTCCTCCTTTAATGCCTCATCCTTAAAATCCACTTCCTGCCTGGGCTTAAACTATCGTTTTTTCTGTTTTCTTTTGGAAGAGTGGTATGCCACAGAAGAAAGACTCACATTTGCATCCAGGAAGAGAAATAAACTCTGTACTGCTCCACTGCAGTGGCTTCAACCAGCAGTAATTCAACCCCAACCACTCAGAAGTCTTAATTTATAATCACCTAAAGTTGTGTGATTTTGGAGTTAACTACAAAGGTGGTGAGAACTCTCTGGGGCTGATATGATAGCCACATTAGCTAAGAGGAGGTGGACATGAACAGGAGCATTGCTTTATAACCACTAAGTGTAGTGAATTGTGTTTCCATGTATTTGGATCTCTTCCCAACAGCTGCCACAGTCTGATCTGTGTTCATGGATGAACTGTAAATTTTTGTTTCCAGTTGACCACTTGTCTTGGTGTGGCAAACTTGAAGATGGTTGAGGAATTCCCCTTCCCTCATCTCCTGTTGCCTCTGTTGGGTTTTTTTCAAGCTATTCCACTGCTGTTTAAATATCACTTAATTGTGGAATTTGCATTCATTTTGGTCTAGGTGATTATTTGTATGAGTAACAACTATTTGCATTATTATTTGAGTAATTAAAATCCAAAATGGGCAGGCATGGTTGAGCAGCTTTCCAAACCATTGTCGGTAGCTCAGCCTAAGAGAACCATGCTATGTTCTGCTCTTTGCTATCCAAGGCTGTAGCTAGGAAAGTTCAGGGAAGGGAAAGATGGAGACCTAACCTTGTTAATAATTGGTTCATGTTTGTGAGAACCTGTATTTCCACACAGGTAGGTAAATGACTCGTACAAAGTAAATTTAAACTGATAAAAGGGAAGATTAACATCCATGGCAAGCTAATAACTTGCATGGGCTCTTGGTACGTTGTTATGGCAGGAGCATTTGCCATCCTGAGAAGTCAGGGAGGAGGGATGTTTGCAGTGATGCTGTCTCACTGACGGAGTTATCAGGAGCGTGCCCTGACCGAGATGAACTTCACGTATGCATCAGTAATCCCTGTTTCTCACTGCAGTAGCAAGAGAAATGGTGTGAATCTGGGGGAAGAAGCAGGGCCAGTGCTTGAAAGGGGGTGGCAGCCTTCCTGTCGCTGCAATGTGCTGTCCTCAAACACCCCCAGCTCACCAGGTACTGCAGTAGTGTCGGGCTCCTGACCCCGTCGTCATCGCTGCTGAGAGAAATCAACTGGATACCCTTTAAGCAATTCAAGTACTAGTGGTTTTCTTTTTCTCCTCTGTGGGTATTTATGAGACATTGGGTGCTGGTCAACCACCAAAAACTCCCTTTCCAGCATCCAATAATGGTAATTGAAAAACCACTGTATTTGTCTTTACCTCTGTCACCTGTCCAATGAGAGTTACAGACTAAAATAAATATGGCAGAGATCAGGAAGCATTTGGACAATGCTCTTAAGCACCTGCTGCGATTTTTGTGGTTCCTGTGCAGGGCTGGGAGATGGACTTGATGATCACTGTGGATGTGTTCCAGTTCAGGATATTCAATGGTTCTATGACTGCTCTTGGTACTGTCAATTATAGAATCTGAACGTTTTCATTGGAAGGGCCATTAAAGACTTGTTCCAACCATCTTGTTCCAAACCCGCTGCCATGGACAGGGACACCGTCCACTAGACCAGGTTGCTCAGACCCCATCCAACCTGGTCTTGAACACTTACAGGGATGGGGCATCCATACTTCTCTTGGCAGCCTCCGTCACTGCCTCACCACCCTCACAGGGAAGAATTCCTTCCTAATATCTAATCTAAACCTGCTCTCTGTTAGTTTGACGCCTTTTCCCTTGCCCTATCCCTTCGCGTCCTTGACCAAAGTCCCTCTCCAGCTCTCTTGTATGCCCCTCGAGGTACTGGAAGGGGCTGTAAGGCCTCTCTGGAGCCTTCTCTTCGGAGAACAGCTCTCAGCCCGTCCCCACAGCAGAGGTGCTCCAGCCCTCAGTGGTCACCTCAGCGCTGCCCTTTGCTCCTCTTTTCCAGACAGAGACGACTGAACCCGGAGCCCGCCGGCGGCACTGGCGTCAGGCAGCCCGCGGCGCAGCGGAGGGCGGAACGGGAGCGCGGCGCTGACATCGCGTCCCGGGCGGAATCGCATCACAGAGCGGCGCGTTCCGCTTCCGGCGGCTGCCATGGTGGAGCAGGGAGGCGGTGGCGGCGCCATGAGCTTCCTCAAGCGCTTCCCGCCGCCGGCCGACGGCGTCCGCCACCAGCAGCCGGACACCGAGGCGCTGCTGGCGGGGCGCAGCCTGGGCACCGGCACCCTCTACATCGCCGAGAGGTGCGCGGGACACGCGGGGCTGGGACCCCTCGGGGGCTGCCCGGGATGGGGGGTGAAGGGGCTGTGGTGTGGGGGAGGCCTCAGGGACTGTGAGGCGTCCCGCTGCTCCTGCTCCTTTTAAACCAGGCAAGAGGGAGCAGCACGGGCAGGGACCCGGCTGGGCGGGACTGGATGGGACTTGGAACAACCTGGTCTAGTGGGAGGTGTCCCTGCCCGCCGCAGGGGCTTGGAACGAGATAGCTGAAAGGTTTCTTCCCACCCAAACTATTCTGTGAAACTCAACATGGTTGAGAAATGTGCACTTGCAGCCCAGAAAACCAGTTGTACCCTGGGTGACGGAGAAAGCAGCGTGGCCAGCTGGGTAAGAGCAGGGATTCTGCCCTTCTGCTTTTGTGAGACCCCCACCTAGAGTGCTGCATCCAGCTCTGGGGTCCCCAACATAAGAAGGACCTGGAACTCCTGGAGCAAGCCGAGCGGACTCCACAGAGTTGATAAGGGGATTGGAGCATCTCTACTATGAAGACAGGCTGAGAAGGTTAGGGTTGTTCAGCCTGGGGAAGAGAAACTTGTGTGAAGATCTCATAGCAACCTCCCACTATGGGAAGGGTCATGCAGGGAAGCCAGAGAAGGGCTCTTTGACGGGAACTGTAGTGATAGGACAAGGGGAGAATGGCTTCAAACTGAAAAAGAGCATTAGATTAGGTATTAGGGAGAAATTCTTTACTGTGAGGGTGGTGAGGCACTGGCACAGGTCGCCCAGAGAAACTGTGCATGTCCCATCCCTGGAAGTGTTCAGGGCCAGGTTGGATGGGGCTCTGAGCATCCTGGTGTAGTGAGAAGTGTCCCTGTCCAAGGTAGGGCATTGGAACTAGATGATCTTTAAGTTCTTTTCCAACCCAAACCATTCTGTAATAAAATGCAGCTCTTCTCTTCTGACTGGGGAGTAGATGGGGCTGCTCTTTTTCTGCTGTTAATAACTACTGTGGTTCTGTGAAGTCTTTCATGCTGCATTAGTCATATGGAGACTGTATGTTCTTATTGGGCAGAAATCAATCTGGTTATTCTGGAAGATGTTATCTGAGCCCTTTATGGTCTCCTTTCAATCCTCCCTGCGTTGTGTAGCTCAGGGAGACAGCTTGATGATTAAAACAACATAATTTTCTTTAACCATGGAAAAGTACTCATAATATATTCTGCAGCTGAAGAGCATTGTTGAAACAAAAACATCATTTAAAATGTGCACTGAGGAATGAATTGTCTTTTAAAAACCTCAGACTAGGAAACTTTTATGAAATGGCCAATATTGTTGGAGGAGCTTTTGCCCCACCTGAACTTGTTAGTGATGTGTTGGAGAGGAATCTCTCTAGAATTTTGTTCACTGTTTAATTTAGTTTGGTTGCAGCTACCAGGACTTCTGTTCATGGGGTATCTGCTCTGAGGATGTGTAATGTTGAGTTTCCTTGTAAGTTGCTTTCAGTAGACTTTTGTGTGAAGCACCTACAGGGCTGCCAGCTTCCTCTCCATGTGTTTCAAGTGAATCACAGAGCTTTCACCAGAGTCACTTGCTGGGAATGAACAGAAAACACCAGTGTTTGCAGGAGTGCCCTGGGAGAATGGGGCACCATGTGGCTCTTGATCCATGCACTGACTTTCCACCAGCAGCTGTAAACATTGAGGACTGGCCAGTTGAGGCTAGGAAATAAATTCCTTGCTCCCACTGCACTAGCTCTTTCTCTCAGCGAGATTTTCCGAGGCAGGGAGTCTTTCCGTTGGTTTTGTCCCACCACGAAAGCTTGTGAATGCTGAGTTTTGCACAAGATGGAGGTGTTGCTTGCTGGCCCTGAGTATTTCTGTTTGCTGTGTGACATAATTGATCACAGGCACCCAAATCTAGTTTGAATTTGCTTTCTCAGTGACTAGAAAGATGTTTATTGTTCTGATATGAAGGAGGCAGCATCATGGTGGTGACAACTGTGCTATCCCTTGCTGTGTTTAGGGATGAGAGTGAAAATGGGGGAAAGGAGAGGCTATAGCACATAAGTTATGAGAGGAGGAATACCCATAACCTGGCACTGCTGGTCACAGAACTGGCTAGTTTTCTACATACAGGCTATAACCATATCAGATCTACAGTCCTCTAGGAATTACAACACTGACTTGCCTTTCAGTGTCCTCTTAGTCTTGGAAAGCCACATTTAATAGCTTGAGTTACAAATCACACTCTGGAACCCCTGTAGTTATCTTTGGAATGATAGATATCTACAGGGAGAAGAAAATTAAAAGGTAGAGAGGGAAATTCAGCATTTAGTGCAAATGTGATAAAGATGTGATGTGTTTAGGGTTCCTAGCTTCCCATTCTTTAGGGAAAGCTGTCTTTTACCTTGGCCATCACTTAATGCTGTTGCAAAGTCCTGTTTGGGCGGGTCAGGACTTTGTATGCCCACAGAGTGGGCTAAGTGCCTTGTCCACAACTCCCGTTTTGGTGTTGGTTTGCTTTTCTGCAGGCTTAGGTCAGGTACTGTGGATTCCTCTGTTAGTTTCTAACTTGTCTCTGTCTCTTCTTTTTTTTCCTCCCCTGTTAGTCGCCTGTCTTGGCTAGAAAACTCTGGCGTTGGCTTCTCCTTGGATTACCCCACCATTAGTTTACATGCCGTCTCCAGGGACCTGAGCGCCTATGCAAGGGAGCACTTGTACGTCATGGTGAACGCCAAGTTCGAAGGTATGCCTGGAGTGCTCTCGCTGCTCCCACGCAGCCCTGAGTGACAGGATTTCCCCCTCAGAAGGAGGAAATGTTGATTATAAGTAATTGCTTATATTTTCTTTCCTTTATTCATGAAGGATAGTTATTTTAGAAGCACAGCTTTGCATTTGTTTAGAGTCACTTCTTTACAGTTCTGCTCTCAGCTTATGGCTATGTACACTGGAGCTGCTGAGAATCAGTTCTCTGCCCTCTTACACTGTTCTAAACAATTTAGTTCCCCTGCCAGTCTCCCTGTGATTCCATCTTGAGTACGGTTTTTTCTTTATTGAATTTATGTTAATGTTGCTGCCCTCTCCAGGCTTGATGAATTCCTGCTGTTTCACAGCCAGGAAACTTCTCATTCATTTTCTTGCACAGCTTGGTTAAAAACAAACAAGAAAAGGCAATAGGTTGTCTTACCAGGCTTTAATGGATCTTTGTAGATTACCCACAAAACCCACCTTTTTGACCATTCTTGTTTTGATCTAGAGAAAGCAAGCTTTTTGTTTCATTGTTTGTATGAAGACTGTATTTATGTGTATATATATAT